>JAPCYS010001192.1:0-81373 GCA_028641055.1 Alopecurus myosuroides | reverse complement strand
CCTTCAAAGTTCATGAGGAAGACTAGAACAAATAATTTGAGAACAAGCAATAACACATCATGAATCAATTAATAATGATTCTGGGACAAATGCTCATAAAACTCAGAATGGCAAAAATGCTCTCTCAACTGTGCATAAAGTTAGAAGATGGAGACTCAACATAAAAGTAAAAGAAAGTCCCTTCGTAGAGGGAAGCAGGGATCACTCATGTGCTAGAGCTTTTTATTTTATTAAACATAGGTATTAAAAGTTTGACACTCCTCCCATCCATCTTTCACAAACTATGGCTAACCGAATCCTTGGGTGCCTGCCAACAATCACATACCATGGAGGAGTGTCTATATTTTGGGAGATGTATGCTAATGTCAACGAATGGTAAACAGAAAATACAGTCCGTCACAAGCCAACTAGATTTCACAAGAGCGGGTCCCATATGAAGGACACAACTGGTATAGAAGGTCATCCCTCTTTCTCTTTTGTTTACACAATTATGCTTTGACTGATTAATCAGGGGCAAAAATAGTGATAAGATTTTGTGTGTATTAATTTGGGGCTGGGTACCCCACTGCCAGCTCTTTTATCAATTGGATAAGCGGATGAAGCCACTAGTCCAGGGTGTGAAATCCAATCAACAAGTGAGATAAAGATTCTCTATTTACGTCCTCATGAGCAAAAACAGGAACACAAAGCAGGAGTAATTTTGAAGGTTTTAAAGGTAACACATGAGCAATGTACTTGGAGTGGCAGTTAAATACCACATGTAGGTAGGTATGGTGGACACAATGGGAAAATTTGGTTTTAGGGAGTTGGATGCACGAGTAGAGCTCATACTCAGTACAGGTGTAGGCTAGCAAAAGACTGGGAGCGACAAATCAAGAGAGCATAAGAGCCATAATCATGCATAGAGACATAAACATCATTAATTAAAGCATAAGCGGTATCACAACTTCAAAAACTAAATGATCATAGAGGCTATTAGTGACTGGTTCATAGTCATAAACATGGTGTGAGCATGCGCAAAGTCAACCAAATAAAACATTCGAAAGAGAATACCATAAATTTATGCTTTAGTATGACAAGAAGAACTCATGAATATTTCAATGGCACATTAAACACTCTCAGCTATTTGAGTCTAATCATGCTACTCAATAACCACAAAGCTTTAAAACTAAAGTAACATCTAGCATGATATGAAAAGTTGTAGCCACAGTCTATACAAGCTTCTACTTGCACCATTAAAAGTTCTACTTCAAGCAGCAGTTTCTTCTCCCAACAAGCACCATACAAGATATGTTTTAACAAAAATACTCTTCATGATACAACAAGAAAAAATGAGATTACTCACATAACACTACTAATACTAACATCTCTAAATAAGAGATGAATGCAAAACAGGAGCTAAATAAATGCAGCAGCCAGACAAAGATTAAGAATACAAAGTATTCCCATGAAAAAGCGGAGCGTGTCACTCTCCAATAAAAGAATGCTGGGGTCCAACCAAACTTATTGCAAAAATAAAAACAAACTGAAAGCAAAAATAAAAGACGCTCCAAGTGAAGCACATAAGATGTGACCGAATTAAAATATAGTTTCACTAGAAGTGACCTGATAATTTGTCGATGAAGGGGATGCCTTGGGCATCCCCAAGCTTAGACGCTTGAGTCTTCTTGGAATTTTCTAGGATGTACCTCCGGGGCATCCCCAAGCTTAGTCTCTTCACTCTTCTTGATCACGTCATATCATCCTCTTCTCTTGACCCTTGAAAACTTCTTTCACGCCAAACTTCTCACAATCTTCATTAGCAACGTTAGTGCAATCGAAATAATAAATTCACATGGTTCAGTTTCAACACAAGCCTAACACTCATAAAAACATTAGCTACTGTCAAAAATTATTTTAATACTCTTTTTCTCAAAAGAACACCAAAAGAAATTGATTAAGATGCAAATGCAATTATCTGCAGAAATCTGTCAAAACTGGACAACAGGTAAAGATGATTTTTTCGAAAATCTTTTGTTGCTCAAATAAAAAAGTGTTCAACTAAGAAAAGTTGCTTATATTGCCCTGGATTACGCACAAAACAAATCAGGTCATTTTGAATTTTTTGTGGTTTTATACGAATTTAACAGTGGACAACAGAATTTTTTTTCCTGTGCAGAAATCCGATATATAGTCTCAAGTTTCCACTAGAGGCTTTACTTGGCTCAACAAAGACACAAAAGAAAAGATACAACGGGGTTTCTAAGGAAATAGAGAACACCCAGGTGCAAAGCACACATAAAGAAACGACGGAAAACGGGTTGAAAACGGAGAAATAAAACAGGTTGTCTCCCGATAGAGCTTTTCTTTAACGCCTTTCAGCTAGGCATTGAAAGAAACTCAAGTATTTTCAAGTGAGGAAGCATAAAAATCATAACTTTCTCTAATAATAGAGTCAAAAGATAGCTTCATTTTCTTTCTAGGAAAGTGTTCCATACTTTTCTTGAGTGGGAATTGATATTTAATACTCCACTCTTTCATATCAATAACAACACTAACAGTTCTAAGAAAAGGTCTTACCAAAACAATAGGACAAGAAGCATTGCATTCAATGTTCATAACAACAAAATCAACAGATACAAGGTTATTGTTAACCATAATAAGAACATCATCAATTCTACCAAAAGGTTTCTTCTTAGCATTATCAGCAAGATGAACATCCAAATAACAGTGTTCCAACGGTGGTAGATCAAGCATATCATAAAGCTTTTGAGGAACAACAGAGATACTAGAACCAAGATCACACAAAGCATTGCAATCAAAATCATTTACTTTTATCTTAATGATGGGCTCCCAACCATCATCTAATTTCATAGGGATAGATGTTTCAAGTTTCAGCTTTTCTTCTCTAACTTTCATGAGAGCATTGGTAATATGTTTAGTAAAGGCCATATTCATGACACTAGCATTGGGACTTCTAGCAAGCTTTTGTAGAAACATAATGACTTCATAGATATTTCAATCATCAAAATCAAAATTATTATCATCAAAAGTAATGGGACCATTATCTCCCACATCTCTAAAAATTTCAGCACTTTTATCAGAAGCAATTTCAGCAATTTGAGGAAATTTAGCACGTTTCACCGAAGGGGTGGAGACTTTGTTAACACCAACTACTTTACCATTTACTAGAACTTGTAGCTTCAGTTTTATTAGTGGTGGTGATAGTCCAAGCTCTAGCAATATTATTCTTTCTAGCCAATTCATCTTCTCTTTCCCACCTAGCACGTAATTCAGCCATCAACCTAACATTATTATCAATTCGAACTTGGATGGCATTGGTTGCAGGAAAAGGATTATCTTCAATGGTTTCAGTTTTAGCAGCCATTTTATTGATCAAAGAAAATCGTGCCTCTGACAGGGCCGAAATACTAATCTCAGCACTTGAAATTTTAACGTGCAAACCAGAGATTTCTCTATTTAAATTCCCAATTTGTTGGCTAATAGTTCTCAACATAGCAGATTGTTCTTCCATAGTTTTAGTAAAAAACTTATTTTGTTCATATTGCATTTGCATAAAGTTCTTAGTTGCTTTTTCAACTTCTACAATCCTTTCCTCATTAGGCATTCCAGATCAACCATAAGAATAACCACTACCACTATTAGGAGGATAGGGTTTAATTTCATAGAAAGCTGCAGAAGGAGCAGGTGGAGCAATTGGTGTGAAAATAAAATCATTGTTGTTTGTGCTAGTGAAGTCACACAGCTTAGTATTCTCATAGGAACTCATTTTAGCAAGATAAACGCAAGCAAATAAATAACAACAATAAAGTAAATTTTTTTTTTATGTTTTTGATATAAAGAAGCAAAACAAGACAAAAATAAAAACAAGCCAATAAACAAAATAAAGAGGTTGAGAGTTACATACTCCCCTTTCCATAAGACTTATTTCTCCCTGGCAACCACGCCAGAAAAAGTCCTTGATGCTAGCAAAGCATGTTGGGAACCCCAAGAGGACGGTGTGATGAGCACAGCGGTAGGAATTTCCCCTCAGTTAAGAACCAAGGTCATCAATCCAGTAGGAGAAAGAGGATCTTCGGAAGGTTGATACCACTGACGGTGGTGATGGCGCCTCACCGGTGTCAGCAACAACGCGAAACCTGCACACAACACAACCAAAATACTTTGTCCCAGCGGTACAGTGAGGCTGTCAATCTCACTGGTCTTGCTGAAAACAAAGATTAGACGTATAGTGTGTAAAATGGTGTATGCTTGCAGTAACTAAAGAAAGTACGAAATTGTACAGGTTTGTTTAATAGTGTAGGAAAATGGACCGGGGTTCATAGGTTCACAAGTGGTGTCTCTCCATAAAAGATAGCATGTTGGACCAGGCAATTGACAAATAAAGGTTGCAACGTAGTGCACATTCATGACATGATGACTACTATGATATTTAGTGCGGGCATTACAACAATATACATAGACCGTAATCCAACTGCATCTATGACTAATAATCCACCCTCAGGTTATCATCCGAACCCCCTTAGGTATTAAGTGGAAGCAACAGATAATCACATTAAGCAATATGTGTAATGTAAGCAATGATTGTACACGCGGGCACTGACACCGCTGTTTTCTCCTTAGTGGCAACGTCACATCCTCCCCCGTCACGTTTCTGTCACTCGAGCATAGGCGAAAAGGAGGCATGAACCCACTATCGAGCATAAATACTCCCTCTTGGAGTCACTAGCAACTACTTGGCCAGAGCAACCACTAGCAACGGAAAGCATGCAAGATCACAAATAACATATGCAATAAAGACTATAATCAACTTGGCATACGTTCAATATTCATCGAATCCCAGCAAACACAACACATAGAATTACATAAGAACAATCTCGATCATGTTACGCAGCTCACGAGATCTAAACATTGAGGCATAGGAGGAGAAGACAACCATCTAGCTACTGCTATGGACCCGTAGTCCAAGGATGAACTACTCACACATCAGTCCGGAGGCAGGCATGGTGATGAAGAGTCCTCCAGTGATGATCTCCTCTCCGGCAGGGTGCCGGGAGACAACTTCAGAACCCACCTGATCTAGGGTTGACGACGACAGCAGCTGCGGAACTTTTCGGGGATATTTGATCAGGTGTTTAGCGTTTTCCATCAGAGGGGATTAAATAGGAGAAAGGGCAAAGGCGGTGGAGCCCTGGGGGCCAACACCACCCTCGGCACGGCCAAGGGGGCGCCACCCCATGGTGTGGGCCCCCTGAGGCCCCTCTCCGGGTCTCTTCGGGACTCCGTGGAACCTTCGGGAATTCTAAGACTTCCGGGCTTCGAATTTTCCAATTCCGAGAATATTTCCAGAACAACTTTTCTGAAACTAAAAACAGCAGAAAACAGGGAACTGGCTTTGTGGCATCTTGTCAATAGGTTAGTCCGGAAAATCGATAAAAATGACATAAAGAAGGAAGAAAACATGTAGCAATTGTCATAATATCATCATGGAGCATCATAAATTATAGATATGTTGGAGACGTATCAGGGTGTGATGAGTACATCGGTAAGAATTTCCCTCAGTTAAGAACCAAGGTTATCAATCCAATAGGAGAAAGAGGATCTTCGGAAGGTTGATTCCACTAACGGTGGTGATGGCGCCTCACCGGTGTCTGCAACAACACGGAACCTGCACACAACACAACCAAAATACTTTTTCATAAAGGTAAAGTGAGGTTGTCAATCTCACCGGTCTTACTGAAAACAAAGATTAGACGTATATTGTGGAAAGTGGTGTATGCTTGCAGTAAGTAAAGAATGCAGGGAATTCTAGTGGTTTGTTTAACAGTGTAGCAAAATGGATCGGGGTTCATAGGTTCACTAGTGGTATCTGTCCATAAAATATAGCATGTTGGGTGAACAAATTACAGCTGGGCAATTGACAATAGAGGTTGCACCGTAGTGCACATTCATGACATGATGACTACTATGATATTTAGTGCGGGCATTACAACAATATACATAGACCGTAATCGAAATGCATCTATGACTAATAATCCACCATTAGGTTATCATCCGGACCCTCTTAGGTATTAAGTTGCAAGCAACAGATAATCGCATTAAGCAATGTGTGTAATGTAAGCAATGATTGTGCACGCGGGCACTCACACCGCTCTCCCTAGTGGCAACAACACATCCTCCCCCGTCACGTTTGTGTCACTCGAGCACATGCGAAAAGGAGGCATGAACCCAACTATCGAGCATAAATACTCCCTCTTGGAGTCACTAGCAACTACTTGGCCAGAGCAACCACTAGCAACGGAAAGCATGCAAGATCACAAATAACATATGCAATCAAGACTATAATCAACTTGGCATAAGTTCAATATTCATCGGATCCCAGCAAACACAACACATAGAATTACATAAGAACAATCTCGATCATGTTAGGCAGCTCATGAGATCTAAACATTGAGGCATAGGAGGAGAAGACAACCATCTAGCTACTGCTATGGACCCGTAGTCCAAGGATGAACTACTCACGCATCACTCCGGAGGCATGCATGGTGATGAAGAGGCCTCCGGTGATGATCTCCTCCTCGAGAGGGTGCTGGGAGACAGCTTCATAACCCCCTGGTCTAGGGTTGACGACGACGGCGGCTGCGGAACTTTTCGGTGATTTTTTATCAGGTGCCTAGGGTTTTCCTTCAGAGGGGAATAAATAGGCGAAAGGGCAGAGGCGGTGGAGCCCTGGGTGGCCACACCACCCCCTGGCGCGGCCAAGGGTGGGGCGCCACCCCATGGTGTGGGCCCCCTGGTGCCCCTCTTCGACTCCTCTTCGGTCTTCTAGATGCTTCCGGGGAAATAGGCACTTCGGGCTTTGTGGGGTCCAATTCCGAGAATATTTCCAAACAACTTTTCGGAAATAAAAAACAGCAGAAAATAGGGAACCGACACTTGGCATCTTGTTAATTGGTTAGTCCCGGAAAACGTGTAAAAATGCTATAAACAAGGGAGAAAACATGTAGCAATTGGCATAATATTATCATGGAGCATCAGAAATTATAGATACGTTGGAGACATATCAAGCATCCCCAAGCTTAGTTCCTACTCGTCCTCGAGTAGGTAAACGATAAAACAATAATTTCTGAGGTGACATGCTACTAGCATAATCTTGATCATAAAAATGTATAGGCATATGCAAGCTGAGATCATGGAACTTTTAACACAAACATGATAAATAGAACATTAATAATAAAGCATAGCAATCACTTTTCATCAATAAGAGTATCTCAAATAAAGGATCATGAATAATAATGCAAAGAAAGATAAACGTTTGTTTCAAGTATAGAGAAATCATGGAAAAGTGTATTTCGCTAGTCTTTAAGAGTGGGACAAAACATAAATGCCAGGACACCTTCAAAGTTCATGAGGAAGACTAGGGAAAATAATTTAAGAACAAACAATATCACATCATGAATCAATTATTGATGTTTATGGGACAAATGCACATAGAACTCAGAATGGCAAAAATGCTCTCTCAACTTTGCATAAAGTTAGAAGATGGAGACTCAACATAAAAGTAAAATAAAGGCCCTTCGCGGAGGGAAGCAGGGATCAACTCATGTGCTAGAGCCTTTTATTTTATTAAACAGGGTTATTAAAAGTTTGAAACTCCTCCCATCCATCTTTTAGAAACCATGGCTAACCGAATCCTCGGGTGCCTGCCAACAATCACATACCGTGGAGGAGTGTCTATATTTTGGGAGATGTATGCTAATGTGAACGAATGGTAAACAGAAAATACAGTACGTCACAAGCCAACTGGATTCACAAGAGCGGCTCCCATGTGAAGGGCGCATCTGGGTAGAAGGTCATCCCTCTATCTCTTTTGTTTACACAATTATGCTTTGGCTGATAAATCAGGGGGGAAATAGTGAAGAGAATTTGTTTGCATTAATTTATGGCTGGGCACCCCGCTGCCAGCTCTTCTATCATTTGGATAAGCGGATTAAGCCACTAGTCCAGGGTGTGAAATCCAATCAACAAGTGAGATAAAGATTCTGCATTGACGTCCTCATGAGCAAAAACAGGAACATAAAGCAGGAGTAGTTTTGAAAGTTTTAAAGGTAACACATGAGCAATTTACTTTAGAGTGGCAGTTAAATACCACATGTAGGTAGGTATGGTGGACATAGTGGGAAAAACTTTGGTTTAAGGGAGTTGGATGCACGAGTAGAGCTCATACTCAGTACAGGTGGAGGCTGGCAAAAGACTGGGAGAGACAAATCAAGAGATCATAAGAGCCATAATCATGCATAACGACATAAACATCATTAATTAAAGCACGGTACCACAAGTTAAAAAATTAAGTGGTCATGGAGGCTATTCGTGACTGGTTCATAGTCATAAACAAGGTGTGAGCATGAGCCAAGTCAACCAATAAAAACATTTGAAAGAGAATACCATAAATTTATGCTTTACTATGACAAGAACAACTCATGAATATTTCAATGGCATATTAAACACTCTCAGCTATTTGAGGCTATTCATGCTACTCAATATCCACAAGTCTTTAAAACTAAAATAACATTTACCATGGCATGAAAAAGTTCTAGTTACAGTCTATACAAGCTTCTACTTGCAGTGTTATAAATTCTACTTAAAGCAGCAGTTTCTTTTCCCAACTAGCACCATACAAGATATGTTTTAACAAAAATAGTCTTAGCAAGAAACATGAGATTACTCACATAACACTACTAAAACTAACATCTCTGATAAGAGATGCATGCAAAACAGGAGCTAAATAAATGCAGCAGCCAGACAGAGATTAAGAATACAAAGTATTCCCATGAAAAAGCGGAGCGTGTAACTCTCCAATAAAAGAATGCTGTTGTCCAACCAAGCTTATTGCAAAAATAAAAACAAACTGAAAGCAACAAATAAAAGACGCTCCAAGTAAAGCACATAAGATGTGACCGAATAAAACTATAGTTTCACTAAAAGTGACCTGATAATTTGTCGATGAAGAAGGGGATGCCTTGGGCATCCCCAAGCTTAGACGCTTGAGTCTTCTTTGAATTTGCTGGGATGTACCACCGGGGCATCCCCAAGCTTAGGATCTTCACTCTTCTTGATCACGTCATATCATCCTCTTCTCTTGACCCTTGAAAACTTCCTTCACACCAAACTTCTCACAATCTTCATTAGCAACGTTAGTGCAATCAAAATAATAAATTCACATGGTTCAGTTTCAACACAAGCCTAACCCTCAAAAACACATAAGCTACTGTCACAACTTCTTTTAATTTTGTCAAAAGAACACCAAAAGAAAGAGATTAAGATGCAAATGCAATTATTGGCAGAAATCTGTCAAAACAGGACAGCAGGTAAACATGATTTTTTTAAGAAAATATTATGCTGCTCAAATCAAAAAGTGGTCAACTAAGAAAAGTTGTGTATACAGCCCAGGATTATGCACAAAAAAACTCAGGTTATTTTGAGTTTTCTGTGATTTTATACGGAATTAACAGTGGACATAAGAAATCTGTTTTCTGCGCAGAAATCCGAAATATAGTCTCAACTTTCCACTAGAGGCTTTACTTGGCTCAACAAAAACACAAAAGAAAAGATACAGCAGGGTTGCTAAGGAAATAGACAACACCCAGGTGCAAAGCACACAAAAGAAAACAAAGGAAAACAGGTTGAAAACAGAGAAATAAAACGGGTTGTCTCCCGGTAGCGCTTTTCTTTAACACCTTTTAGCTAGGCAAAGAAAGTAACTCAAGTATTTTAAAGAAAATAATCAACATCTATATCTTCCTCTAAATCATTATTTGCATCATTAGGCACTCTAGGTGTTTCTGAAGATTCAACATGAAGGTCACTCTTAGTTTCATTAATTGTTTTAGCAATTTTCAGCACATATTGAGATTTAGGTTTAGTTATCATGGGAACATACATGAATCTTTGCTCCTTTCCCACAAAGGATTTCTCCTTTTTGAATTTAAGATATGAAAAAGTTGAGCTTAAAGTTCCAATAGCCTCCTCTAGTTTACCAATCCTAAAATTTTGATCATCATGAGTGTTGCCTAGCTTCTAGAGCAGTGATTCTTTTATCAATAGTAATTATTGATTCAATAACTTTGCTAGCATAATCAAGGAAAATTGGTAAGTTCATTTCCAAAGAGTTTAGTTTATTAATAAAATCCTCCAAAGTGGTCTCAGTTTTAACAATTGTAGTTGGGGGGGAGGTGCTCCTACTAAACTTTCAATCAAATTGCAAGCTTCCAAGGCAGGAGTTCCTAGAAAATTTCCACCCGTAAGAGTATCTAACACATGCCTATAACAGCCAGAAATACCAACATAAAAATTCCTCAGAAGTATCAAGGTAGATTTTTTTGCACCTATTATGAGCATCATTTATTCTATACCAAGCATCTTTTAAACTCTCTCCCCCTTGTTGCCTAAAAGAACGAACCTCGACTTCAGGAATACTCATTCTAGCAAAATAAAAGCAAGCAAATAAATAACAACTATAAAGTAAACTATTTTTTTGTGTGTTTTTGATAAAGAGAAGCAAAACAAGACAAAAAATAAAAAAACAAGACAATAAACAAAATAAAGAGGTTGAGAGTGAGAGCTCCCCTTGCCAGAAGACTTCTTCCTCCCCGGCAACGGCGCCAGAAAATTCCTTGATGCTGACAATGGCTACAGAAATTCCTTGCAAAAATTCCTGTGTGTTGGGAACCCCAAGAGGAGGGTGTAATGAGTGCAGCGGTAAGAATTTCCCTCAGTTAAGAACCAAGGTTATAAATCTAGTAGGAGGAAGAGGATCTTTGGAAGGTTGATGCCACTGACGGTGGTGATGGCGCCTCACCGGTGTCAGCAACAACGCAGAACCTGCACACAACACAACCAAAATACTTTGTCACAACGGTACAGTGAGGTTGTCAATCTCACCGGTCTTGCTAAAAACAAAGATTAGACGTATAGTGTGGAAAATAGTGTATGCTTGCAGTAAGTAAAGAAAGAAGTAAATTGTAGTGGTTTGTTTAATAGTGTAAGAAAATGGACCGGGGTTCATAGGTTCACTAGTGGTGTCTCTCAATAAAGATAGCATGCTGGGTGAACAAATTACAGCTGGGAAATTGACAAATAAAGGTTGCACTCTAGTGCACATTCATGACATGATGACTACTATGATATTTAGTGCGGGCATTACAACAATATACATAGACCGTAATCCAACTGCATCTATGACTAATAATCCACCCTCAGGTTATCATCTGAACCCCCTTAGGTATTAAGTTGCAAGCATCAGATAATTGTATTAAACAAAGTGTGTAATGTAAGAAATGATTGTACACGCGGGCACTCACACCACTACTTTCTCCCTAGGGGCAACATCACATCCTCCCCCGTCACGTTTATGTCACTCGAGCACAAGCGAAAAGGAGGCATGAACCCACTATCGAGCATAAATACTCCCTCTTGGAGTCACTAGCAACTACTTGGCCAGAGCAACCACTAGCAACGGAAAGCATGCAAGATCACAAATAGCATATGCAATAAAGACTATAATCAACTTGGAATAAGTTCAACATTTATCAGATCCCAGCAAACACAGCACATATAATTACATAAGAACAATCTCAATCATGTTACGCAGCTCACGAGATCTAAACATGGAGGCATATGAGGAGAAGATAACCATCTAGCTACTGCTATGGACCCGCAGTCCAAGGATGAACTACTCACGCATCACTCCGGAGGCAGGCATGGTGATGAAAAGGCCTCCGGTGATGATTTCCTCTCCAGCAGGGTGCCGGGAGACAACTTCAGAACCCCCCGATCTAGGGTTGATGACGACGGCGACTGCAGAAATTTTCGGGGATATTTGATCAGGTGCCTAGGATTTCCATCCGGGGGGAATAAATAGGCGAAAGGGCAGAGGCGGCAGAACCCTGGGGACCCCACACCACCCCCTGGCGCGGCCAGGGGGGGCGCCACCCCATGGTGTGGGCCCCCTGGTGCCCCTCTTCGACTCCTCTTCGGTCTTCTGGATGCTTCCGGGGAAAATAGGCACTTCAGGCTTTGTGGGGTCCAATTCCGAGAATATTTCCGGAACAACTTTTCTGAAATAAAAAACAGCAGAAAACAGGGAACTGGCACTTGGCATCTTGTTAATAGGTTAGTCCCGGAAAACGTGTAAAAATGCTATAAAGAAGGGATAAAACATGTAGCAATTGGCATAATATTATCATGGAGCATCAAAAATTATAGATACGTTGGAGACGTATCAATGCTCTAACCATGTTTATGACTATGAACCAGTCACTAATAGCCTCCATGATCATTCATTTTTTTAACTTGTGCTGCCCCTTATGCTTTGATTAATGATGTTTATGTCGCTATGCATGATTATGACCATTAATTCTCTCTTGATTTGTCGCTCCAAGTCTTTTGCTAGCCTCCACCTGTACTGAGTGTGACCTCTACTCGTGCAATCCAACTTCCAAAAACCAAAATTTTCCCAATGTGTCCACCATACCTACCTACATGTGGTACTTAACCGCCCCTCCAAGTAAATTGCTCATGTGTTACCTTTAAAACCTTCAAAATTACTCATGGTTTGTGTTCCTGTTTTTTCTCATGAGGACGTAAATAAAGAATCTTTATCTCACTTGTTGATTGGATTTCACACCCTTGACAAGTGGATTCATCCGCTTATCCAATTGATAGAAGATCTGGCAGTGGGGTTCCCAACCCCAAATTAATAACACAAAATCTCTTCACTATTTTTGCCCCTGATTTATCAGTCAAAGCATAATTGTGTAAACAGAAGAGAAAGAGGGATGACCTTCTAACCAGATGTGTACTTCTCTGAGAGCCGCTCTTGTGAAGTCTATTTGGCTTGTGACGTACTGTATTTTCTGTTTAACATTCGTTGACATAAGCATACACCTCTCCAAAAATAGACACTCCTCCACGGTATGTGATTGTTGGCAGGAACCCGAGGATTCGGTTAGCCATGGTTTGTGTAAGATGGATGGGAGGAGTGTCAAACATTTTATACCTCTGTTTAATAAAATAAAATCTCTAGCACATGAGGGATCCATGCTTCCCTCTGCGAAGGGATTTTCTTTTACTTTTATGTTGAGTCTCCATCTTCTAACTTTATGCACAGTTGAGAGAGCATAGTTGCCACTCTGAGTTTAATGTGCATTTGTCCAAGAAACATTATTAATTGATTCATGATGTGTTATTGTTTGTTCTCAAATTATTTGTTCTAGTCTTCCTCTTAAACTTTGAAGGTGTCCTGGCATTTATGTTTTGCCCCATTCTTAAGGACAAGCGAAATATCACTTTGCTATGTTATCTCCATGCTTGAAACAAACGTATAGCTTTCGAGTGCATTATTATTCATGATCTTTTGTTTGTGTTACTTCTCATGGTGCAAAGTGATTGCTATGTTTTACTGTTAGAATTATATTTATCATGCTTATGTTAAAGTTCTATGATCTCAGCTATACTTATGCTTTTACAATTTAGATGATCAAGTTTATGTTGGTAGCATGTCACCTCAGAAATTATTTGTTTTATCGTTTACCTACTCGAGGACGAGCAGGAACTAAGCTTGGGGATGTTGATACGTCATAAATGTATCCTCAATTTCTGATGTTCCATGTTGTTTTCATGTCATATGCTACATGTTTTCCCTACACTTTATGTCATTTTTATCGATTTCCCGGGATTAATCTATTGACAAGATGCCACAGAGCTAGTTCCTGTTTTCTAGCTGTTTTTAGTTTCAGAAAAGTTGTTCTGAAAATATTCTCGGAATTGGACGATTCAAAAGCCAGAAGTCTTAGAAGTCCCAGAGTGTCAAGGAAGTACAAAGGAGACCCAAAGGGGGCCTCGGAGGCCCCACACCATGATTGGGCGCGGGTGGACCCTTGGCCACGCCTGGGGGTGGTGTGGGCCCCTCGGGGAACCCACCGCCATCGCCCTTTCGCCTATATATGCCCCCTGATGCATAAACCCTAAAGAAACCGGCCTTTTCCACCAAAAACATCCGTAGCTTCGCCTCCGCCGACGACAAGTTTTGGGGGACAGTAATCTCTATTCCGGCACCCTACCGGACGGGGAAGTGCCCCTGGAGCCATCTCCATCGACTCCACCGCCATCTTCATCGCTGTTGTTGTCTCCTATGATGAGGAGGGAGTAGTTCTCCCCCGGGGCTGCGGGATCTACCGGTAGCTATTTGTTTCATATCTCTCTCCCATGGTGTGATCTTTATGTGACCGTGAGCTTTGTAATCTAGTTGAATTAGTAGATGTTACTCTTCATCTATTATGCTACTCAAGTGGTTTTGTTACAAGATCTCCGTAAACACTTTGATCACGGTGTAAAGGTGACAGTGTGTGCACCGTGTGGTTTAGAATGCTATTTATATCTTGTGTTGGATGACCCGATGAAATTGTGGTGTTTGTCTAGTACCTTCTAGGGGGCTCATAGTGACAACGTGGGGTTAACTAGACATGGGAATGCGACTTTGAGGAGTGCTGTTACAGTCCTACGCAATGAATTGGTGTTTGTTGTCCAACCGGAGAGTGGTTCGGAGTAGCATAGTGAAGAGAGATATTTATTCATTCAATTATGTTATCATTGTTGAGAGTGTCCACTAGTGAAAGTATGATCCCTAGGCCTTGTTTCTAAGCATTGAAACACCATTTACAATCAGTTCTGCTACATGTTTTCTTGATGCCATTTTTATTTCAGATTGCTATTATTACTTATAATCATCCATATTACTTGTATTTCACTCTCTCTTCGCCAAACTAGTGCACCTATACAACTGACAATTGTATTACGTGTGTTGGGGACACAAGAGACTTCTTGTATCGTAATTGCAGGGTTGCTTGAGAGGGATAACTTTGACCTCTTCCTCCCTGAGTTCCATAATCCTTGGGTAATCCACTTAAGGGAAACTTGCTGCTATTCTACAAACCTCTGCACCTGGAGGCCCAACACTGTCTACAAGAATAGAAGCGTGCGTAGACATCAGCCGCCTACCTCGCCTCCGAGCTTCCGGCCTACCTTGCTTGCCTCCGAGCTCCCTGCCGACTCTGCCCGCCTCCGAGCTCACCGCTGACCCTGCCAGTTCAGCAAGGTGAGCCTGTTTCCGGCCAATACTTCCCCTTTTTCTATATATTTTTCCTGTTTCGAATCACAGATTCGATCTATGCTGGTTGGTGATGCTATGAATCAGTAGTGCACGTGTCTTGCTTGATCTATTTGGTTCCTATTAGTACTAGGTGGATTGGTGATGCTATGAATCTGTAGTATGTGTGTTGCTATTAGTGCTAGATAATTTGGTGTCTGTTAGTGTTAGGTTGATATGTTTACTGTTAGTGCTAGATTGATATGTTGGCTGTTAGATGCTTGTTGGTCGATTTTGTGAATGGTTATTGCTGTTTGCTCGCTTACCACATGGATTTGCTATATTCTAAATTAATTCATATAGTAATTGTGAAGTCTGCAATGGAGAAGGTTAATTGGGATACATTCTACACTCGAGTTTTTTGCGACATTTGTATGGATGAAGTCAATGCAAACAATAGGGATGGGGGTTGTTTGAGTAAGAAGGGGTACACGAATCTTGTGACAAATTTTTCGAGAAAACGGGAAAAAGGTTAACAAAGAAGCAATTCAAGAAAAAATGGGATGTTGTTAAAAATAGTTACACTGGTTGGATGGAGTTAAAAAATGGAACCGGGCTAGGTTGGGATTCAGAGACAAAAACTATGGATGCAGATAACGATTGGTGGAAGACTCACCTCACAGTAAGTTAAATATTTATGATTTGTCTATTTATTTTTGTGTTTAATTGTTTTTTGTCTTGTCTAATAGTTGTCTAATTGGTTTTGTGTTTATTTTGCAGTTTCTTCCTAAACATGCAAAGTTTAGAAATGGACTACCTGCCAGGTTGATACAGCTAGACGTCATGTTTAAAAAAGCTCATGTCACCAAAGAAACATCGTGTATCTCGGGACAAGAGGAAACTAGAGAGGACAAAGAAGGTGCAATTCAGGTGGATGATGATGATGATCCCTAAAAAAGAACACCCTTGGGGAAGCGCAAGGCAGGTGGTGGAAAGAAGGATAAGAAGAGCCCCTTTCTTAGGGTGTA
Organism: Alopecurus myosuroides; assembly: GCA_028641055.1. Taxonomy (NCBI): domain Eukaryota; kingdom Viridiplantae; phylum Streptophyta; class Magnoliopsida; order Poales; family Poaceae; genus Alopecurus; species Alopecurus myosuroides. The sequence goes on along the minus strand of JAPCYS010001192.1, from coordinate 65,200 downwards.
AAACAATGCACTGAACTCGCTAGTCTCAATGGCTAATGTTGGAAGTTCTTGTGGCAAGGGTGATGATGTCCCAACTACAAAGGAATTCTTAGCGATGGTTCGAGAGTGTGGAGTTAGTGAAGGGACTGATCCTTATGTTCACAACATGCAAGCTTGCTATGAAGAGGGAGAATAGGGAGGTGTTTGCAGGCCTTGAAATATCCCTAGGAAGGCTTCATTATTTTGAGAAGATGCATGATGAGATGAACAAGTAGATGTGTGGATCATTTATTTGCTCTTTATTGTAGACTATGATCATGCTAAAACCTACATATCATTTATTTGGTGTTTGTTGAGACTATTTGGGATCAATTTAGGGCCTCTGAACTATTATGTGTGTTGCTTCTTATCAGTTGGTGCATACATGAACTATTATGTATCAGTTAGTGCATGCATTTATTCTGGTAATCCAAATAGTATGGGGTTCCTAGCTCCTTATAAACACAACATGTATCATATACCAGATTTTTGTCGAGAAGGCCCACCAACGAGAAAGGAAGAGATTTTTCAACTATGCCCACTCATCATTGCGAAATTGCATCGAGCACATTTTGGGATCTTGAAGAATAAGTGGCGCATTTTGAAGGGCATCCCTGCTTACGAGTTGAAGACACATAAGAGAATTAGCATCGCTTGTCGTGTGCTTCACAACTTCATTAGAGATTCCAACTTGCGTGATAAGCAGTTTGATCGATGTGATTCGAACGAGGATTACATGCCTAAGGTTCAAAGGGAAGCGGTTACCTTGCCCGGTGATCATGTTCCGGGTGATAAAAACACGAGAGGCATGAACGGGGTACGTGATGACATTGCCAACGCAATTTTCAATGCTAGACGCCATTAGAGCTATTTGAGAGGTAGCTAGTATAATGTAGTGGAAATGTAATTTGGACAGATATATATTCGTGATGGTTATGTACTCATAATTTTATGGATATGTAGTTTGGTTTGAACTTGTTACTTATGCATATGTCATATCTTACATTTAAATCAGCAACAATACAAGTTTCATGTGTGTAAGGGTGTTCCAGACAATTCCACAGTTTACAGTCAGACAACCAGCTAGATTGCCAAACACTAACACTCAGAACAGCTGTTTTCCTTGCACAACAGCTTTCCCAAGACATCATCACAACCAGCCAGCCACAACCCAAACAAAAAGGCCCTTAATGTCATCGTCTCTGTGATCGGAGTTTGAACAGGTTCACAAATGGTGTAAGGCTTCTCCACTGAAAACCATATTTCATGATCCGATAGATGTCACTGTTTCAGAAATGAATGCGATATCTTCCCCTTTATTCAAGTATGTGACATGGGAATTGGATCCTGACGAGTTCTTTGAGACCCCTCAGTTCTACGTGTGCGGGATTGAGAATGATATGGATTTTTCTTTCTAGATTCTGTTCCTAGATTTTTGTTCCTAGATGTTTGTTTACCATCTTTGTTCCAAGCATTTTTTCCTAACATTTGTTCCAAGCATTTTTTTTTCTAGCATTTGTTTCTAAATTTTGTTCCTAGCATTTGCTCCAAGCTTTTGTTCCTAGATTTTGTTCCAAACATTTGTTGCTAGATTTTGTTCTAGGAATTTTGTTACTAGATTTTTGTTCCTAGCATTTTGTTCCAAGCTTTTTGTTTCTAAATTTTATTTCAAGCATTTGTTCCAAGCATTTTTTTATCCTACAATTTGTTCCTAGATATTTGTCCCAGCATTTGTGCCAAGCTTTTGTTTTTAGATTTTTTTCCTCGCATTTGTTCCAAGCTTTTTTGATCCTAGATTTTGTTCCAAGTATTTGTTGTTAGATTTTGTTTTTGGAATTTTTTTCCTAGATTTTTGTTCCTAGCATTTTCTTCCTAGATTTTGTTCCCAACATTTATTCCAAGCTTTTATTTCTAGATTTTGTTCCAACCATTTGTTCCAAGCATTTTTGTTCCTACATTTTGTTCCTACATTTTTGTTCCTAACATTTTGTTCCTAGATTTTTGTTCCCAGCCTTTATTCCAAGCTTTTATTCTTAGATTTTGTTCCCAGCATTTGTTCCAAGCAGTTTTGTTCCCACATTTTGTTCCTAGATTTTTGTTCCCAACATTTGTTCCAAGATTTTGTTCTTAGATTTTGTTTCTAACATTTGTTTCTAGATTTTCTTCCAAGATTTTGTTCATAGATTTTGTTCCAAGTAATTTGTTCTCGGTTAAATTTAGGAATTTTTTAGTCTCGCATACTTTACAAAAGTAGTTCCACTAATTGTTTCTCCTAGATTTACTTTGAATAATAATTTTTGTGTGTTTTGTGATGTTTTTGTCCCATTTTCTTTATTTATTTGTTCCTCCCTTCAGATATATTTTGTTCCATTTACTATACACAATTAGTTCCACCAAAATTTGGTCATGCATGTACTTTTTTAGTTTCCCGTGATATATTCATTTTTTTCCAGCTGTATTATTATTGTGCCCCTTCGTATATATAATTTGTTCCTCATGGAAATTCGTGTGTCTTTATAGGTTTTTGTTCCATGTACTTTTTAGCACATGCATGATCATGCAGCGTCGTCGAGCTAAGCCAAAATTATTGGGCCCCGGACGGCCGCCCCCTAGATCCCCTCCAGGGCTGGCCCTGGTTGAAATGATCGACTCCCATGTGTCTGGTGTGGTGGTGTGAGGTAAACTCACCATGTAGACAAGAGATGAGAGTAAATGAAACATAGATGCAAACCGAACTCCGGTGCTCCAAATTTGTATCCTACCGCAGGGGCATGTGTAAAATTTTGTGAGCAACCAAATGAGATGCACAAGCACAATGCATAACCAAACACGTCCTTAGTGAGCTGGGGACTTCGTTTGGGTGCACACTTTGAAGAGATAGTTGCAATGGGCATCTCCGTGTCTCTCTCCATGGGACACAATTGGGTGCACGATGGAAGAGATAGCTTTGTATGGGTGCACAATTTCCATCAATGGGCCACGTTGAAGACTATCTAAACCACCGCGTGTTTACATAGGAACAAAACGTATTGTCATCACTTACTGAAAGACATGGCAATGCCAAAAGCTGCGCACTTGGTCATCGTGATGGTTCTTAGCTTGATAATACTCTCAGCGGTGAACCAGGATGGAGCAGTGGCAACTCGTGTACTGAAAGAAACTATCGAAGCATCGTCGCGCTCCTTGGTCATTCCAAATCCCTCTGCTACGACAACAGGTTTGGGTGGTCGTTCCTCGTGCATCGGGTTTGACCATGGCCATTGCCCACCCCCGGCTAGGGCTTGATGATTATAGAGTACTGAATAAGAAAATATCTCTACCTATTGTTTTCTGTGGAAAGATTGAAGAACTGTATTATTTTGTACCCGAGTACTACATGCTTTACCAATAAGTTGTTGCAATATGTTTTGGCATTCTGTTGGCAGACGCGAAAGGTTGACAGGTATGCGCGCGGTTGCAGGTGCTCTTGTGAGTCGTAGCATTTTATTTTTCCAAGTACAATTTGTAAAATAAAAGCGCACGCTACCATACAAACAACCAGGCGTCATGGACATGCAGAACAACCGGAAATTATGTAGTGACTATTATGTTACATGGTACGCGCCATTGTACTTTCATTACTGGTGTATTTTATATTTTTTTTCTCTATTGTGTCATGCATTGATGCATAAGTCTGGCTGGTGGCACTATGGTGTTTCATGCGTTGTAGATGTAGTTAATCCACTCCTATGGTAAAGCAAATCAATCCATCATGTACCTTGCTAGTAGGATTGGGAGGATTGGGCACGCGTTGCTGCGTCTGTTGCTAGCTGTTGCGCTAATTTGTTGCCTCATTCATAATTTATTCCATTTTTCTTTGTAATTTAGTTTATGACGGCCTATAGCTGGGATCATTTTATTTCTATTTTTGAAGATGTACACCCAAATACATACGTTACTTGATCCATATACGAATAGTAAAACATTTGAGATACACATCTAAGTAAACACAGACACAGATGATATTGCGGCGCCACTATTGCCAACCTATTACACAAAGGACACTCAGCAAACAAAACATACAACTAAGACCCTAGAGTCCTTTGTCTTCCTCCTAGCTGAGCGTCCCAAACGTACATCTTTGTCACCGCCGGAGGAGAATAACAACACCCGTGTGGTCGAAACTTGGACCAATAAGAACCCCTAGCGATAAGGTGTTGAAGAGCCGCAGCAGCCACCAACTACATGGAGTTGGATCTAAACTCAGATCTTGCATCGGTTGCAGGCAAAATCCATCCTAGATTTTCTCCCCAGGCTCCATCCGCACCAAATCTGGGCTCATCGCACACCACCTCCTAGAAGGTGGCCAGGTCGCTCACCTCCAATCTGTTGATGCTTTCAAGACAACCGTCATCCTCGCCACGCGGCCTGCCGACACCACCGCAAAAGGCCCAAACATCGTACCACTGCCAGGAATTCGGGTTGAGGAACGGGGTCGTGGGTCGCCCGTGCTGGGAACAAGGTTCGACAAGGGGTATACATCTTTGGAACACTAATTTGGGTCGAGGATCGGGATCCACACCATTTTGGGTCGATAAGCCAGGTGCAATAAGACTGGTCGTGGTTGGCTATCCAAATTTTGTATGAAGGGAAATCCCGCCATAATTGCAACTTTTTGCTGAGATATTTTCCCCTTTAAGCTTTAATTACGTGACCTAGAGGCAAAGATGTCGTCTTTTTTGTTCTCTTGAAGTATTGGGATGTTTTGATTAATATTTCCTAACATTGCGTGGAGAAAAAATGTCGCCATTAACTGCACCGCTGAAATAAAACTCACCAAATAAAATGGATAAAAGTTTGGGTTCACTGGTCAAGAGCTTCTACGCATGTTTCTTCCCGACGAGGCAACTCGTATGTTACTTTGTTTCTTGCTTTTTCTTTTCTCCACGGAACATATCTCGGCTGCTACTCTTTTTCTTCCCCGATGCCCCAAATCCCATTCAGAAATCCAGTGAAAACTCCATCAGTTCTACATAGTCACCAGCAATGCAAGTCTCATGTCAAAATGTTTTTTTGTCTACATCCCAAGTTTTTACACCAGGCTTCTTCCATAATGTGTTCATCTCCTCCTTTAATAGCTATATGCATGAGTTAATACCGTTCCATGGTTGTGTATTAACATGACCATGTGTATGTACTTCTTTTCATGCACAACCACGTGAGAGGTTGTACATCAATACAAATACGGACCATGTGTTATGTATGCTGCTCTGATTTTTAAAAGGATTTACTCCATCCGTACTCATGTCCAACCTTATATTTCTTATCTCTGACAAGAAATCTTCGTGTTTAAGATCGAGTAATTTCCACTACAAACCATCAGCAGGGTGTCTCGGCACGTCATCGCGTAGAGATTTCTTGGTCCTTTCTACATGCCAACGCATTAGCTTTGCCACCTTCTTGTCCGTGTAATAACGTTGGAGCTAAGGAATGACAGGAAAGTACCATACAACATTCTGAGTGCTCTTCTTTCCACATTTGTATTGTGAGTGCTTGCACACCGGACACACAATATTGTTCGCGTGCTTGTTCCGGTATATGATGCAATAATTTATGCATGCGTGATATCTCATGTGCGACAAATCTAGAGGGCAAATAATTTTCTTAGCCTCATCGACGGTACGAGGCAATGTATTCCCTTTGGGTAAGAAATCGTGCACATACTCCAAAATCAAACCGAGAGCTATGTCTGTGCTTTTTGTTTTAGCCTTGATATCTAGAAGTTTCAGAGTCACGTTTAGACAGTTGTACTCAGGATAACAACCATTATATAAAGGAGTTTTGGCGTCTTTTGTGAGTTGATTCAACTTTTCTGCATCAACTCGTTTGTTGTTGGTTTCCTTCCTAAGTAGATCTTGAAGATGAGGATCTTCCAACTTTGTAGCCAGAGACGAATTATGTTTGTCCTCCTCTTCTTCATATCCATCGTCCTCATCATGTCCTCCGGCTTCTTTGTTGCCTCCTGCTTGTTGTTCGTCATCAATATCTCTCCCATATTCAGATGTCGCTCATTCATCATCGGACAAATCCTCATGACCCGTCTCGTCATCCTCGGGTCATGTCTAACCTTTCATGAGACCATGTTTGATAAAGTGACAGTACAACGTGTCTTTATAGGGGTTGAACAAAAGAGTGAGTCTGCAGTTAGGACATGGACATAATATCTTGTTCACCAGTTTTCCTCATTATTCATCAAGCTCCCCAAATACGGATCTACAATAGTCGTTGCTCGATCCATGATCACTCCTAGCAATGCCTACAAGAGTGACATAACAACTATAATCAGAATAAATAAATTGGCAATAACCTTTCTTAAAACTAACGAGTATTGAGTGCCAGAAATTAATGAAACAGACGTGTGAATCAACGTTTCGCCAAAACATTAGCAACTCATCCCTGCAAATATAAGCAACACACAACATGATCATGTCGCATAAAACACTATATATGTTCCATTGCCAAAATAAAAGAGAAAATATAAAGCTAGATGAGTCCTACATAGCGGATTGATTTAGGTACCCAATCTAGGTAGGACATATGTGTACTCACTCCGTTCAATTTTACAAGATATTTTAATTTTGAGTACGTATACTATAAAATAAGTAAATTTAGACTTATTTTGTATATATATTCACTTATTTTACCATGTTTAAAATAAAATGTTAAATAGTGTGACTTATAAAAGTGAACGGAGCGGTTTATTATACTCGAAAAAGTTTTTTGGGTACTGTTTTTTAGCGTGCCATATGCAATCTACCATAAGTCGATGGAAAGCAACCAACCCCACGTCACTCTTGTTTCCTTTCATTTCCGGAGCTCGCTTTCACACGCGATTTCCCCGTCCCCGAAATAAATTTCAAAAATCTTCCGCTACAGCCATACGCCTCGATCCTTCTCCCTCTCCCTGCCCAATCCTTAATCCGCCTGGATCCACCCGGGCAGCGAGATTCCTCCCGCATTCGCTCCAATTTGTCCCCCGCGTTCTCGCGCTTCCTTGGATCTCGGGATATCCCCTCTGTCGAATCCGCCACGGGATTCTTGCCATTTTGGAGCTGTTTTATTGCTCCGGGGTAGGAGATCTCAGTGCGGATTTTCGTCGGTGCGAGGAATTTTGGACTGCCCTCAGCAGCGGCACCGCAGTTGCAGTTCGAGTGCTGTTGGTGCGTCGCGGCATTGGATCGGACAGGACAGGAGAGAGGTTGGTGGGTTGGTGGGCGAGCGGGCGCCTGTGATCTGCGCCGCTCCGCCAGCACAGCGTAGCGGGGCGATGAGAGCTGGCGCCGTGGCCTGGAAGGCGGCGGCATGACCGGCGGGGCGTCGCTGGGTCTCAGGACGTCCGGGAGCTATGGGTCCTTGCAGCAGTCCAACGGCCAGTTGGCGTCACCGCCGCTTGTGGCCCGGAAGCCCGCGAAGTTGTCCCTGGGCGGCGGCGCCGGCCGCGGGGGCGAGCGCCTCCTCTTCCCCCGGATCCGCATGTGCTCGAGCCGTTGCCAGCGGATGCTTCTGCTCCTCGTCGTTGCCCTCGCCGTTCTCTGCGGCTTCCTCTTCTCATCATTTGTCAGTAAAGGTGCTCGTTGTGTTGCTTTGCCTCGTGTTTCATGCCTAACCCCCTGTGAATGTCACCGTGACTAGACTAAATGTTTACTGCCTGTTGTTATGCTGTATTTCATTCCTTTGGTCTATGAGTTCACTGGACTGACGCAGTGCAACTTGCAAACAGTATTGTTCTGTGATTCCTCATTCATGTAGTGTTTCTCATCGCTAGGACTAGAAACATCTGGTTCCCCATTACTTGGGCACACTTCATTTTGTGTGTGCAAGTTGTAGGATGTTAGTGAGTATTATTATTAGTATGGGATGCAGCCTCCAAGTACACATACAGATTAAGCCAATAGTTGACTTTTAAATGGTAAAAAAATGCCATCATGACTTTGTGTGATGGAAAAGAAATAAGTATATGAATGGATGCTTCAATGTTCCGATGCTGGCTGCCAACCATTTTTCCCTCCGCGTTGTTTATTATTTATAAACATTTGATCACCTATACCCTTGTCTGTCTGCATTCTTTAATTTCATCCCTTTGAATTCTAGCTGGCTGATGTGATGCAAAGGAATTGTATGCTATTATTTAGTAATTTAATTCAGGCGAGCAGTGTCAATATTTTTGTTATGCTTGAGCTTGGCAAGTTTGCATTAGAGGTTATTGAGGTGCAGACTTGTTTGTGATATATGCTGTTTAATACAGTAAATGTGATATAGCTATTTCTAAGGGTCGAGCTTTTACAGTCAGTTTGAAGGATGAAAAGTGCTAGTATTGACAACGCTGTTGAAATTTGTGCCTTTGTTACCTGCTACGTAGGCTTTTGGATTAGTAATACGTAGAATACAATCCTTTAATCAGATGCATGCATGTGTCTGCACATGTTTCTTTATATGTTTATTCTTTCCAATATGCATGTTGTTTGACTTTGCCAAACTAATGAATACCTTTTAAAATTTGACTACAAATGAGCCAGTCCGTTGTTTCATCCCTCAATTCATCTGATCAAATTTCATGGTTATGACAACAATAAGTTGATCTGGATCTAATCACAGTATTCTATTTTGAAATTTATTGGCTTGAAGGATTTAATCCCTTTTCTGGTGCTAATTTTTCATGAAGCCTTCTAAATTTGTGTAGTAGATGTTGACGATTTTACTGAATATCTGTTGTCTAACCTGTGGGCTCAACAAGGATTTTTTTTTGTTATGTTGCTTGCCCCCAATGTTGTTAGCTAAATATTCCGTTTTGATTAAAAACTAAACTGGCTAATCTGTTCTTTAGTTTGTAACAAAGTAAAACAGAATCTTGTAACTGGAATATTGACTTTTGTGTTATTACTGTGTCATATGTATCTTTGAAATACTGAGCCAATAAATCCTCCTTTGACTGTAGATGAAGTTCCAGCACCTGGTACTGATACCATGCTGGGGTTTTCTGATCATGTCCTGAGCTTCGTAAATCCTGTTTGGACATCTTCTTTGACTGCAAATGGTTTGAATACAACATCACAGACCGAAAAACAGTCTGACATTCAGTAATGAAAAGGTTCAGGGTCCTTTGCTGATTTTCCCACCAGCTATTGCTCTGGAGCACCATCCTTGTGAAAATTTCTCATTTTCTCCTCCACCTGCTGATAGGAAACGCACTGGACCACGGCGTAAGTTTCTTACTAATGCAATTCAGAGTTAAAAAAATTCTGAATCTAATTACATTATTTTGAAATTGTGTAGCATGTCCTGTTTGTTATGTGCCTGTTGAGCAGGCTCTGGCATTGATGCCAGGTGCTCCAACAGCGTCACCTATCCTTCGAAGTCTTAATTATTTGTCCGATGACCATTTGGTTTTGAAGGAGTCAAACAGTGGCTCTTTGTTTGGTGGTTATCCATCCCTGGAACAACGGGATATGTCTTATGACATAAAAGACTCGATGGCAATACATTGTGGGTATGCGCATATGATCATCTGCTTTAACTCTTGTACATCTATAGTATATACAATGGCTGTTACCGTACCACTAACCTTTTCGTTATCTTAAGATTCGTGCGAGGGAAAATACCTGGTCTCAATACTGGATTTGATGTAGATGAAGCTGATCTACATGAAATGCGGAATTGCCATGGAACGGTTGTTGCTTCTGCTATCTTTGGTAACTGCATCCTCCTCCTATATCAGTTATATTTACATGTCATCATCTTTGTAGGTTGGTGCTAACTGCATGTCCTGTTGTAAACTTGCTTATTTGTCTGTACTTTCTCAGGGAATTATGATATAATGCAGCAACCAGAAAATATCAGTGATTTTTCAAAGGATACTGTTTGCTTCTTCATGTTTCTGGATGAAGAAACTGAAGCTGCAATAAAGAACACTACTACTATTGATAATTTGAAACGAATCGGGCTGTGGCGTGTGGTTGTTGTCCACAATCTTCCATACTCAGATGCAAGGCGGAATGGAAAGGTACCTACATATTTGGATTTTTATTTTCCTAGTCGAATCTGGGAGTGCCAGTTCTGGCATGGAGATGCATGGATCTAGATAAGTTTGTTGCTAAAGTTGCCTGCACTGTGAAGTGGCTAAGTGTGAATGAGCTTGCAAGTCATTTTTACCTCTATTGCATTATTTATTCAGACTATAATAAATACTGTAGGTGCTGCTTCCGAGACAAATATGTTTTCACTATTTTATCCATTTAGCGTGAATATGTGAAAATGGAGATCGAGAATCTGCATCTATGTTTCCTGACTTAGAAATCATTTTTCTGTTGTTCTGTAAAAAGGCGAAAGCATGCCATGCTTAATGTGAGTCCCATCGATGGTTTAATTTTCTAATTGTTTATTCCGCTCGTGATGTTTTTCTCAAACAGGTCCCAAAACTATTACTTCATCGGCTTTTTCCTAATGTGCGATATTCACTCTGGATTGATGGGAAACTTAAACTAGTGAGGGATCCTTATCAGTTATTAGAGAGGTAAACATCATGTTCTCTCACTGAGCTCGACTGCTATTTGTTGTAACTGTGTTCTGCATATAACTCAAAGGACATTTAAGTTTGCTTGTTGCCTTGCCACTGATGCTCTATCTACTGCATTAAGATCCAAGCCGCGTCACATTATTACTGTATTTTTCCAAAGTCTTTACATGTTATTTTCTTATTTCTGTGTTGGCTGTTATGCTACAGATTCTTGTGGAGGAAAAACGTGAGCTTCGCAATTTCCAGGCATTATAGACGCTTTGATGTCTTTGATGAAGCTGAGGCGAACAAGGCTGGTGCAAAGTATGATAATGCTTCAATAGATAACCAAATAGAGTTCTATAAGAGAGAGGGTTTAACCCCTTATTCATCAGCCAAGCTTCCTATTACGAGTGGTAATTGCTTCTTCTCATTTCTGACATAGCAATATGTTGAGTGTACATCTTCCTGGTGGCATAAACTATACATTATCCTTGACAGATGTCCCTGAGGGCTGTGTAATAATAAGGGAGCACATCCCCATCACCAATCTCTTCACATGCCTCTGGTTTAATGAAGTTGACCGTTTCACCTCAAGGGATCAGCTAAGCTTTAGCACAGTGAGGGATAAAATACGGTCAAGAGTTAATTGGACTGCAGACATGTTCCTGGATTGTGAAAGGCGCGATTTTGTTGTTCAGGTACCTCTGAGTTCATGCTTTGTGTGGCACGCTCACTAGATTTTCTGCACACCCTGTTCTCTTTCATATATTACGAATAGTTAGAAAGATAATGAAATGTAGAGCCCAAAACAGGATTAATATAACTTGGCAGTCTGTTATTAGTCCCTTATTTCTCGTGTATGTCATTCTTACTTTGCAGGCATACCACAGAGAGCTGATGGAGCGGCTGGCTGCCTTAAGAAGCCAGCCTCCGCCGCCGCCTCCTGTGGTGCGCGCGCAACAGCCCCGAAAGATGCTCCCAGACAATGCAGCAAAGGAACCCGGGAGAGCTTCTGCAACCAAGAAGTCGACAGGGAAGCGTACACGGAAATCAAAACGGCCCCATCGAACGAAAACAACCGGTGGGAAGGAATCCATTCAACTGTAAATCTCTGGCGAAATTTTGCCCTGATACAGACAGCGGATCCGATCAAGACATCCGACACGGATTGGTTTATTTAACTTCCATTCATGCTCCCCTCCCAAAGGCTCGAAAATTTTGTCAGGACTTGTTGATAGAGGAATTACAAAAAAAAAATTGGTGTAAATAAACATTTTAGGGTAAAGGTGGTTTTAACTAATTAAGCAGATCTTCAATTCAATATATTATCTTTTTGTCTGGAGCGGGTTTGCAGAAGATATGTTATCTTCTTGTCTGGAACTGGTTTGCAAAAGATATGCTCTATACACGTCGCTGTATACTCTGTCGTCTGTGTCAAGCTGACCTTTTTCGTTCAGTTTTTTTGTTTTGTTTTGTTTTGCCTGGAGGTATCTGGGTTCAGAAATCAGAAGGCCAGTAGGCATCAAAGGGTTGTATCCGTATCAGTGAGCTGCAGCGTCGTGGAGATTAATTAATCTCCACGTTTTGGTTTGGGTGATGTAGCTGATCAGTTGTTGCTATCTGATTTTTCATTTCTTCAGTAAGGTGTTGTTATCTCGTGTCTTCTTCAGAAGATGTTGCTATCAAGACGAGGTTCGGCTCCTTTAGGGCTCGTTCGTTTGTAAGGGATTGAAACCAAGCGTGGCACCAATCCACGCAGGGATTGGGTGGATCCCGTCCAGTCACCCAATCCATGTCAGACCAATCCCTGTCAATCCCTCCAAAACGGACTTGTTCGTTTAAACCACAGGGATCAGTTTCACGATGGAGAGCCAGACACGCACACCAGCGAAGATTGAATAGAACTGACAGTTGGTACATGTTACTGTTGAACGCCTAGGATTTATACTACATCAAGGCGCCTCCAGTGCTGCGACATATATTTCAAAACTGGAATATTTTTTAATAGCCGATGCTAGACCATTATGCAATGGATCAAAATAATAAAAAGCATCATAAAGGTCCATTCTTTTTTATTTCCAGGCTGCAACATACATGCACAATTTAAACAGTTCTGAACCGTCGAATCCAAACCATAACACAGGAGAATTAGATGAATATATAGTGCAACTTTGCATGCAACGGATAGGCATAATATCTAGGCAAGGTGTAAAATTATTTTCTAGGGACCAAGTATCACCAAGAACAAATAGCTTTCAGCAGCTTCACTTCCTTCATTCTGTGTTGGCTAGTTCCTCTATTCTGTGTTGGTGACCAGTGCAATGATCTTACATCTGTAGGTTTTGAAGTAAAATGAATAGGTCAGTGAGCGCAACTTTGAATGGCAATGATCTTCACATCAAAAGTTACAATGTTGACATTCCTATCTCACTCCAATTTAATTCAGCCACTGCGAGTTAATTCATGTAATGGTACTATAATCTAGTTCTATGGCAAGTGGATTTATGCAAACTAATCAACTTGAAGAAATCTGGTACTATAATCTAGTGGTGACATGCTCATGCTTATTTTGTAATAATATTTCTGTTTTACCCCGAAAACAACATCTTGGTCTGCTGCTCGCGCAATGGTCAGTATCTTTGGGCAACAAAAAACTTCATCTCCTTTTCTACTTATATAAAAAACCATCGCTTTGCATGTCTTATCATGAAACTTGGAAGGCAATGTTCTGTTCTAGAAAAATTATTACATGCTACAATTAAGAAACTTGGATGAACAACAATCTAAGAAGCCATAATGCTGCGGGTCAACGATAAAGCTGTAGGATGGTGTTGGACTGAAATAACATGGATGGTGCTGTTACTAGCCTAACAGTTCATATGTTGACCAAGAAAAGTAAATGACCAAAACCACCAATGAAAATAGAACCAAGTAATAACATGGATGGTGCTGTTACTAGCCTAACAGTTCATATGTTGACCAAGAAAAGTAAATGACCAAAACCACCAATGAAAATAGAAACAAGTAGGGGTATACCTTCAAATCTTTTCTACCTTTCCTCTTAGCCAGAGCAGTGCAATTTCTGTATCATCTTCAATGAAACTGATGAAAGTCTCTCGATTAGCTGGAATCAGGAAGACCTCGGATGCTTTCACCTTTTCATCTGGGGTTAATGTAGTTGTTTTGAGCAGAGAGATACATCTCCTGATTGAATAGTCATTAGCTTGAGATGACTCCTTCCCCCTTTCTAACACAACCGCTTCATCTTGAGCTTGTTTGATTTTAACATCGAGGTACCTCTCTATCACTCCTTCTAATGCAGCACCTTTCTTCGGCCTCTTTGGCTCCTTCTCTTGATAGGTTGTTGTTACTGCACTAATCCAAGGACTCGATCATGCTGCATATATTTATCAGGGTCTGCACATGGCACATGCTGCTACCAAAAAATTAGTACAAGGATAAGACTCGATCTATATCAGTATCGCCCGGATAAATCTAGCTAGCAGCCTGGGTAGTCGCAACAGACCAAAAAAAAAAGGACTCAATCTAGCTAGCAGAGAACGTTGGTATGTAATAGTATCGGCTCCTGTTGCCAAGGACTCGATCCAAGGAATAGCTAGCAGAGAACGTTGGTATCCAAGGACTCGACCTACCTACAGTGAGTCGGCTCCCGTTGCCAAGAACTAGTCTCCGGCCAAGAACCCTAGAAACCTAGATATGAGATGGGAAGGATGAGAAGTAGAGGGGGTGTACCGGAGAGAAGGTTGTTGTTGGGGGAGAGAGCCTGTGGTGGAGGGGAAGGCGCCGCGTCGTCGTCGCCGTCGCCGTCGCAGCCGAGCTCGCCGCGCCGCCGCCGCCTTGGCCCTCGCCGTGTCTACGCGTGCTCTCGCTCCGTGGAAATCGTTCCATGGGTCGGGTGGGGATAAAATTTTTCCAGACAGAATGTGTGGAAAGTGGACGGGGTGGGCTGGGCTAAATTTCCGCCTGGGGCTAACCGAACGCACCAAAGTTGCGGGCCTGGAAAAGCTACCCCGCCGGGCTGGACAACCAGGATCGGGGCCCAATCCAGACCAATCCCTCCCTGCTAGGGATTAAACGAACGAGGCCTTAGTATTCAACAAGATATTTGCACCACGGTGAGCAGCGTCCAGCGATAGCAACTGGCGACGGTCTCTTTCTCCTTGCGCACCAAGGCACTCGACATGGACGTGAGGGTTGAGACTGCACCGACAGCTACCATCTGCCCTGACCACAGCATCGGCGGTGTTCATGCCCCTGACTCCCTGGAGTCCGCAGCGTGCGCCGATAGCTGGCCTAGAGATGAGATGTTCGCCTTGTCACCCTCTACCTGTTCGAAGAAAGCTCAGGCCGCAGTATCGACAGGCTATCTCCTGAATTTCCGGCTTTGCTGTACTTCACTCCGATGGTCGCTCAGGCGGGCTCCGGTTGTTGTTGTCTGGTATCTGATGATGTTTACGTCTCTGACGAGTTCTCCAACCACCACATGGTTTTAGCTCTCTACTAATATGATTTTTGCCCTGGCTTGGGGTTTATGGAGACCCACATCATCACCACACTACAATGATTTGGGATCTTATTTAAAATTTTGTTAACCATAACTTAAGGAAGGCAAATACTTGTTTAGGTGGTATGAATAATATCCTGTGTGATGTGGACACAACTTCTGGTGATGTGAATAAATGCCGTATGTGGGTCTTCAATTCTTTATGTAAAGCAATCACTAGTACACGTTCGCTGCAGTTCTGTACCCATGGTTATCGAATCCATGAGGGCTTGTTCGGTTAATCCCACCCCGGCCGGGATCTGGGCCTAATCCCCGTCAACCCCCGTGGGTCGAGCCGTCCGGGGATTAACACCCGGCGAACTAAATTTGTGCGTTCGGTTACGCCCCGTGGGGATTCAAGCCCGGCCCAATCCCCTCCAATACCGACCATTCCACGGGGGAAAAAATAATCGAGTCTAGGTCCGTGGAAAGTTTCCCCAATCGTCGTCTTCGTTCTCTCGTGACCCAGAAGCGATCCGGAGACGACGGCGGTGGCGGCGTGGCGCAATGATGGGGAGGTGAACGGCGGTGTCGGCGGCTGACTCCTCGCCGTCTTCGCCGCGACCCAGAGGCTCACAGCGGAGGATCAACGGCCATGAGGCACAAGGGGGCGGCGCACTCCTCACGGTCACGCCCGTGACAGTGGATGTGAACAGCGGCGGCGCAACCCGTGGAAGAACTCGGTGGCATCGGCGACGACAACCACCTCTCCAATGGAGGACTTCTCACCGGTGATCCCCTCCTCCTACTCCCCCCCTCGTCATCTCTGAACAAAATCTAGGGTTCCTGGGCTCTTGGTTCTTGATTTCACATACTCTTCTCTTCTGCATAGTCTGTTTGTGCTCGCTGGAATGTAGGCATGTTGAATGGAGGCTTCGGGCTTGAGATAGAGTATCCAACTGGAAGCAAGCAAAAGATTAGTAGTAGCAGATTCTGATAATTTTCAACAATCGTAATGGATCCGGTGCTAATCATTATATACACCAATGCATTGAGCAGCATACATATTTTGAGAAATTAGATCAGTCATGTATCTAGTGCTAATCAGTATAGCATAATTAGCAACAATCTTAACACTCATTGCATCGGTAAAATTAAATAATTTTAGTGTTGTCTCACTGGCTCTAATATTCTGTACATGTACTACTCTTTCTAGCTAGTAGATCGTTAAAATAAAACTACACTGAAGCTCTTCATCGATGTACAAATCCGTTTTATGTTATTTTCCGATAATAATTCCTAGGTTAAATTCTTGGTAATTTTGCGGTTGGTGGTTGCTACGCCGGTGCCACTGCCAGCGTAAAATGATCTCTAATGTACCACTTGAAGATAGATTCCTGGATTATAATTCTTGTCATGCACCTGAATTTATGGTGGTAAAGTTCAGCTAGCTAGTGATGATGCTCATGTGCAAAGAAATTCTAGAATATTGCGATAACTATTTAATTAGTCAATTGTCACTAATTACTGGACCGACTTCATAAAATCTAGTTGCGTGTATGATTCTTGGATGATCAAGCCCTGGGTGTGCTACCTTACTATAGCTTCTGTTTACATGGTTTGTCTATGCTGCTGTGTGATATTGCTGATATCTAGTGTTTGAATAGCTTAGTTAAAATAAGTTTGCATCAGAGCTTTGCTATCTAAGGGCATGCATTCACTTGTGTTTCTCTGTTCTTGTGCAGTTGTGCTATGCATGCAGAAGGAGAGGCTTAGCTTGCTACTCTTTGAGCAGCCATCCAACAAGATCTAGCTTTCTCTCGTGGTTAAGAAAATCACTAGATTATGTAGTAAGGAGTCAATGGTGAAAAATACTATGTTTTGGAGCAATTCTTCAGTTTTCGTGGCGTGACCTGAGCGGTGACCCAGCGGAAGGCTCAAGTCGACAGCTAGGACTCAGTGGCATTGCTCGGTCTGGCACCGACCCGGTAGGTCACCTCTCTCCCTCAGCGGTGACAAGTCGGCAGCAGCGGGGCATCGCAACTCCATATCTCTGACATCTCCGCGGTAAGCTGGTCTCCATCCCCTTCCTTCCCCTCTTATTGACATACTGTTGTGTAGGTATTGTTCATGGACCTGATTCTATCTAGAAGTAGAACTATTGGTTCTGGAAGGTCAAGATGCAACGCATTATGCTGGCAGGGCGTACAGTAATGAACACTTAACTTTGAATGCATTATGCCTGGCAAGGCATACAGTAATGAGCCTGAAACAAGGAGAGGTGAACAAGAGGCTGAATAATCATAAGGTACTTTATCTGAAGCAAACAGGATTCGTACTTTAGCCATACTTGCAGAAGAATCTTGTTTAAGTTGTTCAATTTTAGAGTACATATTCTTGATCCAAATAGCAGCTTTCATCCTTTTTTGGCTATATCTGAATAGGCAAACAGGAATACAAGTTGGTTGATAGTAACCTTGATTTTGTTCGTTATTTTTTTGCACGATGTACATATGACCGAGTGAAGCAGTATGTTGGTATGTAGCAATTTATTCTCCAAGTACAATCTGTTATTCCATAACAGATCCATGTAGAAATTGTTATGAAATCTTGCTATGATAATTAATTTAATTTAATTTGGATCTGCTTTATTCTTGCTTTGTGGTTAAAAGTTACAGTTTCGTTGTCTCTTGTTGTCGATTAGCAGACTAATTATAGCTTTACCTTAAGGAAGAATAACTCCAGAAATTGTCATATAAAGCTTTGGTGCATTGTTGTTAGTGGGAAGCACATTCCTCCAAGCCATGCAAATTCTTTGGCTTTGTATCACCATCTATGTTGATCTGATCACTTACATGTCAGCATGTATGTATGTATTCGTCTTCTCTTTATCAGTAAATATATAATTTGATTTTTCTACCCTGATCAGGTACTTAAGTATATTTAGGTAACACTTTTCGCTGATACAGCGCGTAGCGGGTGTGTGGTGGTGCGGTTCGATGGCGACGTGGCACTGCTGTTGGCCGAGGCAACACACTGCAGCAACGGTTTGGATAAGGCAGGTTACAGCTACATCCTACGGCGGCGCTAACTTATGCGGCGACAAGGGGGGGTCATGGCGGTGGTATGGGAGGCGAGGCCGCCGAGCCCTCAACCTTCTTTGATGTATATTTTGTAGTTTGTACCAAATTCAACTGTTCAATTTATTTGAATTTGATCTGCAATTCTGGCAACAAAACTGAAATGTGTTACTGAGTCGAACATGTTTATGACTTTTTTCTAGTTTGGACTAAGTTCAACTTTATGCCAGAGAAGCTCTACCATTTTTTTTTCGAATTTTTTGAGTCAAATTTTATTTAGAATTGATGTCATGATACGTCACTGTATGAAAGCTGGCTGCTTCGTACGAATGAACCTGGGTGCTTGAGATTAACCGAACGCACTATTAGTGCAAGGGGTTGCTTAGTGGCGGAGATTCAAACCCAACGGGGAATAGGGTGACAGGCCAGGGATCACACAAACCCTGGGGGGGTTAGTTCACTGCCGGGGTTGGTTCCACAGGAACCGAACGAGCCCTGAGTGAATGCGAGGAGCGGCATCGGCCCAGATCCTTCCCATAACGGATGCATCCGAGTCCCATCCGGCCTCGAAAACTGTTTCTAAACGTCTCCGGTCTCTCAGTCTTGCTTGCGTCACATGTTGCTTGAAGGGCTGAACATTGCGCTCTTCACCGGCCACTGGGTTTGGCCGTGGCCGACACATGTGGACCCAACCATTTTGGGGTTCATGTTCCCACACAGTTCTCTCTAGCGCCTTTTGCCATACCTGGACCCACACTTTTCAGCACAAGAGTTCCGGAGATGTCGAATTTAGACCCACATGTCAGGGTAAGACAATCTCTATTGCGCACTTGTACTCGAACGGTTCTAAATGGGACCCCCTGTCAGCTGTGGAACCAATGTTTTACGCACATGTCTACCGTCCATCACGGCGCACTTGATGGTCAACGTGTTAGTCCTCGGGCCTACCTTTTTTACACTCAAGTTTTAGGAATTTATAATAAATATTTTATTTTCATCACATATTCACAAATATAATAATTTTAAAAATATTACTCACAGCTGTCCACCCTACATGGGTCTCACATGTCAATTCTAGGCGCACAATTTTTCGCACATGTGCTTCCACGTGTCAAACATGGTTTTGGGCCAGATTCTTGGGGGAGAGGGTGACATGTTGCAAACGTATCTATAATTTTTGATGCTCCATGCTTGTTTTCTATCCAATACCTTTTATTTTCTACATGTTTATTTTTCGCTTTCCGGATGTTTTCACAGATTAAACTATTAACAAGATGCCCCATACCAGTTGTTGTTTTTCTATTCCAGATAAATTCTTATGCCCTGTTTGGTTGCACGGAATTGGGGCTCGGAATTGGAATTGGGGCCCAAATAGGCAAATTCCGCTGTTTGGTTACGCTCAGAATAGGGTCTTGGAATTTGGGCTCAATTCCGAGCCCTCACCCGCGCGTGTAATTTTTTCCCAAAAGATTCCGAGGTCTAGACCTCTGAATCGCTCGGAATTGAGCCCGTGCCTTCCTCCCCGTCCTCCAGCCTCACGCCCTCTCCTTCCTCTGTTCCCCTCACAACCGCCACCGCGATTTGTCGCCACCGGCGATTGGAGCCTCGCCCCGCCTCGTTGAGCTCCCAAGGAGTCCCGTCGTCTTCCTCTCCCCCTCCTCGCGGAACCTCGCTTGCCGGGATGGCCCAAATGCCACGAATTGACCGTCTTCCTCAACCCCGGCCAGAGCTCCGCCGATCTCGTTCCCGCCGTCGTCACTGCTTCTCCGGCCTCCCCGACCCTCTCTCTGCACTCGCCGTGAGCGTAGCTCCCTCCCCATCAATCCTCCCTTTTTCCCGTGCACAGAATCGTCCCTGCTGCCATTGCCTTGCGCCGGCCGCCGCAAAACTACACGGCGGCGAGTCTCCGGTGGCGATTTCGGGACGGCGCCACCACCTTCCTGCTCGTCTCGACGAGGGCCTTCCAACGAGCCCATCCACGCTTACTGGGGTGACTAGAATCATGCGCCGGCGACGAGCTCCGGCTCTCTGCCGTCTTGCTCTGGTTCCTGATGTGAAAAAGGGAGAAAAGAAAAAAGAAAAAAAAGGAAAGAGAAAAAAACATTCAATTCCACACAATGTGCATCCAAACATGATTTAGAATTCCATTGCTTTTTCGATTCTGCAGATGAATACCACGCGCATCCAAACAACAATTGTGGTATTCCATTGAAATCGTTGATTTGGTATTGTATTCCCAATTCAATTCAGAGATGAATTCTGTGCAACCAAACACAACATTAAGGAAATATTCTCAGAAAAGGGTTGAAAATCCACGGAGATCATTTTTTCCCCGGAACGGAGACAGAGTCCAAAGATGAGCCGGAGGGGGCCCAGGTGGGCACCAGGTGCGGCCTTTTCCTTGGCCCCGCTCAGCGGGCCCTTGGGAGCCCTGGCCACCGCCTCACGTTCCTCCTTTGCCTATAAATTGCCATTTACCCTAAAAACGCCGAGGATAAAGTTATTTTCTACGAAACATACAGAGAGGCGACGTCACCTCGAAAGTCCAATCTAGGACTTCTGTAGCCCTGCTCCGGCACTCAGGATGTAGGCGAACATGGCTTCCGCCCAGTCTGCTCTGTTTGTGCCACTTCAAAGCCCAAAACGGCCCATCGGACTAGCCGCAAATATCTGGCGGGCCTGACAGAAAACGTCCGCTTTTCCATCTCGATTTGTGTCCATCTCGTAGAAGGCAACACACCAGGACAGATCGCCGCCACCAGCTCCTCGTGGAAAAGGCAAAGCTGCCCAGCTCGCCGTCGCCGTCCGGCCGGAGCGGCGCTTGTCTCCACTGAGATCTAGCTTGGAACTTGCTTCACCCTATTGCTCGTCGCCTCCCAGCGCATTCCCCTCTAATCCTGCCCAACACGGCTCAGTGCCATCGTCGCCTGCGGAGAAAGATGGACTTGATGGTCGGGAGGAGAAAAATCCAACGGAGGCGGGGAAGTATCTGGCAGAGGAGAAGGTGGCAATAAATCAGATAGAGGTGGGGGACGAAATTCCAGCGGGACAGGTCTGCTCTCTTTGATCCTTCTCTTCCCATCGATGCAAGAAAATGCAGGAGTTTGGAGACTTCAGTTTATAGCTAGCTCGTAGGATCCATCCTGGTATATCGTATGATTTTTTGAGATCAAAGACATATTCTGCTCCTGTATGGGCTGGCTCGTAGGATGCATCCTGTTCATGTATGGGCTGCAGCGGACACATTTTCTGCTACTGCCCGTCGGACACGGCCGGAACGCAACTGACGGACGCGGGCATCCGCTAAACTCTAATTAGCGTTAGCGGAACGGAGTGAACGGACGCGGACGTCGAGCGGCGCGTCCGCCTACACCCTGATCCGGCACCCTGCCGGAGGGGGAGTCGTCATCGGAGGCCCCTTCATCGAAGTTGCTGCCTCCCACGATGATGCGGGAGTAGTACCTCCTCGGTGCTGAGGGCTCGTGCTAATAGCTATGTGGTTATCTCTCTCTCTCTCTCTCTCTCTCATGATGTGATCTTGATTGTGATCGTGTGCTATGTTATCATTGTTGAATCTATGACATTTCCCCTTCATTGTGGAATGGATCTGATGTACTCAATTGGTTTTATCTAGTATAATTCTCTGGAGTCACCTTTGTTCCACGGTGCCACAGTGACAGTGCGGATGCCGTGTGTGACTATATGGACCTTGAATTAGAGGGATACTTATCATGAACTTGTTCTTACTTTATTGGATTGAATTGGAATCATGAGGTTTCTTGATGCTTGTGTTTAGCATAATCTCTATAGTGCCAAGGTGATAGTGCGGGTGCTGAAGATTGATTAGAAACATACTATTTAAGACATAAGTTGTGGTATTCATTAGTACTATCTTTGGATGCCCAAAGTGACAGGGTTGGGGTGTTCTTTGACGGGAACATGAATTTTGAGGTGTGCTTATGTAGCCCTATGCGATTCTCAACCTATTTGATTCACGGGGAATGATTTCCGAACTATGTCTTTCATGCATGTTGTTAGAGGAAGTATCATATGTTTAATTATGTTAATGTTGTTGAGAGTAACCACTAGTGAAAGTATGATCCCTAGGCCTTGCTTTCACCATTTCAATATCATTTTCTTTCAGTTTTACTACTTGTTTGCTTGCTGCCATTTTTATTACAGATTTAATACACCTTGTTTTACCATTCATATTACCCATATTATATCATCTCTTCACCGAACTAGTGCACCTATACAACTGACAATTGTATTAGGTGTGTTGGGGACACAAGAGACTTCTTGTATCTTAATTGCATGATTGTTTGAGAGGGATACACTCAACTTATACCTCTCTGAGTTCGATAAACCTTGGGTTACTCACTTGAGGGAAATTTGTTGTTGTCCTACAAAACTTTGCGCTTGGATGCTCAACATAATCTATAAGAGTAGTAATGTGTAGTAGACATCAAACTCTTTTTTGGCGTCATTGCCAGGGAGGTCCAGTAAAAGGCGCTCACCACTCCGGCAAGGAAGCTCTTTTCAGGCGGCATTCCGGGGAGGTTAGCGCTTGAAGGTATCTCTTTAGATCTTGCAATTTTGTCTTTTTGTTTTTTGTTTTTATTTTCACTAGTTAGGCTTAATGGAAAACAACAAAAATATGATAGAGCTTTATTATTTAAATCTTGAGTTAGGACATGAAGTGTTTGAGGAGAAAATTTAAAAACCTATGGAACTTTATTTGAATGCTAGTAGAAATGTTATTAGTATGAATTCTTTGAACGCCATTATTGCTAATGCTATGGAAAACTGTAAGCTTGGGGAAGCCGGTTTTTATGAATATAATCTTTTTAGTCCCCCAAGCATGCAGGAGAAAATTTACTTTGATGATACTATGCCTCCAATATATGATAATTACAATGATGTTTCAGTCCACCTACTGTTGAGGAGAAAATTTATTATGGTTATGATATGCCTCCTATTTATGATGATTACAATGATAACTATTTTTTTTTAATTTGCTCCCACTACTATTAATAAGAATGACAGTGCTTATGTGGAGAATAATAATTCTTTTATGCATGTGGCTCATGATAATAATGATTTATGTGATATTTATATTGTTGATGTTATTCATGATGCTACTGAAAGTTATTATGAGAGAGGAAAATATGGTTGTGGTAATTTTCATGTTACTAAAACACCTCTCTTTATGTTGAAATTTTTAAAATTGCAGTTGTTTTGCTTTCCTATGCTAGTTTCTTTGTGCTTTCATGAATTATTTCTTTACAAGATTCCTATGCATAGTAAGTGAGTTAGACTTAAATGTGTTTTATATTTTCTTCTTGATGCTCTCTTATTGTTCTTCAATTCTTTTGTGGGCATCTTTTAAAATCACCATGCCTAGAAAAAAGGCGTTAAATAAAAGCGGAGGTAACCCACTTTTGTTTTCCTTCATTATCCTTTTGTTTTCTTCTGTTTTCTTCTGTTATTTTTCCGTTTTGGAAGTTTTTACCTCTGTATCATCCGCTCCTTATCCTTTTTATTTTGTCTTTGTGCCAAGAGGAACCTCTAATTGAGAGGTAGTGCAATTTGGGGAAGTTGCTGTTCTGAAACGGATTTCTGGGCTGTTACAAAAAACTTCATATCTATCAGCCAGAACGTAGAATTGTTTTGAAATAAAATAGACACATGCCCCAGGTTCTTATCTAACTTTCTCTAGTTTACCACTTTTTGATTTGAGCAACAAAAGATTTTCAAAAAAATTCATTCCTGGCGTGTGGACACACGTTTGTTGGGAGACCCCAAGAGGAAGGTATGAAGAGTGCAGCAGCAAGTTTCCTTCAGAAAGAAACCAAGGTTTAATCGACCAGTAGGAGAAAGAAATCCCTTTTGAAGGTTGTTGACAGTTGATGTTGGCAGGGCACACTACCAGGCTCGGCAGCAACGTGGAATCTGCACACAACGCAACCAAGGTACTTTGCCCCAAACAGGGAGGTTGTCAATCTCACCGGTTTTGCTGAAAACAAAGGATTAGACGTATAGTGTGGAAAACAGTGCTTGTTTGCAGTGAATGAAAAGAGAACAATGATTGCAGTAAAAAGAACAGTTCTTGCAATAGGTTGTATTATGAGTGTAAAAGAATAGACCGGGGTCCACAGTTCACTAGCGATGTCTCTCCATAAAAGATAGATAACATGCTGGGTAAACAAATTACAGCTGGGAAATTGATAGAAATAAAGGCTAAAGCGTAGTGCATATGCAAGACATGATGATTACTATGATATTTCTGTGGGCATTACAACATGATACATAGACCGTAATCCAACTGCATCTACGACTAATAATCCACCCTCAGAACGTAATCCAAGCAGACTTTGGGTATTAATTTGCAAGTAATATATTATTGCATTAAGTAAAGTGCGTTATGTAAACAATATAATTTATCCTTAGACAAAGCATTGTTGTTTCCTCCCTAATGGCAACAACACATCCCCCATCCGTCACGTTTCTATCACTCGAGCACAGATGAAAGGGAGGCATTAACCCACTATCGAGCATAAATACTCCCTATTGGAGTTACAAGCATCAACTTGGACAGAGCATCTACTAGTAACAGAGAGCATGCAAGATCATAACTAACATAAACATGATAGATATATAATCAACTTGACATAACATTGCATCGTATGTTATTCTATCTATATAAGTTTCATATGTCCCATCCGTCACGTTTCTGTCATTCGAGCACAAATGAAAGGGAGGCATGAACCCACTATCGAGCATAAATACTCACTCTTGAAGTTACAAGCATCAAATTGGACAAAGCATCTACTAGTAACGAAGAACATGCAAGATCATAAATAACATAAACATGATAGATATATAATCAACTTGACACAACATTCAATATTCATCGGATCCCAGCAAACACAACATGTAGCATTATAGATAGATGATCTTGATCATGTTTGGCAGCTCACAAGATCTAAACATGGTGGCATAAAGAGGAGAAGACAACCATCTAGCTATTGCTATGGACCCGTAGTCCAAGGATGAACTACTCACGCATCACTCCGGAGGCAGGCATGGTGATGTAGAGCCCTCTGGTGATGATTTCCCCTCCCGACACGGTGCCGAGGAGAGCTTGAGAATCCTCCCGAACTAGGGTTGATGATGGCAGCATCTACGGAACTTTTCGTGGATGGAGGCTCGGGTGTTTAGGTTTTTTTCGAGAAGGGGTATATATAGGCGAAAGGGCAATGTCGGTGGGCACCCGTGGGGCCCACACCACGTGGCGGCGCGACCTGGGGGTGCCACCCTATGGTGTGGCCACCTAGTGGCCACCTTCTGGGTCTCCTCCGGACTCCGTGTACGTGTCATCAAAATAGGCCCATGGGATTTTGTTTCGTCCAATTCCGAGAATATTTCCAGAACAACTTTTCTGAAACCAAAAACAACAGAAAACAGGAACTAGCGCTGTGACATCTTGTTAATAGGTTAGTCCCAGAAAATCCATAAAAATGCTACAAAATGTATAGAAAACATGTAGCAATTGGCATGAAAACAACATGGAACATAAGAAATTATAGAATTTGAGACGTATCAAGCATCCCCAAGCTTAGTTTTACTCGTCCTCGAGTAGGTAAAACGATAAAAACAAAATAATTTCTGAGGTAACATGCTACCAACATAATCTTGATCATCATATTTGTAAAAGCAATTGTGAGCTGAGATAAAAGTAGTCTAAACATAGGCATGATAGATATAATTTGAACAATGTAAACTTAGCAACCACGTTACAACATGAAAAGTAACACAAACAAATGATCATGAATAATGATTTACAGAAACATATATGTTTTTTTCGAGCATACAGAAAACATAGCAAAGTGGTATTCCGCTTGTCCTTAAAAAGGGAGCGAAACATAAATGATAGGACACCTTCAAAGTTCAAGTGGTGACTAGAAACAAGTAATTTAAGAACAAGTAATCTCTGTTAAGGATATCGGCCGATATTCTGATAAATCGGCCAATTTATCGCTTACCGGTGTCTGGCCGATAAGATAAATTGGCCGATATTTCGGCCGATATTCCGATATTTCGGCCGATATTCCGATATTTCGGCCGATTTACCACTTATCGCGGGTCGAACGATAAGTTTCCGATAAGCGATATCTTGAACATTAGTAGTAACACATCATGAATCAATCAATAATAAATCTTGGGACTGATGCACATTATACTCAGAATGACAATTATGCTCTCTCAATTGTGCATAAAGTTAGAAGATGAAGACTCAACATAGAAGTAAAATAAAGGCCCTTCGGAGAGGCAAGCCAGGATTAACTCATGTGCTAGAGCTTTTTATTTTATTAAAACAGAGGTATTGAAAACAATTTTGAGAGAGGTGTATGTTTATGTCAACGAATAGGAAACAAACAATACAGTACGTCACAAGTTAACTAGACTTTACAAGAGCGGCTCCCATTAAATGACGTTCTTTCTATTGGGGTCAGTAGATCATCCCTCTTCTCTTTTGTTTACACAATTATGGTTTAACCGATAAATCAGGGGCAAATAGAGTGAGGAGAATTTTTATTAACCAAGTTTGGGGCTGGGCACCCTGTTGCCAGCTATTATATCAATTTTGGATAAGCAGATGTGCCATTAGTCCAGGTGTGTAAAGTCCAATCAACAAGTGAGATAAAGATTGTCTACCTGCGTCCTCATGAGGTAAAACAGGGGCACAAATCAGGTATAATTTTGAAGGTTTTAAAGGTAGCACATGAGAAATTTACTTTGGAGTGGCGGTTAAATACCACATGTAGGTAGGTATGGTGGACACATTTGGAAAACTTTTGGTTTTTGGAAGTTGGATGCACGAGTATAGCTCATACTCAGTACAGGTGGATGCTAGCAAAAGACTGGGAGCGACAAATTAAGAGAGCAATAATGGCCATAATCATGCATAATGACAAAACCTTATTGATCAAAGCATAAATGATATTACAAGTCAAAAACTAAATGATCATAGAGGATAAAGGTGACTTGTTTGTAGTCATAACATGGTGTAAGCATGCGCGAAGTCAACCAAATAAGGCATTCGAAGGAGAATACCAAAATATTATGCTTTGATATGATAAAAACAACTCATGATTTCTTTTAATGGCACATTAAGCACTCTCGGATGTTTGGTACAAGTCATGCTACATCAATAAATACTAAGCATTAAAATAAAATCTAGCATGACATGATAAATTCTAAACCACATTCTAAACATGCTTCTTTTTGGACCGTTATAAGTATGAAATATTTTATTGCTTTCCAACACCAACACTTTATTTAAAAAAAATTCTCCATATAATATATCAATGAAGCAAGAGAGTACTAATACTCTACAAGAACTAACAGCGGAGTTGCAGTAGCTAGATGAAAATTTAAGAATACGAGTATTCATATGAAAAAGCGGAGCGTGTCTCTCTCCCATGCAAGAATGCTAGGATCCAAACAAGTTTATTGCAGCAAAGAAAACAAAAGAAAATAAAAGCAAACAGACGCTCCAAGTAAATTACATATGATGTTACCGAATAAAAATATAGTTCCACTAGAAGTGACCTAATAAGTTGCTGATGAAGAAGGAGATTCCTTGGGCAGCCCTAAGCTTAGACGCTTGATTCTTCTTGGAATTTGCTGGGATGAACCACGGGGGAATCCTCAAGCTTTGGCTTTTCCCTCTTCTTGATCACATTATATCATCATCTTCTCTTGACCCTTGAAAACTTCCTTCACACCTAACTCGAAGTAATTTTCAGTAGAGGGTTAGTGCACAATCAAAAACTCACATGTTCTGCATGGAAACAAGCATTATCAATACTTTGTAAACATTAGCTACAACCACTGATGTTTTGTGGAGGAAAGAACTCCACTCAACATAGTAAAAGAGAGAATGCAAAGTAGAAAGGCAGAATCTGTCAAAATCGGAACAGTCTATAAAGACGATTTTTTTCGAGTCACTTACGTTTATCAAATAAAAAACTTAAAACTAGAAAAAGTTTCGGAAATAGCTGAGGATTATGTACAAATAATTTCAGGTCGTTGTGATTTTTCTGGAATTTTATACAAATTAAACAGTGGACAACAAAAAACTGTTTCTACGCAGAAATCCAAATCTAGCACCAACTTTTCACTGGAGACTTTACTTGTCACAACAATTTGAAAAATAAAGATACAAAGGAGTTGCTATAGAAGTAAAAACACCTTGACTGAAAGAAAACAGAAGAAAACATTGCAAAAATAAAACATGGGTTATCTTCCAAGAAGTGCTTTTCGTTAACACCTTTTAGCTAGGCACGGAAACAAAGAATCAAGTGTTTTCAAATGAAGAAGCATCCAAATTAAGACCACAAACCTCCTCAACAATGAATTTTATTTTATCTATATAAGTTTCAGTTGTCTCTCTCTTAACACTTTTAGGTTTACTACTGTCACACCCCAGTTTTTGGACCGTTGTAATATAGTTATGGGAAACAAAAATGGGAGCCAACAAAAAAAATTGTAGTATGTTTGTGTGGACCAATATTTGTATGTGACCATGGTTATCTATGCAATGCAAGCAATGTTTTTCCTTTAAATCAAATATCATTTTCCGTGAGCTCACTATTGTTTTCTCTAATATTTTCCATATGTTATCTTGAGTATTTTTTTTGTTCCAAGTATTGGATCATGCTTGTTGTGAACTTGAAAAAATTATTTGGCTTGGTTTCATCCAAGAAAACAAATTTGCATTTGGAATTATGGATGTTTTCCTTTAATTTCTCTATTAAAGTTTTTCCCTGAAAACCTATCCAAACACCTATTTCTAGCTCATGTTTCCAATTAGTTAGAGTGCCCAATTTTATGTTTCCTTGGCTTATTATTTCTCTCTGGTGTGTGGACTAAAAATCCATAACCTTAGTTTGATTTGTGAATATTGAAAACATATAGATGCATGCATATTTTTATGGCAAGAAAATAAGACAGAAAAACAGAGAGTTTTCAAAACAGAAAGATTTCATCTTTTCAGCTTGTTTTCACAGCTTTGCACATTTTCAAAAAATTATTAAAAATGTGTTCCCGGATATTTATGACATGCTTAACAATGTCCAATTTGAATTTTCTAAATTGGACTTCATTTTCTATTTTAATCATGCTTGAACATTTCTCTGTTTTTAACAGTATCCAACACTTAGCAAAATTACACTGGATTTTCTAGAAAAAAATTGACAGAACTTTGGGTATTGTTTTTTATTTGAAAATGTTTGAACCGAGGGAAGGGATTATGTCCAGTCTCCTCCCCATTGTGCCAGCATCGAGTAGGTGAATTGAATGCCCCTTGGGCTTGACTAGAGAGTGAGAGAGGGAGGAGAGAACTGGAGGCCGAGAGAGAGAGAGAGAGAGGGGGGACGGGGGGCCGGGAGCACACAGTGCGGGCCACCACCCAGGCGCCACTGTGGCCATGCTGCTTGGCATGCGCATCTCCTCGCTGCCTAGCCGCAGCGCGCACACGCCCTAGCCCATGCCACCCCTTGCTCGACGCCAGGGTCCAACCCCAGCCCATGCCCGTGCACGCCCGTTGGCAACACCACCTGTGTCGTGCCTATAAGCTCCCACCCTCTCTCCCACCTCGCCAGCAGCCTCACACCACCTCACCGCACTCCCCCATCGAGTCATCCATCCCCGCTTGCTCTCTGTGAGCAACGCAAAGAGAAAACGCGCCGGAGCCCGTACCGGATCCACTCGAAGGTGGAGACCGATCTAGCCACCCAAACCTTGCCATTTCGCCCTAGCTTTGCTCCCTGGACCCGTGCGCACCTCCCTGGCATCATGCCTTGGTCGTTTGCCCGCAGGAACACCGCCGCCGTCCACGACGCCGCCGTGGACGCACACGTCACCGCCCTCAACTGGAGTTGTTGTCGCTGCTACTGCTTGCACGCCTGCACTGCCTTGACCTCCAACAACCACTACAACACCTTGCCATCGATTTTCGTCACCCCTAGGTGAGTGAATCCCCACCCTGAGCCTCGGCCTGTTTCGCGAAGAGAGAGAGAGAGAGGCGCGAGGAGGACGATGAGCGAGGGCCGTTGATCAACAGATCAACGGATCCCTTTGAACCCGAGCGCCCCCGCGCGGCGCAGCGTGTGCGCGCCGTCTGTGGGCCGTTTCGACCACAGATGGGCTTTGCCCGGCAGATTTGGCACGCACCCTTTTTTTTTCCTGTGATTATTCCTTCGAAAAAATAGGCTGAATCTGGACCCTAGCTTTAGCCCCTGAAAAAATAGGAAAAATGTAAATATGGCCAAACCAAAAATCATGCAGGTAGCCTATTAAGTTCTTAACCATGTCCAAGTGGTAGATCCACTTTTTGAATTTTATTTTTGCAGAAGTTGATGTTTTGGCAGAACCTATATGTTTAACCATTTTTGGCATAACTTTAAAAATAAGAACCCTAAAAATTAAAATCCAACTTATTTGACTATCCTTGTATATGCTTAGGACTACCTAACCCTAGCTTAGTTTAATTTTTAGAGCTACAGAGAATATTTGGTGTGCATAACTAGATTGTGTGGTTTTCTGTAATTTTTATTCTTGTGTGAATTAGTTTTATTTAAATGTTTTAATACTTGATTTATGTTTTCTATCATGTGTAGGAGTGTTACTCTTCGTTAATAGGTTGTTATCTTACAGAACTAGTATGTTAGGAAAAGTTTGGTTTTGTGTGTGGTAATTAGAATTAGTTTTACTAGCCTAGCCATTTCCTAGAATTTTCTAATGTTTAGGAAATTGTGGCATTTTACTTTTATGTTTAGCGCCTAAATTTTTGAGGTTGATATGTTAGATCCAGTACCACTTTGGTACTGATATTATGATTGTGTCACCTCTGTTAGCTTGTACTTTTATTTATAGGAAAGCATGAGTAGTTTTGAACTGATTAATTGCTTCATATTTTTATCACTAGAAAGAGTAGGGTTTTTTATGCTTGTTTAGTGGGATACTAATTTTTGCCAAGTGTGACCAGAGGCATTGTAACCTCCTAATGCCTTGGTAGGCTAGTGGAACACCCACTGGTGCCATTGCATTTTTGTGAAAAATATAATTTTCTCCACCCTAGGCATGTTTGCTAGTAGCCATGTTTTATTTGTGTGTGATTAATTACTTTTTCCATTGGAAAATTGAGTTATAGATTAGTATTGTGTGTTGCTTGCTGTATGTGTTGCTTTGTATTGTTTCTTGCCTTAGTTGGTTCTGAATGTGTGTCCTTTATTTTCTTTTACGACGTTAGAAAACGAGGAAGGAGACACTGCAGAAGAGGCCTATTTTCACTCCTGTTATTTCCAAGAATAGAACCAGGAGCAGTACCAAGGCAAGCCGTCCTAATGCTTGATGTTACTATACTTATCATTATCTATCATGCATGTTTTTACTTCTGAAGTTTTACAAAATCTGGTTAACAAAACTATTTTTGTTGTGGCTATTACTACTATTAATATTATAGTTAACTATCACATTGCCAGTAGTCAAACTTGGTGTTACCAAGCCTTTAGCTACCATATGGTATATAATTACCACCTACCTTAGTAATATTGAAGTCCCTAAGTGGACACCCTAAAATGTGTTTTTGTAAACAAAGGCTTTATGGAAAAACCTCAGTGGAAAGGTGGGACCTTGTCCACTGAAGGTGGTAAAGAGGAAAGTTTTATAAGTGCTTTTACAAAAGACACATAACCTAGTCTTCGCTGGACAACCAAGACATACTGCCACTCTACCTCAACATGGGAAATGGGCCTAGCTAGAAACTTTTTCATGTTAGTGTGTGTTCTATCCCAAGTGCTATAGAGGATTGGATCCTCTGAACCGAAATGTCGCCAGGTGTGAGACACGGGACATGCAAAGTGTGGGATTAATTTTCCCTCCGGCTGCAACAGTTGGGTCTCCTGTCATGGCGGTGTGAGACATGGTGCCGGGGAGAACAAACCCATTTGAAGGGATAGTCATATACTAGCTTGAACATAGTGGAAGGATAGGACTCGTTATCTGATGTTTGCATACTGTCGCGGACAGTCTATGGTTGTTCATGGCAGATGTTTTGGATCTTGTGGATTGTGTACACCTCTGCAGAGTAAAAGTTGAATGGCCATGTAGCTAGCATTGTGTCAATGTTTTCAAAAAAGCATGTTTCGAAAAAGTATTAGTACATGCGAGGTACTAGAAAGATGCACTTTGTACCTGCGAGGTGCGGATGAGGAAAAGCTGGAAGTTGTTTAACAAGAAGTTTTGCAAAGAAAAACAAGAAAACCTTCTTTCCTAAACAAAATCTTACAAAACCTCTTGGATATGTGATATCTACAAGAGAAACTATATTTTTTTTGAAGTATCTTCTTCAACAAAGATATAGAGATGTTAATCAACCATGATGTATCTTTCATCCATCATGATTAGAAAACCCTAATTATAGTCTACCATTCCATCAAATAAGCATACTTGCATTTTATAAGCTTAATAAAGGATGTCTTGCATAGTACATTCAAATGTACTCATATTGGTTTCGTCCCTGGCTATTTACTTGGCCAGACTACGAGGAGCAGCCCCAGGAGGAGTACTATGAGGAGGAGTACTACAATGATGACCCTGCAAACTAGGATCGTCTCCCAGTCAGCAGCCTATAGGTTAAGGCGTGACTTGGGCTCTATCGCGTTGTGCTTTGTTGTCTTCCGATGTGTCCGTGTTATTCTTCTGTCCTGCGTGGCATTTACCTAAGACTTGGTCACGTGACCATTTATGTAAGACCTCTTACATTCGTGTATTGGAAGATGTAATCTGTATGCCAACTTTCGTATGTTGTTCACGACTGGTTGTTCTGAGATCGTGAATGTATGCATATGAGGGGTCTTGGACTTCTAGTCTGGGGCCTCCACAACAACTTTCATGGGTTTTGAGGAACAATCCCATCGAAATTCTTTTCCAAGGCTTCATGCATTCCTACGAGATAAAAATGTATTGGTATTTTGATTTCCTTCTCGTTTTTAGGTTTGGTCTTGTCTAGTTTTTCAAGAGCACCAATAACATCTACACATGAGCCTAGCATCTTAAAACAATCAAAGACTTTCCTAACTTCTATAGAAACATCACCAAATTCTCTAAGAAAAGTTTCCAGAATAAAATCTCTTTTTTCAATATCCTGAACATCATTTAGGTTAAGAAAAATTTGCTGCATTATGGGGTTAAGGTTAACAAACCTAGCCTCTAACACGTGAACCAAACAAACTGCATCAGTTTCATAATTTGGAGCAAGTTCTACTATGGATTTGTCCTCAAAATCTCCATGCTTACTAACATGATTAAAGAATTCTTCAATGTTACCCTTCCCAATTATAGAACCACTACCTATTGATAAATCTTTTAGGGTGAACTTAGGGAGTAACATGATGAACAGGGTAGCAAAAATAACAACTATCATAAGATCTAATTTTTTGTGTGTTTTTGATATAAAGAAGTAAACAAGACGAAATAAAATAAACTAAGAAAAACAAAAACAAAGTAAAAAAGATTGGAGGTGAGAGACTCCCCTTGCAGAAATCCTCTTCCTCCCCGGCAACGGAGCCATAAAATTTGCTTGATGCGTGGGGACACACGTTCGTTAAGAGAACCCAAGAGGAAGGTATGAATAGTTGTTTGCGTGTAGTTGATGGTGCAAGAGTAAGCTCGTTGGGAGACCCCAAGTGTAAGGTATGAATAATACAACAACAAGTTTTCCCTCAGAAAGAAACCAAGGTTGGATCGACCAGTACGAGAAAGAAATCACTTCTAAAGGTTGTTGGCAGCTGATGGTGACAGGGCGCACTACCGGTTCAGCAGCAATGTGGAATCTACACAGCACAACCAAGTTACTTTGCCCCAGCGAAGCAGCGAGGTTGTCAATCTCAGTTGTTTTGCTGAAACAAAGGATTAGACGTGTAGTGTGGAAAACAAGGTTTGTTTGCGGTGAATGAAAAGAGAACAATGATTGCAGTAAAAGAACATCGTTTGAAGTGGTTGTATTATAGGCGTAAAAGAAATGGACCCGGGTCCACAGTTCACTAGTGGTGTCTCTCCTAAACAGATAGATAACTTGTTGGGTAAACAAATTGCAGCTGGGTGATGACGCACAAGTATAGGGGATCACAACAGTCTTCGAGGGAAGTAAATCCCAAATTTATTGATTCGACACAAGGGGAGCCAAAGAATATTTATTAGCCTTAACAACTGAATTGTCAATTCAGCTGCACCTGAAAGTAGACTTGCTCGCAACAATTTATCAGTGGTAACAGTTTTATAGCAGGAGTAGAAATAAAATAGCAGCAGTAGTAAAATAGTAACAGCAGTAGCAATCGCGGAAAACAGCAGGATGGGAAGTACCGTAGGCATAGAGGGAATGGACGGACGGGCGTTGCATGGATAACATAGATCATGTAATAATCTAAACACAGGCATTGCAGATAATAATAAAGCATCAAACATCTAGGCAAACCATAGGCATGTGTTCCAATATAGTCATATGTGCTCGCAATGAGAAACTTGCACAACATCTTTTGTCCTACCAGCCCGTGGCAGCGGGGCCTCTAGGGAAACTACTGGTAATTAAGGTGCTCATTTTAATAAAGCACCAGAGCAAAGAATTAACACTCCGTGAACACACGTGATACTCACATCACAACCATCCCCTACGGTTGTCCCATTTTTGCCTCTTTGGGGCCTCGGGTTCCGGACAATGACATGTGTAAACAACTTGCAATTATGATCAAGAAACATAATTATACTCATGAAACAATAACATGTTCAGATATGAGATCCTGGCACTCGGGCCCTAGTGACAAGCATTACGCATAAAAAGTTGCAACAACAGTAGAAAACACTAACAATGGATACTAGGTACTATGCCCTAACAATCTGGCATGATTACATGATCAATCTCATCCAATCCCTTCCATCCCTCTTAGCCTACAATGGTGTTTACTCACACATGGATGGGGGAACCATGGATGGTTGATGGAGAAGAGGTGGCGGTGTCGATGGTGATGATCTCCTTCGAATCCCCATCCCGGCAGGGCGCCAGAACAGGAACTCCTGATCCCCAAATTGAGTTTCGAGGTGGCGGTGGCGCTCTGATGTGTTTCTGTGGAATATGAAAAACCCCCTAGGTTTTTAGGTTATGGGGCATATGTAGTCGAAAGGAAAATCCGAGGGGGTGCCTGGGTGGCCCACACCACCTGGCGGCGCGCAAGGGGTACGCCAGGGGTGGTGTGCCCCCCTGGCCCCTCTCATGGCCCCCTTCTGGCTCCCGGGGTCTTGTGGTGTTTTAGGCTCAATGGGATCTTTTCTGGGTAATTTTCTGAAATTTAATTTTTCTGGAGAAAAACGAGACACCAACGTAATTCTGCTGAAAACAGCGTTCGTCCGTGTTAGTGGTATCCAAAACTCACAAGTTTAGAGGAAAATAATAATAAAAGTGTTCGGAAAAGGAGATACGTTTTTGACGTATCAACTCCCCCCAAGCTTAGCTTATTGCTTGTCCTCAAGCAATTCAGTGACAACTGAGTGCGATAAAAGACTTTTAGGAACACATTTGTTTCATATGATGTAAATATACTCACTATATGATCAAGTGCTGAGGCAATTCATAATAAGATGTATGGAAAATAAAAGTCACCTAGCATTTATGCAAACAATGAAGAGATGCCAACAAACTAATAATAAACAACATGAAGTATATCAATATGCAGGATTGCAATGCTCATAATAGGGTATGATAAAGTGTACTCGTTTGCCCTTAATAATGGAGCAAAACATAAATGACAGGGCATCTCTGAAGTTCAAATGAAGACTGGAAATAAAGATATCAAAGATACAAGCATCAAAGTTATACAACTATCAACCGTGTTTTGGGACAAACACATTACACTAAGAATGACAGCCATGCTCTAAAGAAGATGCATAAAGTGAGAAGGTGAAGACTCAACATAAAAATAAAAGAAAGGACCTTCGCAGAGGGAAGCAGGGATTAACTCATGTGCTAGATCATTTTATTTTATTAAACAGAGGTATTGAAAACATTTTTAAGAGAGGTGTATGCTTACGTCAACGAATAGTAAACATAAAATACAGTACGTCACAAGCCAACTCGACTTCACAAGAGTGGCTCCCATAGAAGGACGCATCTGGGTAGAAGGTCGTCCCTATTTCTCTTTTGTTTACACAATTATGCTTTGCCCGATAAATCAGGGGCAAAAAGAGTGAAGAGAATTTGTTGTATTAAATTGGGGCTGGGCACCCCGCTGCCGGCTCTTCTATCATTCAGATAATGGATGAAGCCACCAGTCCAGGGTGTGAAATCCAATCAACAAGTGAGATAAAGATTCTCTATTTACATCCTCGTCAGCTAAAACAGGGGCACAAAACAGGAATAATTTTTCGAAGGTTTTAAAGGTAGCACACGAGAAATTTACTTGGAGTGGCGGTTAAATACCACATATATAGGTTGGTATGGTGGACACATTTGGCAAACTTTGGTTTTTTTGGAGTTGGATGCACGAGTAGAGCTCATACTCAGTACATGTGAAGGCTAGCAATAGACACGGAGCAACAATCAAGAGAGCAACAACTATCATAATTATGTCTGCGACAAAACAAAATTAACAGGGGCATAAAAATGATACAAATACTCTGAGGAAAAATAAATCATCGAGGCTTAATTGACTTTTTGTTTTCAGTCATAGCATGCGTGAGCATGTGCCAAGTCGATTCAAGTCAAACAGTCAGAGGAAGATACCACAATGTCATACCCTTCTATGAATAAAACAATGCAAGCAAACATTCATATGACACTATCTTATATTAATAAGTTGGAACTAAACATGTGAGAACACGAACTACTAAGCATCAATTAAATAACATACACCTTATATGAACGAACTAAGCATGTTCACATGGATGAGTATATGTACAAAAATAAAAAAAATAGACTTCATACCAGCCTCTCACCACAACTTGGATTGTCGTAAATCATCATTACTGCTCTTCACTTGTTGATCGAATATTATAGAATTATAATCAAGCTCCAATGGAGACACGAAAGTCCGATAAACTCTGCAACAAAATTTACAAAACCAAAGAAGAACAACAAATATTTTAGGGTTTTTGAAATAAAACAAGAACATAAAGAACAAGCAAACAAAGCAAAATATTTTTGGATTTTTGAATATCAAACCAAAACGAGAAGGTAAACAAAACCAACAAAAGAAACTAAAGAATAAAACAAAGAGAAACAACAAAAATATTTTTGATCTTTTTGTGTTTTGGAAAACAAGTACAAAACAATAAAAACAAAAAGAAATGAAAGAAGCGAAAGAAAACAAAAACAAACGAAAGAAACAAAAACATGGATATAATAAGAACCGACCGAACATGATATATAAATGAGTGCGATGTCGATATACCTCCCCCCAAGATTAGGCTTTTGGCCTAAGTGGAGATCAATCACGGCGCGGGAAATATCCCCACCATGGTGGGTCGTCCCTCGCATGGTTGTACTCGGGCGCCCAAGAAGAAGATGAAGCAGCAAGCGCATAGTCATAACCGAAGTGCTGGTACGCGATCCCTGTGGTGTCAAACGGCTGGAAGAATTCACTATCGTCCCCCTCTCCGATATCCTCCCCTTGCTGGGATGGTTCTCAATGTATGCGTCCAGCTCACTCTCAGAAAGCATCCATCCTTGCTTTTCATTAAGATTAAAGAAAAGAGGTGCGGGAAAAGGTACTTTTCTAACAGTTTTAGTCACTCTCCACCCGGATTGTTTGAAGAGAGTTATTTTAAAAGATAAATTGTTTAGGTGAGCATGGGTAGAAATAAATGTTGAATCATGGAAACAAGGTCCAGCCTCTCTAAAGGAAACTGCGGGTCTAGAGGGTGTGACTCCAAACCATGCAAAGCTAGCAAGCGTGAGGCAATAAGAACTCCACAAATTCCGCCTTTCTCATGGTTAATCGAGAGACGGTAAGCAATTAAAGCACCAAAGTTAAAAGACCTATCACGTCTTAAGGTAGCTGAAATAAATGCCAAATCATAAACACATAGCTTGTTGCAAGTTTTTCTAGCTAACACATATTTAGAAATAAAATAAGCAAAGTATCGAATGCTAGGGAGTTAAATTTCTAGTATTTTACCACTTTCCCTTGTGAAGCTTCTGCCTTGGCAAATCTTCTCATATAAATCCAGCAGTGGTTTAGGCTTCCCTCTTATCTTCTCACATGAACCCCACTCTGGTACCTTGATAGGTGCACAAAAATCACTGAAAGTCAAGTCTACATCTTTTTTGTAAATTTTATGATGCACCATAGGGTTAGTTGAAGACCATCTAAAGTGAAAATCCGCACCATAGACATAGTTAGTTTAACATGTTGGATTGGTTCATCCTCAATGAAGCGGTCCAATCCGGCATTATGCACAAGAGTATAGAAATCCTGCAGAATTCCCGTAATCCGCATAAATTCCTGGCATGGATAAATCGATGAAAACACTCTTTCTTCATGGTGCACAGGCATGACCTCATGCAACTCCAAGTCATGTTGGTTTAGTTGATGTACATTGTGCTCCATCTCTGAAAGTTTTCAAAAATCATCACAAAAATTGATTTCAAGCAACTATAAGGTGGAAACTACCATAGGGACTTATAGGAGAGCTAAACATGCATCAAAAATACATCATTTCTACTCAAATCAAGCATGCAAACTCACATAACCTGTCACCTACCATAGCAAAATACTCTAGAAATACTTCACCAAACAAAATTCTTCTTGGATAATCGGAGGGGTCACATACCGGAGAGAAAATGCACCAAATTTCAGCACGAATGATGGGCTGAGCAAAGAGATCGAAAAATATTGAGGAAGAACAGCAAGAACTTGGGTACCAGGAAATGTGTTGACTTTGGGAGGTGAGAGAAGGAACTTTGGCAGGGGAGAGAGTTAGTGGGGGGCAGGGGGTCCCATACCATGTGCTGGCGCCACCAGGGGTAGGCCGCGCCACCCCATGGTGTGCCTGACGTGTGGGTCCCCCTGGGGCCTCCTAAGTGGCTCTCTGCCTCATGTTTTACGTAAAAACTTATTGTAATTTTTCTGGAATTTTTCAAGAAACTTTATTTTTGAGGTATTTCCAGAATTTAATAATTAAAAAAAAACCAGAAAAACAAAAGTGAAACGGTGGAAAACAAGACCAAACCAGAACTACAGAGGTTCTATGACACTCCAATGGAAAAATATCCAAAGAAAATAAAGGTGGAATTGGTGAAAACAAAAGTATGGGTGGTGAAGACATGCATAACCGAAGTAATGAGGGTGAAAACATGATGAAAACATAAATATGGATGATGGAAAACATGATTGTACTAAAGTAGCAAGGTGATAACATAAGTAAACATGGTGAAAACATAATGGGGAAGGTGAAAACATAGTGAAAACATTGTCCCCTTCATTCAAAATCATTTTGTTAACAAGGGTGATCAAGTCTTGTTACGAGAACAATTTTCATACGAAGCAAAACTTTGCTAATCACTGAATAATTATGTTACCTCAACCTTGATAGACATAGTCCCAATCATAATAATTTCATATTCTTTTGGTGGTACTGGAATGGGACAATAAAATTCTCCAATCTTGATGGTCTCAATATTTTTAACTGAATTTAAACCATATCTTCTATCAATCTTCTTGGGAAAATAAATAGTATGCTCTTTATCATTAACATTAAAAGTTACTTTTCCTTGATTGCAATCAATAACAGCCCCTGTAGTATTAAGAAAAGGTCTCCCAAGAATAATAGACATATTATCATCTTCATGCATTTCCAACACAACAAAGTCGGTTAATATCAAACAATTAGTAGCAACTTAAACAGGAACATTCTCGCATATACCAACAGGAATAGAAGTAGATTTATCAGTCATTTGCAAAGATATATCAGCGTGTATCAATTTTTCAAGAGAGAGTCTATTATAAAAAGAGAAAGGCATAACACTAACTCCAGCTCCCAAGTCACATAAAGCAGTTCTAACATAATTATTTTTAATAGAACAAGGGATAGTAGGAATACTAGGATCTGAAAGCTTCTTTGGAATCTTGCCATTGAAAGAGTAATTAGCAAGCATAGTGGAAATTTCCTCATTAGGAATTTTCCTTTTGTTAGAGACAATATCTTCCATATATTTAGAATAAGGAGGCAATTTAATAGCATCAATCAAAGGTATTTGCAAAAACAGAGGTTTTATCCACTCACAAAACTTGTTATAATGTTCTTCTTCCTTTTATTTGTGTTTCTTATTATAAAAAGGCATTGCTTTTTGTACCCAACGCTCTCTTTCATTACCATGTTTATTAGCAATGAAATGCTCCTTAGTATACTTTGTAGTTTTAGTTGGCTTTTCAGGTTCACCTATAATTTCTTCTTTATCAGAAGCATCATTTTTATCATTACCACTTTCAGTTTCAGCGTCAGAAATAGATATACTATTAGGATCTTTAGCAGGTTCAGGAGATTCTACAACATTTTTATGTCTCTTCATTTTCTTAGAAGGAGAACTATTGTTTTTAGGTTGCTGAGAA
This sequence comes from Alopecurus myosuroides, assembly GCA_028641055.1. Taxonomy (NCBI): domain Eukaryota; kingdom Viridiplantae; phylum Streptophyta; class Magnoliopsida; order Poales; family Poaceae; genus Alopecurus; species Alopecurus myosuroides. The sequence goes on along the minus strand of JAPCYS010001192.1, from coordinate 24,397 downwards.
TCTTGTTCAATTCTTTTAGGATGTCCTTCAGGATACAAGGGGTACTGAGTAGAAACACCACTTCTAGTAATTATTTCACAAACATGTTTATCTCTAGAAGCATTAGCTAGCATATCTTTTTACACTTTAGTAAGTTGATCAATTTGAGTTTGAACCATCTGAAAACGTTTAACAAGCATTTTAACATCATTAGAGGTTCTTTCAATAATACCATGCAAATTATCAATAGCTCTAGAATTTTCCATAAGATGGTTTTGCACTCTCATATTAAGTTGTCTTGCTTAACAACATAATTATCAAATTCATCTAAGCATTGATCAGGTGGTTTAGAATTGAAGGGTACGTTGCATAGAAAACAAAAAATTTCCTACGCGCGATAAACCCAAATGGCCAAGATCTAATCTAGGAGATGAAAGGCAACGAGGAGAAAGAGAGTCTTGAGATAACATACCCTCAAAGACCCAAAGTGGTACGAGATAAAATCTCGTTGTTGGTGTATTCGTACTCACGCAGATCCCGAGCGAGAAGAAGTACACCGCAATCGGCGGTGGCTCCGTAATCGGTCACACGTTCAGCTCGATGAAGACTTCCGTTCCCTCGATCTAGCGGGTAGCGGAAGTAGAGGATCCCCGCGGAACTCCAACAGCACGACGGCGTGGTGGTGAAGAATCCCACAGTCAGGGCTTCTCCAAGCCGGAGACCATGGAATGGAGCAGTGGGTGGAGGGAAAAGGGAGTGGGAAAGTGTGTGTAGAAGAGAGAGCTCTCATCCTCCTTTTATAGGGGAGGGGAAGGCAGCCCAAGGGGGGGTGCGGCCAGCCATGGGTGCCCCTACCCCTTCCTCTCTTCATGTGAGTGGAAACCCCACTCACACCCACTCATACTCCCTTAATTTTCCACTTAGAAAATCCAAAGGTTTTTCTTTAATAAATAAATAAAACATTTTTATTTCTTTATTTATATTTGTTAATTCCATTAACAAACATTTGCATGCAGCACCTCGAATCATTTGTTAATTCTATTGACAACCATTCGATGAAAAACCCTTGAACTATTTCAATTTTCCCCAAAACAATTTTTCGGAGCTGCCCAAAATATTCTTCGGTATTCCGTATCCTCTTTAACGCTTCATCGAACCTTAAGTTTGTCACCCTACGGTTCGTGAATAATATAGACATGATCGAGACTCCTCTCCGATCAATAATCAACAGCGGGATTTGGAGATCTGTGATGACTCCTATATATTCAACGATGACTCTCGTGATCGTGTGAACCTTTCAACTTCGTAACGATTTCCCTTTGTCTCGCGATATTTTACTTGCCCGAGATCCGATCATCGGTATCCACCATACCTTGTTTGATCTCGTTACCCGACAAGTACTCTTTTCTCGTTCCCGTGATATAACATCCTTGTGATCATATCACGTGCTTGCAAGCGGTGTCGATGTGATATCACTGAGAGGGCCCTGAGTATATCTCTCTGTCATATTGGATGGACAAATACCACTCTTGATCCATGAGCCTCAACTAATACTTTCCGAATACCCAACGGCACCTTTATAGTCACCCTATTACGGTGTGACGTTTGATGACATCAAAGCATCCTTCCGGTATCAGTGATTGACATGATCTCATGGTCTAAGGAATAATGTTACTCCGAATGCAAGACATAACAACAAAACTAAATGACTTGATCGTATTGTTATACTTAGTTAGGGTCTAAGTTCATCATGTCATTCTCCTAATGACATGACCCCGTTATTAACAACATCCAATGTCTATGATCTGGAAACCTTGATCATCTGTTAATCAACGAGCTAGTTAAAAGAGAGGCTTCACTAGGAACGTTGGTTTGTTTATTAATCACACATGTATCAACGTTTCCGGTTAATACAATTCTAGCATGAGAAATAAACATCTATCATAAACAAGGAATAGCATAATAAACACTTTATTATTGCCTCTCGGGCATATTCCCTTCAGTCTCCCACTTGCACTAGGGGAAATAATCTATATTACATAGTGATGAATCTAACACCCATTGAGTTCTGGTGTTGATCATGTTTTGCCCTTGAGAGAGTTTTAGTCAACGGATCTGCCACATTCAGATCCGTATGTACTTTGCAAATCTTCACATCCCCATCTGCGACATGCTCACGGATGGAGTGAAAATGGCGCTTGATATGCTTGGAATTCTTGTGAGACCTTGGTTCCTTAGCATTGGCTATGGCACCATTGTTGTCACAATAGATAACCATTGGATCCAACACACTCGGAACCACACCTAGTTCGGATATGAACTCCTTCATCCAAACTGCTTCCTGTGTTGCCTCCGAGGCAGCAACATATTCCGCTTATGTTGATGATCTCGCTACCACGGATTGCTTGGAACTCCTCCAGCTTACAGCTCCTCCATTCATAACAAATACGTACCCGGACTGAGACTTAGAGTCATCCGGATCAGTGTCAAAGCTAGCATCAACGTAACATCTTGCGACGAGCTCTTCTTCACCGCCATATATGAGAAACATATACTTAGTTCTTCTTAAGTACTTAAAGATATTCTTGACCACCGTCCAGTGTTCCAAACCTGGATCGGATTGGTACCTACTAGTCAAACTAATAGCATGTGCCACATCCGGTCTTATACATAGCATAGCATACATGATAGAACCTATGGCTGAAGCATAGGGAATCATATTCATTCTCTCTCTATCTTCTGCTGTAGCTGGACATTGAGTCTTACTCAATGTTTTGCCTTGCAACATAGGTAAGAACCCCTTCTTACTCTCTTCCATTCTGAACTTCTTCAGAATCTTGTCAAGGTATGTACTTTGCGAAAGTCCAATTAAGCGCCTTGATCTATCCATGTAGATTTTGATGCCTAATATATAAGTTGCTTCACCAAGGTCTTTCATCGAAAACTATTGTTCAAATAACCTTTTACGCTTTTTTAGAAGTTCTATATCATTTCCAATCAACAATATCTCATCCACATATCGTACTAGAAATGCTACAGAGCTCCCACTCACTTTCTTGTAAATACAAGATTCTTCGTATGTTTGGAAAAATCCAAACCCTTTGATCACCTTATCAAAACAGAGGTTCCAACTCCGGGATGCTTGCTTCAGTCCATAAATGGAACGCTGAAGTTTACACACCTTGTCAGCATTCTTAGGATCAACAAAACCTTTGGGTTGCATCATATACAACTCTTCCTCAATGTCACCATTAAGGAACGCTTTTTTGACATCCATCTGCCAGATTTCACAATCGAAAAATGCAGCAACTGCTAACATAATCCTAACTGACTTAAGAATCGCTACTGGTGAGAAAGTCTCATCATAGTCAACTCCTTGAATTTGTCGGAAACCTTTTGCGAGAAGTCGAGCTTTATAGATGGTCACATTAACATCAACGTCAGTTTTCTTTTTAAAGATCCATTTGTTCTCAATGGCCTTGCGGTCATCGGGTAAGTCCACCAAAGTCCAAACTTGGTTTTCGTACATGGATCCGATTTAGGATTTCATGGCTTCAAGCCATTTGTTGGAATCTGGGCTCATCATCGCTTCATCATATGTCGCAGGGTCATCACCTCCATCTACCATGAATTTTAATACGGGATCTCCGTACAGTTCAGGAGTTGTACGTTCCCTAGTTGACCTGCGAGGTGCGCTAGTTTCCTCTACTGGAGATTCATGATCTTGATCATTAGCTCTCTCTTCAACTGACGGGGTCGGCACCGGAACAACTTCCGGCGTTGTGCTACTCTCCATTCCAAGAAGAGAAGGTTCAATAACCTCGTCGAGTTCTACCTTCCTACTATTCACACCTTTCGAGAGAAACTCCTTCTCCAAAAAGGATCCATTCTTGGCAACAAAAATCTTGCCTTCGGATCTATGATAGAAGGGGTACCCTATTGTTTCTTTAGGGTATCCTATGAAGACGCATTTTTCCGCTTTGGGTTCGAGTTTATCAGGTTGAAGCTTCTTCACATAAACATCGCATCCCCAAACTTTCAGAAATGACAGCTTAGGTTTGTTTCCAAACCATAATTCAAACGGTGTCGTTTCAACGGATTTAGATGGTGCCCTATTTAAAGTAAATGTAGCGGTCTCTAGTGCATAACCCCAAAACGATAGTGGAAAATCTGTAAGAGACATCATAGATCGAACCATATCCAATAAAGTACGATTACGACGTTCGGAAACACCATTTCGCTGTGGTGTTCCGGCAGGTGTGAGTTGTGAAACTATTCCACGTTGTTTCATATGCATGCCAAACTCGTAACTTAGATATTCACCTCCACGATCAGATCGTAGAAATTTAATCTTTCTGTTACGATGATTTTCAACTTCACTCTGAAATTCTTTGAACTTTTCAAATGTCTCTAATTTTTGTTTCATTAAGTAAATATACCCATATCTACTCAAATCATCTGTGAAAGTGATAAAATAACGATATCCACCGTGCACCGATACACTCATTGGTCCACACACATCAGGATGTATGATTTCCATTAAGTCTGTCGCCCGTTCCATGGTTCCAGAAAACGGGGTTCTATTCATCTTGCCCATAAGGCATGGTTCACATGTTTCAAATGATTCATAATCAAGTGATTCTAAGAGTCCATCAGAATGGAGCTTCTTCATGCGTTTAACACCAATATGACCTAAGCGGCAATGCCACATGTAAGCAGCAATATCATCATTTAATTTAATTCTTTTGGCATTCACATTATGAATATGTGTATCAATACTATCAATATTCAAAAGAAATAAACCATTCTTTTCAGGTGCATGACCATAAAAGATATTATTCATATAAATCGAACAACCATTGTTCTCAGACTTAAAGGAATAACCATTCTTCATTAAGCAAGATCCAGAAACAATATTCATGCTTAATGAAGGCACCAAATAACAATTATTGAGGTTTATAACTAATCCCAATGGTAGACGTAGAGGCAGCGTCCCGACGGCGATCACATCAACTCTTGATCCATTGCCGACGCGCATTGTCACCTCATCCTTTGCTAGTGGTCGCTTATTCTGCAGCTCCTGTTTCGAGTTACATATGTGAGCAACCGAACCGGTATCAAATACCCAGGTGCTACTGCGAGTACTAGTAAGGTACACATCAATAACAAGTATATCATATATACCTTTGTTCACTTTGCCGACCTTCTTATCTGCCAGATATTTAGGGCAATTGTGCTTCCAGTGGCCAGTACCCTTGCAGTAATAGCACTCAGTCTCAGGCTTAGGGCCATACTTGGTTTTCTTCTCAGGAGCAGCAACAGATTTTCCACCCCTCTTGAAGTTAACCCTTGGCTTGCCTTTCTTGCCTTTCTTGAAACTAGTGGTCTTATTGATCATCAACACTTGATGTTATTTTTTGATCTCCACTTCAGCAGTTTTAAGCATCGAGAGAATCTCAGGAAGAGACTTCTTCATGCCTTGCATAGTATAGTTCATCACGAAGTTCTTGTAACTAGGTGGCAGAGATTGGAGAACACGATGTATCCCTAGCTCATTGGGAATCGTTATTCCCAAGGCTATGAGCTTATCAGCGTACGCAGACATCTTGAGTACGTGCTCACTAACGGAGTTGTTCTCTTCCATCATGCGGCTAAAGAACTTTTCTGAAGCGTCATAACTCTCAACTGCGGCATGGGAATCGAAAATCATTTTCAATTCTCCCATTGTAGCAAAAGCAGTGCTATTCTCGAAACGTTTTCGCAGCTCTGGCTCTAATCCATAGAGGATGCCGCAATGAACTATACTGTGGTTTTCTTGTTGAGTGAGATAAACATTTTTATCTTCATCAGAAGCATCATCAGCGGGCTGGTCACCTAGCGGTGCATCAAGCACATAGAGCTTCTTGCAAGCGGTGATTTGAATCCTCAGGTTAAGTGCCCAGTTGGTAAAGTTGCTCCCATTGTTCGCTAATTTCTCTCTCTCCATGAACATATTGAAATTGAAGGTAGGTGGTGCCATGATCTACAACATATTTGCAAAGACTATTTAGACTATGTTTATAATAAATAAAGTTCAAGTTAATTCTAAAATTATCCCATGAACTCCCACTCAAAAACAACATCCCTCTTAGTCGTCTTTAGTGATTACATGAACCAAATTCACTACACCGAAACCGATCATCACGTGATACGGTGTAGTTGCAAAGGCGAACATCAACATGTTCATCATATCATCCATATGACTCATGCTTTACCTTTAGGTTAGTGTTTCGAGGCCATGTCTATACATGCTAGGCTCGCCAAGTATAACCGTAGTATTGCGTGTGTTTCAAGGCCATGTCTGTACATGCTAGGCTTGAAAACACCCGTTGTATGCGAACGTTGAGTCTATCACACCCGATCATCACGTGGTGTCTCAAAACGACGAACTTTCTTAACGGTGCATACTTAAGGAAGAACACATTATTATCTTGATATTAAGTGAGATGGATCATCTTATAATGATACCGTCGCGATCTAAGCAAAATAAGATGCATAAAAGGATAAACATCACATGCATGGATAATGTGATATGATATGGTCCTTCTTGCACGTGATCTCCATCTTGTGCATCATGGTATGATCTCCATCATTCCAACGGCGTGGCACCAAGGTCCGTGGCACCTCCATATCGATTCTTCATTACAACATATCACATGGATATGATATACAGCACGCAGGCCATAAAATAAGACAACCATATGGCTCCATCCGGTATGTCAATAATTTACAAAAGATATCATCTCATACATAACGTTTGTAATATTGACCATATCACATCACATGCCCTGCAAAAACAAGTTAGACGCCTCTAATTTATTTTTGCATATTTTACGTGGCTTTGGGCTTACGAGGATAAAAATGTTCATACCTACGTACAAGAACCACAACGTTGATAAAACATATTTTTAACAACTCTTTGTAGATTAGATCTTAACTATAGTAGGAGAAACAGACACCCGCAAGCCACTTATGCAATACAAGTTGCATGTCAGTTGTGGAACAAGTCTCATGTACGTGGACATGTAAAGTTAGTCTGGGCCGCTTCATCCTACTATGCCACTAAGATCATAAAATACTCAAAGAGGCAAAAACATGATCATCAACGCCCACATACTCCTATGTGTTCTACCCGTACAATTCATCTACGCATACATCCGGCTCTGATACCACTGAAGGGTACGTTGCATAGAAAACAAAAAATTTCCTACGCGCGATAAACCCGAATGGCCAAGATCTAATCTAGGAGATTAAAGGCAACAAGGAGAAAGAGAGTCTTGAGATAACATACCCTCGAAGACTCAAAGTGGTACGAGATAAAATCTCGTTGTTGGCGTAGTCGTACTCACGCCGATCCCGAGCGAGAAGAAGTACACCGCAATCCGGCAGTGCCTCCGTAATCGGTCACACGTTCAGCTCGATGAAGACTTCCGTTCCCTCGATCCAGCGGGTAGCGGAAGTAGAGGATCCCCACGGAACTCCAACGGCACGACGGCGTGGTGGTGGTGAAGAATCCCACGGTCAGGGCTTCGCCAAGCCGGAGACCATGGAATGGAGCAGCGGGTGGAGGGAAAAGGGAGTGGGCAAGTGTGTGTAGAAGAGAGAGCTCTCACCCTCCTTTTATAGGGAAGGGGAAGGCAGACCAAGGGGGGTGCGGCCAGCCATGGGTGCCCCCACCCCTTCCTCTCTTCATGTGAGTGGAAGCCCCACTCACACCCACTCATACTCCCTTAATTTTCCACTTAGAAAATCCAAAGGCTTTTCTTTAATAAATAAATAAAACATTTTTATTTATTTATTTATATTTGTTAATTCCATTAACAAACATTTGCATGCAGCACCTCGAATCATTTGTTAATTCTATTAACAACCATTCGATGAAAAATCCCTTGAACTATTTCAATTTTCCCCGAAACAATTTTTCGGAGCTGCCCAAAATATTCTTCGGTATTCCGTATCCTCTCTAATGCTTCATCGAACTTTAAATGTGTCACCCTACGGTTCGTGAATAATATAGACATGATCGAGACTCCTCTCCGATCAATAATCAACAGCGGGATCTGGAGATCTGTGATGACTCCTATATATTCAACGATGACTCTCGTGATCGTGTGAACCTTTCAACGTCGTAACGATTTCCCTTTGTCTCGCGATATTTTACTTCCCGAGATCCGATCATCGGTATCCACCATACCTTGTTTGATATCGTTACCCGACAAGTACTCTTTTCTCATTCCCGTGATATAACATCCTTGTGATCATATCACGTTCTTGCAAGCGGTGTCGATGTGATATCACCGAGAGGGCCCTGAGTATATCTCTCTGTCATATTGGATGGACAAATCCCACTATTGATCCATGAGCCTCAACTAATACTTTCCGAATACCCAACGGCACCTTTATAGTCACCCTGTTACGGTGTGACGTTTGATGACATCAAAGCATCCTTCCGGTATCAGTGATTGACATGATCTCATGGTCTAAGGAATAATGTTACTCCGAATGTAAGACATAACAACAAAACTAAATGACTTGATCGTATTGTTATACTTAGTTAGGGCCTAAGTTCATCATGTCATTCTCCTAATGACATGACCCCGTTATGAACAACATCCAATGTCTATGATCAGGAAACCTTGATCATCTGTTAATCAACAAGCTAGTTAAAAGAGAGGCTTCACTACGAACGTTGGTTTGTTTATTAATCACACATGTATCAACGTTTCCAGTTAATACAATTCTAGCATGAGAAATAAACATTTATCATAAACAAGGAATAGCATAATAAACACTTTATTATTGCCTCTCGGGAATATTCCCTTCAAGAATTGGGGATATCTCTATTATCAAAGTATTGGAGAGAGTGTACCTCAACAGTTGATGGATGAGGAATAGGCTTACATAATTCTTCTATAGGAGATAAATTCTTCACATCTTCAGATTTAATACCCCCCTTTTTAAGAGATTTCTTGGCTTCCTTCATCACTTCATCATTTAATTCAATCATCCCTCTCTTCTTGGGAGTTGGTATTGGTGTTAGCTCTGGTGTAGGTTTAGGCTCAGGTATATTCCAATCATCATTGTTTTTGGCTATTTTAGCCATTAATTCATCAGCTTCTTCTGGAGTTCTTTTCCTGAAAACACAACCAACACAACTAGCCAGGTATGTCCTATATTCAATAGTTAGTCCATTATAAAATATATCTAAGAGATCATTTTAGGTAATGGATATCCAGGGCTAGCTCTTATTAAAGAACAAAACCTTGTCCAAGATTCAGCCAATTTTTCTCCTTAAATTTGCTCAAATTTAAAAAGATGTCCTACACAGCAGCATGTTGGGCACTAGCAGGAAAATATTTTTGAAAGAAAGCATCAACCAAATCCATAGAATCAGTAATAGATCCAGGTGACAAATTGTTAAACCAAGTTTTAGCTTCATCTTTCAATGAGAAATGGAAGATCTTTGTAACAAAATAAGTACGCGGCTTAGTATCATCAGAAAATAAACTACTCAAAGATGAAAGATCATTCATGTGTTCCATGGAACTTTTACTTTCAGTTCCACAAAAAGGCTCCTTCTCAACAATAGATATATAAGATAAATCTAAAGAGAAATCATAATCCGTGTCTCTAATGTGTATGGGAGATGTGGCAAACTTAGCATCAAGAGAAGATTTATATTTCATAGCATGTCTTGCAAGAAGACTCTTAAGAGCACTTGCACCAGTAGTAGCACGAGCTTCTTCAATAAAATCATTATTAATTTCAATATAAGTTTCATCAAGATCATCAATAGGCTCAGATGAATTAACAGGTGTACCAATATTTTCAACAGAAATTTCAGCATTATTAAGTTGTTTGGATTTATCAATAGTAGCATCTAGGAAAGGACCTAGAGAACTAGTATCACCAAGCACAATAGAAGAATCATCAAAAGTATCAGAAACATTTTCATACTCAGCAAAAGTAACAATAGGTTTAGCATATGGTGGAGTAAGAAGCTTACTAATAACATACGGTGAATCAAGAGTAACAGAGGTGTTCGGAGTTGTACCTCTCATTGTAGTGGATGGTAATATAGAGACTTTTCCATCATGAATCTTGCCCATGATGAATGGTTTGAAACAAAAAATATCACGATCAAGTGAGCAAATAAATAAATCTATTCTCCCCGGCAACGGCGCCAGAAAATAGTCTTGATGACCCACAAGTATAGGGGACTCAACAGTCTTCGAGGGAAGTAAAACCCAGATTTATTGATTCGACACAAGGGGAGCCAAAGAATATTTATTATCCTTAACAACTGAGTTGTCAATTCAGCTGCACCTGAAAGTAGACTTGATCGCAACAATTTATCAGTGGTAACAGTTTTATAGCACCAGTAGAAATAAGATAGCAGCAGTAGTAGAATAGTAACACCAGTAGAAATCGCGGAAAATAGCGGGATGGGAAGTACCGTAGGCATAGAGGGAATGAACAGACGGGCATAGCATGGATAACATAGGTCATGTAATAATCTAAACACATGCATTGCAGATAATAATAATAAAGCATCAAACATCTAGGCAAACCATAGGCATGTGTTCCAATATAGTCATACATGCTCGCAATGAGAAACTTGCACAACATCTTTTGTCCTACCAGCCCGTGGCAGCGGGGCCTCTAGGGAAACAACTGGTAATTAAGTTGCTCCTTTTAAGAAAACACCGGAGAAAAGAATTAATACTCCGTGAACACACGTGATCCTCACATCACAACCATCCCCTTCGGTTGTCCCAATTTCTGTCACTTTGGGGCCTCGGGTTCCGGACAATGACATGTGTAAAAAACTTGCATATATGATCAAGAAACATAATTATACTCATGAAAGAATAACATGTTCATATATGAGATCATGGCATTCGGGCCCTAGTGATAATCATTAAGCATAATAATTTGCAACAACGGTAGAAAACACTAACAATGGATACTAGGCACTATGCCCTAACAATTTGGCATTATTACATGATCAATCTCATCCAATCCCTTCCATCCCTCTCAGCCTACAACAGTGTTTACTCATACATGGACGGGGTAATCATGGATGGTTGATGGAGAAGAGGTGGCGGTGTCGATGGATATGATCTCCTTCGAATCCCCGTCCCGATAGGGCGCCAGAACAGGAACTTCTGATCCCCAAATTGAGTTTCGAGGTGGCCGCGACGCTCTATTGTGTTTCTGTGTAATATGACGAACCCCCACACCACCTGGCGGCGCGTCCAAGGGGGCGCGCCAAGGGGTGGTGTGGCCCCCTCCTAGCCCCTCTCCTAGCTCCCGGGGTCTTCTGGTGTTTTAGGCTCAATGGGATCTTTTCTGGGCAATTTCTCGTAAGTTGATTTTTCTGCACAAAAACAAGACACCAAGGTAATTCTGCTGAAAACAGCGTTAGTCCGTGTTAGTGGTATCCAAAACTCACAAGTTTAGAGGAAAACAATAAGAAAACTGTTCGGAAAAGGAGATATGTTTTTGACGTATCACTTGGCAATTGACAGGTATAAAGGTTGCACCGTAGTGCATATGCATGACATGGTGATTACTATGTGATTCATGCGGGCATTACAACATAATTCATAGACAGTTATCCAACTACATCTATGACTAATAATCCACCCTTGGAGCATAATCCAATCAAACCTAGGGTATTAAGTTGCAAGCAACAGATAATTGCATTAAGTAAAGTGTGTAATGTAAACAATGAAAACATCGTTGATTTCTCCCTAATGGCAACAACACATTGCCCATCCGTTACGTTTCTGTCACTCGAGCATGGATAAAAGGGAGGCATGAACCCACTATCTAGCATAAATACCTCCTCTTGGAGTTACAAGCATCAACTTGTCCAAAGCATCTACTAGTAACGGAGAGCATGCAAGATCATAAATAACATAAACATAAAACAACATGATAGATTGATAATCACTGTACATAGCATTCAATATTCATCGGATACTAGAAAACACAACATATAGCATTACAATAAGATGATATTGATCATGTTAGGCAGCTCACAAGATCTAAACATGAGGCATAAAGAGGAGAGAACAACCATCTAGCTACTGCTATGGACCCGTAGTCCAAGGATGAACTACTCACGCATCACTCCGGAGGTGGGCATGGTAGTGTAGAGCCCTCCTGTGATGATTTCCCCTCCCGCCTGGGTGCCGGAGAGCTTCAGAACCCTCCCGAACTAGGGTTGACGATGACGGCGGCTATAGAACGTTTGGTGGAAAAAGGCTCGGGTCTTTAGGGTTTTCCCGAGGAGGAGCTTATATAGGTAAAAGGGCAACATCGATGGGTGGCCAGGGGGCACACCACCTGGTGGCGTGGCCAGGGGGATCCGCGCTGCCCTATCGCGTGGGCCCTCCAGGGCCCCCCGCAAGGTCTCCTCTGGACTCCGTGTACGTGACAGAATTCTAAGGTCTTGGGTTTTCGTTTCGACCAATTCCGAGAATATTTCCAGAACAACTTTTCTAAAACCAAAAATAGCAGAAAAGAAGAACTGGCACTGTGGCATCTTCTTAATAAGTTAGTCACAGGAAATCCATAAAAATGATGTAAAATGTATAGAAAACATGTAGCAATTGGCATGAAAACAACATGGAACATCAGAAATTATAGATACGTTTAAGACGTATCAAGAGTGCTGCAGCAAGTTTCCCTCATAAAGGAACCAAGGTTGAATCTATTAGTAGGAGAAAGAAATCACTTCTAAAGGTTGTTGACAGCTGATGTTGGCAGGGCGCACCTACCGGTTCAGCAGCAACGTGGAATCTGCACACAACACAACGAAGATACTTTGCCCCAACGAAATAGTGAGGTTGTACATCTCATTGGTTTTGCTGAAAACAAAGGATTAGACGTATAGTGTGGAATATAGGGCTTGTTTGAAGTGAATGAAAGGAGAACAGTGATTGCAGCAAAAAGAACAGGGCTTGCACTGAAGGGGTCGTTGCATAGAAAACAAAAAATTTCCTACGCGAGAGACACCTGAAAGGCCAAGATCTAATCTAGGAGACGAAGTGCAATGGTCAAAGAGAGGGTTAAGTAGAACACATACCATCGAAGACACAAAGCGTTGCGAGATCAAATCTCGTTGTTGGCGTAGTCGTACTCACACCGATCCCGAGAGCGAGAAGATGTGCACCGCAATCCGGCGGTGCCTCCGTGATCAGTCACACGTACGGTTGATGACGACCTCCGTTCCCTCGATCCAGCGGGGCAGCAGAAGTAGAGGATCCCTTGGAACTTCAGCAGCATGACGGCGTGGTGGTGGTGAAGAATCTCACGGTCAGGGCTTCGCCAAGCCGGAGACCATGGAATGGAGCAGCGGGTGGAGAGGAAGTGAAGATGACACCAAGTGTGTGGGGAGAGGGAGGTCCAACCCCTCTTTATATAGGAGGGGGAGGCAGCCACGAATATTTTTGGTGCCTCCACCTCTCCCCTCATTATGTGTGTTCAACCCACTCATTCTCCCATCAATTCCCACTCAAAATTCCAAGGGTTTTCTTTAATAAATAAATAAAACAATTTCATTTGTTTATTTTAATATTTGTTAATCATATTAACAAACATTAACACTTACCCCCTTGAACTATTTGTTAATCAAACATTATCATATACCACCTTGAACTATTTCAATATTCCCCGAAACAATTTCGATGCTGCTCAAAACATTCTTCGTTATCCCGTATCCTCTCAAATGCGTCATCGAACCTTAAGTGTGTCACCCTACATTTCGCGAATAACATAGACATGATCGAGACTCCTCTCCGACCAATAATCAATAGCGGGATCTGGATATCCGTGATGACTCCTATATATTCAATGATGACTCTCGTGCTCGTGTGAACCATCAACGTCGTGACTAATTCCCTTTGTCTCACGATATTTTACTTGTCCGAGATTCAATCATTGGTATCAACCATACCTTGTTCAATCTCGTTACCAACAAGTACTCTTTTCTCGTTTCCGTGATATGAAATCCTTGTGACCTAGTCACCTGCTTGCAAGCGGTGTCGATGTGATATCACCGAGAGGGCCCAGAGTTTATCTCTCTGTCATTTGGATGGACAAATCCCACTCTTGATCCATGATTCTCAACTAATACTTTCCGAATACCTAACGGCACCTTTATAGTCACCCTATCATGGTGTGATGTTTGATGACATCAAAGCACCCTTCAGGTACCAGTGATTGGCATGATCTTATGGTCTGAGGAATAAGTTACTTCGTATGCGAGATATAACAATATAAACTAAATGACCTGATCGTATTGTTATCTTGATATTGGGTCTATGTTCATCACATCATTCTACCAATGACATGACCCCGTTATTAACAACATCCAATGTTCATGATCAGGAAACCTTGATCATCTATTAATCAACGAGCTGGTTAAAAGAGAGGCTAAACTAGGAACCATTGTTTGTTTATTAAACACACATGTATCAACGTTTCCGGTTAATACAATTCTAGCATGAGAAATGAACATTTATCATAAACAAGGAATAAGATAATAACCACTTTATTATTGCCTCTCGGGCATATTCCCTTCAGTCTCCCACTTGCACTAGAGTCAATAATCTAATCTGTAAGCACTTAACACATATGGTGTTCCAGTGTTATTACCATGCTTCGCATGTGGTAAACATCATAAAAAAGATCTGAACTGTTCAGGTCCTATTGTAATTGCATGTTCTTTGCGTCTACACGCATCACTCATTCTCTAATGAGATGGCTTTGTATATATTTGGTCAACCGGTGAAACCTCAATTCCCCAGCTTAAACCAATATTACTAACATTGTGAAAATGTAGCTTCGTAGTGTCAGCATTCTTGGAAAATCAACAAGTTCAATAAAGAACTCCTTGACACAAAATACTCTTATTATTTGTTGTCAACACAAAGATATACTTAGCCTTTGTAGTATCCGTCAAAATGCTATAATTTTGAAACTCTTTCAAATCCAGCATGGAACTTTCTTCCAGCCTATTGTGCTACCCTTCATCACATATTTTAATTGAGATAAAATTATTTGAATATATGACAAGACTATTAGTGTAACATATTATAACTAATATTTTGTCATTACTACATAGGAAAACACATCCTTAGCATTCCTAAAATGGCATAAGGATCTCTCCCATATTTTAATTGAGATAAAATTATTTGAATATATGACAAGACTATTAGTGTAACATATTATAACTAATATTTTGTCATTACTACATAGGAAAACACATCCTTAGCATTTCTAAAATGGCATAAGGATCTCTCCCACTGTTGTCTAATCATCATATGAATTATCCTACTATAATATTTTATAGCATAGGACTCATCTGGTTGTGCACATAGCATGGAACATGTGACTTAGAAATCTCAATTCATTATGCTCATCATGTGTCTAAACACTTGAATCTTGCTCAATTGTTTTCCATGTCACAAGAACTCCTTCTTGTCATTTCTATATTGACTTACTTCAACATTTCATCTATGTAATTTGGCTTCAATCATATCAGGCGCTTCAATCCATCTCTTATAGATATCAATACCTAATATCTTCTAAGCCTTTCATCAACATGAAAATCTTAACCGTGTTAATTTAAAATACATATCTTCCAATCAACCATATGTCATCTACATAAAGCATTGGAAATATTTCTTAGCGCTCCCACTTAATTTCTTGTAACTCTACAAGCATATTTATCGTTCATGATGAAATCAAACTCTTTTGATAACTTCATTAAGGTAAATAATCCAACTTTGTTATGTTCACTTCAACCATTGAAGTGTTCATACCTTTCCATCAACCTTTTGAATTTTACAAAACTCTCAGACTGTGTCAAGTACACATCCTCGATCAAACTTCCTTGAGAGGAAAGTTGGTTTTGTTATTCAACTGCATATCATAATATGTAACTTCTGCTAGAACTATCCGCAAAGACTAAAGCATCACTACGGAAGATCAAAATCTTGCAGTAGTCAACTCTTTGAACTTTGTCAAAAACAACTTTTCGATAAGTACCACTTTGAAAGGATGTAAAAATCCATGTCTTTGTCGCTATATAGACCCTTTTGCTATCGTTAAGCATCATGCCTATCAAAAAGATTACCAAGTCACATACTTGATATACATACAAGGATACTATGGCGGATATAATGACTCATAGTCAATTTTACGAAGTCAGGGCCCATCATTTGCTTCCTTTATAAGGTCCAGATCCTTTTGTTGTCAAAACAACACTTTACTCTTAAACCACAAGTTGATCTAGGTACAAAGTTTTAGGACTTTTGTGGTTCAGTTCGCAAACTCATTCGAAGTATCTACAATCACATATAGTGTCTTCTACTTAGTCAAAATAGGAAACCCTGGAACAACTTCCAGTGTTGCGCTACTCTTGACATGGTAACGAAGATTCTCTAATCTCGTTGAGTTTGTACTGTCCTCCCACTTACTTATTTCGCAAGAACTACTTTCTTGAGAAATCAACCCTTTATGACAAACAACATTTGTCTATGGTCGGTGATAGGAGAAATACCCAATGGATTCGTTGGGATAACCTTATAAACATATATGCATCCCATTTTGGTTGTAAACATTTTACACATGCTATACATACCAAAACTTAAGAAAAAAAGACAATTTGGGTCATTACCCAAACCATATCTTATATGGTGTCAATTTCAATGGATCATGATGGCGCTCTTTTCAGTGTAAAAGCGGTTGTCACTAATGTATAAACTACAAAATTATAATGGCATTTTTATTAATCTTACCATGTCCAACAAATTTTGATTTTGTCTCTCGAACATTCCAACCTAATGTGGGGTAATTCGAGTAATATAAGTTGTAGAACAATTCTGCAACTTCACATATGTTTTGCTAAAGTTGTAACTCAAACTTTATCCTTTATGATCCAATCATAAATACTTGATTATCTTGTTACAATGATTTTTACTTCATATTAACAACCATTTGAACTAATTCAAAATGTCAAACTATGTTCTCTTTAAATAGATATACTCACATATCTACTCAAATCATCGACAAAATTTTATGAAGGAAAAATTAATCCACCATACATGACTACACATAATGGACTATATACATCAATATATATAATCTCCATTAAATTAGTCGTCCATTCTACTTTGGCCTATGAACTGAATTATAGTCATCTTTTGGAAGAGGTCTCACAAGCGTCAATTTATTCAAAACAAAATGACTCCGGAAGTCCATCAATATGGAGTTCCTTCATGTTTTCCTTTCCGATATGAACTAAAATGGTGGTGTCACAATTTAAGTGAAACTCTTTTATGTCTTGCAACGTTTAGCATTTAGTTTTATAGATGTTTACTTTACCAACATGATTTATATTAACATATCCATCAATTATGGAATATGGTCATAGTTTGAACAATCTCATTTGTTCTCACAAAAGACCAGAACAAAATAACAACTTATTAAGTTCTTAAAATAAATTTTGAATGTTTGGTTCGATACGACAATGAACACAATAACACTTTATTTCTGTTCTTGTCATAATCGATTCCACATCTATTACTAGTTCCTTTTAGGCCCTTGTATTTCTCGCATTGTGTTGCTTTGTATGACAACTCATACCAACCAATGTGGTATCAAAATACCCAAAAATACTTTGTTAACTAGTAATACATCTATAACTTGTATATCAAGCATATACTTCTGAGCTGGACTTTTCCAGTTATCTTCTTTTTCTGCCATATATCTTTTTGTAATTCTATTTTCAATATTCCCTTTCCTTTATAGAATAATCATTCAACATCAAACAATGCTAGTCGTACTAGCTCATTTTCTTTGGCGTGTTAGTCATATACTATCACCCATTGAGTCATACTTTGAGTTTGATTGTTCTACTAATATCACCATATTAATAGTATTCATCTAGATTCCACTCTTAGCAATCTTCAAGCAAGGTAAACGATTTTTACCCATACTTTTAATCCATCCCATCATAACAATTTTATGATTAAGCTATTATAGCTCAAAGGAAGGAATTTAGAGGATAATTTTCAGCGCCCAACTTCTTGGAATATTCAAACGCCTAGCGTCTTCAATCATTGCATATATTCAGATAATATAAGCAAACATTGTCACGGTAAATTATACTCAGTCATGTTGCCACAAATAAGTTTCTAGATATCAATATATCTTTCACTGATTGTTTCTGAAACAACTCTTTTTCAGTTCCTAAATCACCTGATCAACAAAACATTCTTTTGAAGATAAAGTAATATGGAAGCAACCATGACTCTGGATTCTAAGTAGGAATTGGTTGATCTCGAGATCAATCAATCATTAATCATATGGATCTAGTTAGGAAATACCAAAAATCTACAATAGGATTCAATTTTAAATTTCACTAATACAGTACTAATCTTAAATGAATTTTACCAGATCATAACAGTTATATCTCAATTAACAATCTAAGTGTAAGGTAGTTATGTGGATGCCAATGAATACTATAATCTCTGCAAATTCACTTTGATTGGTTGTTCATGATAAATAAGTTCAAGTTAATTCAAATTATGCCATGAACTCCCACTCAAAAACAACATCCCTCTTAGTCGTCTTTAGTGATTACACGAACCAAATTCACTACACCAAAACCGATCATCATGTGAGGTTATGTAGCTTCAAAGGCGAACATCGACTTGTTCATCATATCATCCATATGACTCATGATTTACCTTTCGGTTACGTGTTCCAAGGCCATGTCTGTACATGGTAGGATCACCAAGTAGAACCGTAGTATTGCGTGTGTTTCAAGGCCATGTCTGTACATGCTAGGCTTGAAAACACCCGTTGTATGCGAACGTTGAGTCTATCACACCCGATCATCACGTGGTGTCTCGAAACGACGAACTTTCTTAACGGTGCATACTTAAGGAAGAACACATTATTATCTTGAGATTAAGTGAGAGGAATCATCTTATAATGCTACCGTCGCTATCTAAGCAAAATAAGATGCATAAAAAGGATTAACATCACATGTAAGGATAACGTGATATGATATGGTCCTTCTTGCACTTGATCTCCATCATGTGCATCATGGTATGATCTCCATCATTCCACCGCCGTGGTACCAAGTGCCATTGTACCCAATCTTGATTGTCCATCAATAATAAGATAACCATATGGATACCTTCCGGTATATCAATAATTTACAAAAGAGATCATCTCATAATCAAATTTGTAACATTGACCATATCACATCACATGCCGAGCAAAAACTAGTTAGACGCTTCTAAATTATGTTTGCATATTTTACGTGGCTTAGGGCTTTCGAGGATGGAACCGTTTATACCTACAAACATCAACCACAACGTTGATAAACACATTTTTAACAACCCTTCGTAGATTAGATCTTAACTATAGTAAGAGAAACGGACACCCCCTTAGCCACAAGTGAGACAATTCTCGCGTACATAGTACACGTAAACTTAGTCTGGGGCAGCTTCATCCTACTATGCCACTAAGATCATAAAATACTCAAGGAGGCAATAACATGATCATCAAAGCCCACATACTCATATGTGTTCTACCCGTACAAAACATGTACGCATAGATCCGACTCTGATACCACTGAAGGGGTCGTTGCATAGAAAACAAAAAAATCCTACGCGAGAGACACTCGAAAGACCAAGATCTAATCTAGGAGACGAAGTGCAACGGGCAAAGAGAGGGTTAAGGAGAACACATACCCTCGAAGACACAAAGCGTTACGAGATCAAATCTCGTTGTTGGCGTAGTCGTACTCACACCGATCCCGAGAGCGAGAAGATGTGCACCGCAATCCGGCGGTGCCTCCGTGATCGGTCACACGTACGGTTGATGACGACCTCCGTTCCCTCGATCTAGAGGGGCATCAAAAGTATAGGATCCCCCGGAACTCCAGCAGCACGACGGGGTGGTGGTGGTGAAGAATCCCACGGTCAGGACTTCGCCAAGCTGGAGACCATTGACTGGAGCAGCGGGTGGAGAGGAAGTGAAGATGACACCAAGTGTGTGGGGAGAGGGAGATCCAACCCCTCTTTATATACGAGGGGGAGGCAGCCACGAATTTTTTTTGGTGCCTCCACCTCTCCCCTCATCATGTGGGTGGAGTCTCCACTCAACCCACTCATTCTCCCATCAATTCCCACTCAAAATTCCAAGGGTTTTCTTTAACAAATAAATAAAACAATTTCATTTGTTTATTTTAATATTTGTTAATCCTATTAACAAACATTAACACTTACCCCCTTGAACTATTTGTTAATCAAACATTATCATATACCACCTTGAACTATTTCAATATTCCCCAAAACAATTTCGATGCTGCTCAAAACATTCTTCGTAATTCCGTATCCTCTCAAATGCGTCATCGAACCTGAAGTGTGTCACCCTACGGTTCGCGAATAACATAGACATGATCAAGACTCCTCTCCGATCAATAATCAACAGCGGGATCTGGAGATCCGTGATGACTCCTATATATTCAACGATGACTCTCATGATCGTGTGAACCATCAACGTCGTGACTAATTCCCTTTGTCTCGCGATATTTTACTTGTCCGAGATTCGATCATTGGTATCAACCATACCTTGTTCAATCTCGTTACCGACAAGTACTCTTTTCTCGTTTCCGTGATATGACATCCTTGTGACCTAGTCACCTGCTTGCAAACGGTGTCGATGTGATATCACCGAGACAGTCCAGAGTATATCTCTCTGTCATTTGGATGGATAAATCCCACTCTTGATCCATGATTCTCAACTAATACTTTCCGAATACCTAACGGCACCTTTATAGTCACCCTGTTACGATGTGACGTTTGATGACATCAAAGCACCCTTCTGGTACCAGTGATTGGCATGATCTCATGGTCTGAGCAATAAGTTACTTCATATGAGAGATATAACAATATAAACTAAATGACTTGATCGTATTGTTATCTTGATATTGGGTCTATGTTCATCACATCATTCTACCAATGACATGACCCCGTTATTAACAACATCCAATGTTCATGATCAGGAAACCTTGATCATCTATTAATTAACGAGCTAGTTAAAAGAGAGGCTTTACTAGGAACCGTTGTTTGTTTATTAAACACACATGTATCAACGTTTCCGGTTAATACAATTCTAGCATGAGAAATAAACATTTATCATAAACAAGGAATAAGATAATAACCACTTTATTATTGCCTCTCGGGCATATTCCCTTCATGCACTAGGTTGTATTACCAATGTAAAGGAATGGACCGGGGTCCATAGTTCACTAGTGGTGTCTATCCATTGAAGATAGACTACATGTTGGGTAAACAAATTACAGCTGGGCAATTGACAGAAATAAACACTGCACCGTAGTGCATATGCAAGACATGATGATTACTACGAGATTCATGCGGGCATTACAACATAATTCATACACCGTAATCCAACTCCATCTATGACTAATAAACCACCCTCAGAACGTAATCCAAGCATACTTTGGGTATTAAGTTGCAAGCAACATTTATTGCATTAAGTAAAGTGCGTAATGTAAATAATAAAATTATCCTTAGACAAAGCATTGTTGTTTTCTCACTAATGACAACAGCACATCCCCCATCCGTCACGTTTCTGTCACTCGAGCACATATGAAAGGGAGGCATGAACCAACTATCAAGAATAAATACTCCCTCGTGGAGTTACAAGCATCAACTTGGCCAGAGCATCTACTAGTAACGGAGAGCATGCGAGATCATAAATAACATAAACATGATAGATTGATAATCAACTTGACATAGCATTCTATATTCATCGGATCCCAACAAACACAACATGTAGCATTACAAGCAGATGATCTTGATAATGTTAGGCGGCTCACAAGATCTAAACATGGTGGCATAAAGAGGAGAAGACAGCCATCTAGCTATGCTATGGACCGGTAGTCCAAGGATAAACTAGTCACGCATCACTCCAGAGGCATGCATGGTGATGTAGAGCCCTCCGGTGATGATTTCCCCTCCCGGAGGGTGCCGGGGAGAGCTTCAGAACCCTCCCAAACTAGGGTTGACGATGACGGCGGCAACGGAACTTTTCGTGGATGGAAACTTGGGTATTTAGGATTTCCCCGAGAAGAAGTATAAATAGGCGAATGGGCGATGCCGGTGGGCGCCCGAGGGTCCCACACCACCTGGTGGCGTGGCAAGGGGGCTCCGCCCTATTGTGTGGACACTCTGTGGGCCCCCTCCGGGTCTCCTCCGGACTCCGTGTACGTGACAAAAAAATAGTACCATGGGTTTTCGTTTCATCCAATTCCGAGAATATTTCCAGAACAAATTTTCTGAAACCAAAAACAGCAGAAAACAGGAATTGGTGTTGTGGCATCTTGTTAATATGTTAGTCCCAGGAAATCCATAAAAATGCTATAAAGTGTATAGAAAACATGTAGCAATTGGCATGAAAACAACATGGAACATCATAAATTATAGATACGTTTGAGACGTATCAGTGCGTAATGTAAACAATATAATTTATCCTTAGACAAAGCATTGTTGTTTTCTCCCTAATGGCAACAACACATCCCCCATCCGTCACATTTCTGTCATTCGAGCACAGATGAAAGGGAGGCATGAACCCACTATCGAGCATAAATACTCCCTCTTGGAGTTACAAGCATCTACTTGGCCAGAGCATCTACTAGTAACGGAGAGCATGCAAGATCATAAATAACATAAACATGATAGATATATAATCAAATTGATATAACTTTCAATATTCATCGGATCCCAGCAAACACAACATGTAGCATTACAAATGGATGGTCTCGATCATGTTAGGCAGCTCACAAGATCTAAACATGGTGGCATAAAGAGGAGAAGACAACCATCTAGCTATTATTATGGACCCGTAGTCCAAGGATGAACTACTCACGCATCACTCCAGAGGCAGGCATGGTGATATAGAGCCCTTCGGTGATGATATTGAAGGGTTCGTTGCATAGAAAACAAAAAAAATTCCTACACGAGAGACACCCAAAGGGCCAAGATCTAATCTAGGAGATGTAAACAATGGGCATACAAAAAGTCTTAAGGGGAACATACCCTCGAAGACACAAAGCGTTACGATATTGAATCTCGTTGGTGATGTAGTCAAACTCACATCAAACTCAAGATCGCGAAGAAGAGCGATGCAATCCGGCAACGCTTCCGCACTTGGTCACATGTACAGCTTGATGACGACCTCTGTTCCCTCGATCCAGCAGGACAGCAGAAGTAGAGAATCCACCGGAAACTCCAACAACACGACGACATGGTGTGGTGGAGAAATTAGACGGCCATGGCTTCGCCAAGCGGATGACCAAGAGGTGGAGCAGCGGGAGGAGGGAGAGAGATATGACACCAAGTTGTGTGGGGAGAGGGATGTCCAACCCCTATTTATATAGGAAAGGGAGGCAGCCACGACATTTTGGTGCCTCCACCTCTCCCCTCATCATGTGGGTGGAGTCTGCACTCAACCCACTCATTCTCTCATCAATTCCTACTCAAAATTCCAAGGGTTTTCTTTAATAAATAAATAAAACAGTTTCATTTCTTTAGTTTAATATTTGTGAATCCTATTAACAAACATTAACACCTTGAACTATTTGTTAATCAAACATTAACATATACCACATTGAACCATTTCAATATTCCCCGAAATAATTCTGGTGACTATTTCAATATTCCCCGAAACAATTTTGGTGTTGTCCGAACTTTTCTCCAATATTTCATATCCACTCAATCGCGTCATCAAACCTTAAGTGTGTCACCCTACGGTTCGTGAATAATGTAGATATATCGATACACCTCTCCGATCAATACTCAACAGCGGGACCTGGAGATCCGTAATGACTCCTACACATTCAACGATGAATCTAGTGATCGTGTGAACCATAAACGTCGTAACCAATTCCATTTATCTCGCGATATTTTACTTGTCTGAGATCCGATCATTGGTATCAACCATACCTAGTTCAATCTCGTTACCGACAAGTACTCTTTTACTCGTTTTGTGATATGACATCCTTGTGACCTAGTCACGTGCTTGCAAGCGATGTCGATGTGATATCACCGAGAGCGCCCAGAGTATATCTCTTTGTCATTTGGATGGACAAATTACACTCTTGATCCATGAGCGTCAATTATGCTCATGATGTGTCAAAACACTTGAATATTGCTCATTTCTTTCCCATGTGGCAAGAACCCCTTCTTGTTATTTTGATATTGACTTACTTCAATACTTCATCTATGTAATTTGGCTCAACCATATCAGGCGCTTCAATCCATCT
>JAPCYS010000145.1:0-11946 GCA_028641055.1 Alopecurus myosuroides | reverse complement strand
ACGATATCCAAGATCATGTGCGCCTTTCTTTGGGCAGGCACGAACAAAGTCTCAGAAGCAAGTCAATTGGGATGGTGTTCCCCTACCACTCCTGGGGCCTTGGGTGTTTAAATCAGACAAATTCACGCATTATCTTCGCCTTCATTGGTCTTGGTTTGAATGGGCCGTACTAGGAAAAACTTGGATGGGTTATGATATGACATGTATGGACCTCTTACATGCTTCTACTACTATCACCCTTGGAAAAATGGCGAGGTTGCAATTTTTTGGGATGTGGCATGGCTCCGTGGCCAAAGACCGATAATCATTGCCGCCTCACTATATTTATCATCTCTCCGAAAAAGCTATGGAATGTTAAACAATGTTACACCTAAATGGTTGGATTGGCCAAATGAATTCACTAATAGCCTTTCTGTCGGTCACCTTCTCCCTCTCGTCAACCTTGTTACCATTATTGGTGCGGTCAACTTGCATGTGGACACCCATGCCTCTGTTATTTGGAAGCTCGCTAGTTAAACCGATATTACGTGTCTTCCGCCTACAATGCAGAACTTTTTGGGAGCTGCCGCCACAAACTTTAAGGTTGTTGTTAGGAAGCCTCCCCCTCCTAAATGCAAGTTTGGTTGTACAGAATAGGGTAAGACCGCCGACAAACTTACTAGTTGTGGTTGGCTAAATTGTCGATATTGTCAATTATGTAAGCACAACCCAAAAACCATGGGCCCACTTTCTTTTTCACTGCCGCTATTCCACTAAGATTTGGAATATGGTCGCTTCTTTCCAGTCAACATGCATCTGGAGGGATGGACGGGTTATGAGAACGACAAAGAATAGTGATCGGGCGCTCTTTCCAGTCTAGACAACCCAAGGAAGGTGGCGGCCACGGTACTCCTACTTGTTGCTTGGCATATTTGGAATGGTAGAAATGCGAGAGTTTTTTTTTCATACTTTTACCATGTCTAATGTTGGTTTTTCCTTCGAAGAAATTAAAGATGAGGTGGAAGTTTGGGTTTTGGTAGAAAACATGAGTGTTTGTACTAAACTCTTTTGTTAATTCAATGAAATGTGGCAAAGCTTTTTTCCTTTGTTTCAAAAAAAAATGTTTATATCAACTATCATATGGGTGAGCATTTGTTTTCTTGTTTTTTCTAGGAATAGTCAAATACTTCATTTTGTATTCTCAAAAAACTTTATTGAAATATAAAAAGATAAAACAATGAGGGTGAATTTTCATACCATGGCTAGAACATTGGGAATAAGGGTACAGACAAGGCTTGTTTAGACGAGAAAATCGTTTTTTTAAGTTAGTGTGTTTAGACTGCTAACCTCGACCGTTACGCGGTTGAAACATGGAAGAAGCGTGAAAGCCCTGCATGCACAGACTTCATAATTCTGCAAAATCCTCGGAACCCAAAACTTGTCCAAGGATGGAACTTTTGTACCGTGATGAAACTGTGAAACATGGTGGTGTTCAATAATTTCGAACCTATCTGAATTCTGAAACCCGACAGTGCAGTGTAAATCGTAGGCTCGCGTAGAGAATGACAAGGGAGAAACAACCACGTTTCGCGTCCGTGTCCAGCCGACACCGGCAGTTACGACGCGGTCCCGCGCATGTCGCTGCCGCATCGGGATCACCGTCTCACCGGTACGTAGCGACGCAAACAACACCGTCGGCTCGGCCTGCAGGACAAAAGTTCGCCCGCGTTAGCCGCGGCCTCAACATCCGAGTATCCGACGACATACTCGATCCATCGCCCTCGCTCGTCTTCTCCAGCCCGCTCACCACTTGCAAGTGCAGCTGCAGATATTTTCTTTGCGCGGCAAGGCATGGCCCGCCACTTCGTCCTCAACACCGGCGCCAAGATCCCGTCCGTCGGGCTCGGCACCTGGCAGGCCGAGCCCGGCCTCGTCGGCGACGCCGTATACACCGCCGTCAAGGTGTGTCGTCGTTGCAAACCATGCCTGTCGATTTCTTCCCGTTTTAGCTAGCTCGTCCTTGTCGAGGCTGTCCATCTGTGCACCCTTTTGTGCTCTTGTTTCCCCCGGAGAATTCAGACTTTTGTGTTTTGTGTGAAGTACCGATGAACCTGTGCTCGCAAATCGGCGACGAACTCGAATCATGGGTAAAATGTGTAGTGCGAAATTTGGCCGGGTTACCTCGGAATTGGACGGTGCTCCGCGATATCTGAATCTTAATGCCTGTGCGTCCTAATTGTGCAGGCTGGCTATCGGCACATCGATTGCGCTCAAATATACGGCAATGAAAAGGAGGTAATAAAATCAAATTAAAATAATCTCCTCATATTCGCTCCCTAGCCAAGCGAAACGATCTCTGGATGAAAAAGAAGCGCTACGGTACCGTGTTGTATGCAGATTGGATTCGCTCTGAAAAAGGTGTTCGACGAGGGCATAGTTAACCGGGAAGATCTTTTCATCACCTCCAAACTATGGTCAGTCTAGCTCGTTCTCTGAAACTGCATGTGTTCCGACTATTTGTCTATCAGGATTCAGACATTCCAACTGCAAATATTTTAAATTTGAACGACCTTCTTTTAGGAACACTAACCACGCCCCAGAGGACGTCCCGGCTGCACTGGACAGCACACTCCAGGACCTGCAAACCGACTACGTGGATCTCTACCTCGTAAGCCTAGCCTACACTCTGTTTCTACTTCTGAATTCATCACTGACATCATCGTAAGTGACAAGATGCACTCTTCGTTCGTCAGATGCACTGGCCGGTAAGGATGAAGAAAGGCTCCCGCTTCGGCGCGGAAAACGTCATCCCGGCCGACATACCGGCGACGTGGGCGGCGATGGAGAGCCTCTACGACTCCGGCAAGGCGCGCGCCATCGGCGTCAGCAACTTCTCATGCAAGAAGCTGGAGGACCTGCTCGCCGTCGCGCGCGTGCCGCCCGCGGCCAACCAGGTGGAGTGCCACCCCGTCTGGCAGCAGGGCAAACTCCGCGGCCTCTGCACCTCCAAAGGGGTACACCTCTCGGTACGTTATGTCTGTTTGTTTGACACAAACATTTCAAGGTCGTAGAAACGGGCCATTTCTGAAGTGTTGGGAACTTGGGATGTATTCAGGCCTATTCGCCGCTGGGCTCGCCGGCGACGTTCAAGGCGGGCAACGTGTTGCAGCACCCAGTGGTGGTGTCGACGGCGGAGAAGCTGGGCAAGACGCCGGCGCAGGTGGCGCTGCGGTGGGGCATCCAGACGGGCAACAGCGTGCTCCCCAAGAGCACCAATGAGGAGAGGATCAAGGCCAACCTCGACGTCTACGACTGGTCCATTCCCGGCGACCTATTCGCCAGCCTCTCTGAGATCGAACAAGCAAGTGTACAGACGCGCGATGCTAGCATTTTCTCGTCGCGATGGTACGCATCGGCTTCGTTACGAATCTTGACGGGTGACTCTGTGATTTGATTTGCAGGTGAGGCTGGTCCGAGGGGATTTCTGGACTCACCCGGAAGGCGTCTTCAAAACCGTCGAGGAATTTTGGGATGGAGAAATCGTCTGAAACGTTTCTTGTCTCGGAAATAACAAGAAATGTAACTTGCCAGGTGGCAGTTTGTTTTCATTTTGCCTTGCCAGGGTAAACGAATAACAAGTGCGTCCTAATTAATGGACGTGCAATAATCAGGAGCCGAATGAGCAATTGAGCTTACTAGTGGCTTCGCTGCAACTGCACTACGAAAATCTCACTCTCTGTCGGTGTAAGGAAAAACATCTTATTTCTATGTTTAAGTTATGTGTGTACCTTGCTTTCTAACAATGTTACACCGCGCTCCTAATGTTATTTGCCTTTTTGAGCAACGATCTGACTTTATCCCCCCCCCCCCCCCCCCTCTCTCTCTCTCTCTATTAGTTTTGGTAGGAAAGGTAGCAAATGGACTTGGTTCTTGAACTTTGCTTGTGCATCGTCTTGGCATGGCATGTGTGTTTTATAGTTGTATAAGATGGCAGGGAAATGAAATTCTAGAGCTCCGAAGTACTAGTAGCCTGCATGTTAGTCTGTTCATGGGTTCAGAAACTTTAGCATTAATTAAAATGCTAACTAGAATTAAAAGCGTGATTGGTCTTCCGGAACAGTGTTTTTTGACATGAATCGCAGACTCCCTGTGTCATGCTTTAGATTCTGCACCACAAGTTGCATCTCAGTGTATGTACTAGTAATCCTGATAAAAGAGCAAGTCAGCTTATTTCGGAGCAAGTCAGTTCGTAATCTAGCTCCTGTGTGTACACGTTAACCGTTCATGGTATCATGTTTAATTATTTGAGAATGTCCTGGTTCTGGGAAGTCTGACTAGTTGTTATCTGGTTATTGTGATAGGATGAAAGTGTCGATGATTGAGCACTGCTATGTTTTTCTGAACCGAGCAGTTGGTTCATTTGTTTTCTTCGTCTATTTTTGACTAGTACACTACACTAGTATTGGCAGCGTATCGAAAATGAATCATATGGGTTATTACACTGCTCTAATAATTGGCTGTGTGACATAAAAGGCGGTGTGTATATTCATTACTAATTTGCTCTTGATCGGGCTAAAGAGTTATTATTTAGGGCTTCATTGCATTGGTCAAAAGAAAAGAGAACCCCATTGAAGGTTAATTTGATTACTGTCTATCGTGTAGTAGTGCTTGTTGGAATTTATAGGCTGCACCATATGGCCCAACTAAGCCCAATAAATTTTGAAATTGTCATGGCCCATTCATAAATAGTACAAGTGGGGAGTGAGACTAAACTTTAGTCCCATACTGCTAGTTTGGAGAGAGTGTAACCACCTTATAAGGTGAGCTATTCTACCTCATGTATGAGTTGGCAAGGCAAGAGGAGATGTGTGCCACACGCGCGCTCCTCCTCCGCCGCCCGCCTCGCCACGCCTCGACACGCCGCGCCGCGCCGCGCCGCGCCGCGCCGCGCCGCGCTGCGGGTTGCGGGAATGAGCCGAGAGCGTTTATTTTGTCGCTTGGAAAAACTTAATGAGTCATTGACTTGGTAATTAACGGACGCGTTAATTCCTAAACCGTTTCCGTTTCCTTTCTGGATCGTGGAACCGAACCGACTCAGACGTGGAGTTACGCCCACGTCTCTCCCAGCCCGCATATAAATACGCGCATACAGAAAACCCTAGCAACGACTTCGTCTCATGGTTTCGCACCGTTCCAAACCACTGCGCCGCCAATCAAGTCTTCTCCATCCCTCTTTCGGCGTGCACCGCGAGGAGGGACAACAGGCCTCCAGAACCCCGCCTCTTGTGATCCTGTACGGGAGAGGGGCGATCAGGTTTTTGGGGAGCGCACTCGCGCGACTGCTGACGGCGACTACTTCTCCAACGACGACTTCTTCCCCGACCTCGGCAACCTCTTCATCGACGACATGGGCGACAACATGGACAGCAACACAGTTGGTGCCTCTACCGCTGCATCGTACATATCTCTATTCCATCTGTATGAGATGTTACTGGAATTCATATGTCTAGTTCTTGCCGTAGATCGGATCTGTTGTTCCATTGTGCTAGATATTTGCATGCTTAGTATAATTGTTACTGTCATGATTTACATAATGCTATTTAGGATTAAATCATATGCTAAATTGCTTATATATTCAACAATCCAAAAATCTGATTTACTGCACCTGCACCGTCTATTATTGCGGCGACAAGGCCAAACCCTTTCAAGGGTGTGGACTATAAGAGGTGGCGCACGAGAGTAGTGCTATGGTTTCAAACCCTGCGCTGCTATGCGGCCACCAAGGGCAAGCCTGAGGGCGATCTCAATCCAGCACAGCTGGAAGCTTTTGAGAATATGGACACCATGTTTAAAAGTGCCCTCCTCGGTATAATTGATGATTCCATTGTAGATCCTTATATGTCGTTTGATAACAGTAAGGATATGTGGGCTGCACTCGAGGCCAAATTTGGGGTCTCGGATGCTGGCAGCGAGCTATACGTCATGGAGCAATTCTATGACTACAGGATGATTGATGAGCGTTATGATGTTCAACAGGCTCATGAGATACAGTCACTCGCTAAAGAAGTTGAGCACTCTAAGTGTATGCTACCGGACAAGTTTGTGGCCGGAGGCATTATTGCCAAGCTTCCATCTTCATGGAGCACCTTTACTACTTCTCTGAAACACAGGAGACAGGAGTTTTCCGTTACGGACCTCATCGGATCTCTTGATGTGGAAGAGAAGGCGAGAGCAAAGGATACACGTGCTCGGGTTGCTGAGGTAGGTTCTGCTGCCCATGTGGTACATAAGAAACACTACCCGCCAAACAAGCCTAAATATAACAAGAAGAAATCCGAGGGTAAAGGCAAACCCGATGGCAAGTTTAAGCCTTCGCACTCTACAAACTTCAAGAAGAGGAAGTGGTCATGTCACATATCACATTTGTGGTGAACTGACTCATTGGGCTCCAAAATGCCCTAGACGTTATGAGTTGCAACAGCAAGAGAACAGCGGCAAGACCGCTAATATTGTCATTGGTGACACTGAGATGAAGGATACTGGGTAAGGTATAGTTCCTACTATTCTTTCAGTTTGTCATTCACCTG
Organism: Alopecurus myosuroides; assembly: GCA_028641055.1. Classification (NCBI taxonomy): domain Eukaryota; kingdom Viridiplantae; phylum Streptophyta; class Magnoliopsida; order Poales; family Poaceae; genus Alopecurus; species Alopecurus myosuroides. Next base: position 5,380 of record JAPCYS010000145.1, on the reverse strand, counting down.
AATGGTTAATTGACACATGTGTCAATGTACATGTTTGTGCTGATGCTTCCATGTTCTCTTCTTATCAGGTCACAGGGACTTCCCCCGTGCTGATGGGGAACGGGTCACATGCTACTGTTCGTGGTGTTGGTACGGTCGATCTGAAGTTTACTTCAGGGAAGGTCGTGCGACTGAAGAACGTTCATCATGTGCCCTCCATCAATAAAAATCTCGTCAGCGGCTCACATTTGTGTCGAGATGGTTTTAAGTTGGTTTTCGAGTCCAATAAAGTTGTAATTTCCAAGTATGGACAATTTGTTGGTAAAGGCTATGAGTGCGGAGGCTTGTTACGCTTATCCTTGTCAGATATTTGCACCAAAGTTATTAATCATGTTTGCCACAATAATGATTCTGATATTTGGTATTCACGACTTTGTCATATTAACTTTGGTTGCATGACGCGATTAGCAAATATGAGTTTAATTCTGAAATTCAGTACTATTAAAGATTCTAAATGTCAAGTGTGTGTTCAAGCTAAGCAACCTCGCAAATCTCATAAGATTGCGGAGGCAAGAGACTTGGCACCACTAGAACTTATACATTCTGATCTTTGTGAGATGAATGGCGTATTGACAAAAGGTGGAAAGAAATATTTCATGACACTTATTGATGACTCCACTAGATATTGTTATGTGTATCTTCTGAAATCTAAAGGTGAAGGTTTAACTTACTTCAAGAACTATAAGGCCGAAGCTGAGAACCAACTTGATCGTAAAATTAAACGGCTTAGGTCTGATCGTGGTGGAGAGTATTTTTTCCAACGAGTTTAATTCTTTTTGTGCTGAACACGGTATTATTCACGAGAGGACGCCTCCCTACTCACCTCAGTCAAATGGGGTGGCTGAAAGAAAGAACCGAACGCTGTCTGATTTGGTTAACGCCATGTTAGATACTTCGGGTCTCTCCAAGGCATCGTGGGGGGAGGCGCTAATGACTGTGTGTCATGTCCTAAACCGAGTTTCCACAAAGAATAAAACTATTACTCCATTTGAGGAATGGGAAAGGAAAAGGTTGAAACTCTCCTACCTACGTACTTGGGGTTGTTTGGCGAAAGTCAATATACCAATTCCCAAAAAAGCGCAAGCTTGGACCTAAAACCGTAGATTGTGTTCTTCTGGGCTATGTTTTTAATAGCATTGGTTATAGATTCTTGATAATAAAATCTGAGGTATCTGAAATGCGTGTTGGTACGGTTATGGAGTCGAACGATGCGACTTTCTTTGAGAACATATTTCCTATGAAGGATATGTCTAGCTCAACAAATCAGGAGAAACCTGTTTCATCTAGTCAGGAATTAGCTGAGATACCTGAACCCACCATTCCGATAGAACGCGTTGATAATCCCGAGGAGGATGACAAGGAAGTTCCTGTAAGGAGAAAGAGATAGAGGACTGCAAAGTTCTTTGGTAATGACTTTATTGTGTATCTCGTGGATGACACACCCAGGACCATTTCAGAAGCCTATGCATCTCTTGATGCTGACTACTGGAAGGAGGTTGTCCGTTGCGAGATGGATTCCAGCTTGGCTAACGGAACCTGGGAAATAACCGATCGTCCTTATGGGTGTAAACCTGTAGGATGTAAGTGGGTGTTCAAGAAAAAACTTAGGCCTGATGGTACAATTGAGAAGTACAAGGCAAGGCTTGTGGCCAAGGGTTATACCCAGAAAGAAGGTGAAGACTTCTTTGATACGTACTCACCTGTGGCTAGATTGACCACTATTCGTGTGCTACTTTCACTGGCTGCCTCGCACGATCTTGTCGTTCACCAAATGGACGTTAAGACGGCTTTCCTTAATGGAGAGTTGAACGAGGATATTTATATGGAGCATCCAGATGGTTTTGTAGTACCCGGCCAGGAAGGCAAGGTGTGCAAGTTATTGAAGTCATTATACGTCCTCAAGCAAGCACCTAAGCAATGGCATGAGAAGTTCGAAATGACTTTGACTGCTGAAGGCTTTGTTGTAAACGAAGCTGACAAGTGTGTGTACTATCGCCAGGGTGGGGGCGAGGGAGTTATTCTATGTCTATATGGTGATGACATATTGATCTTTGGGACCAATCTTGATTTAATCAAGGAAGTTTAGGATTTCTTATCTCGCTGTTTTGAGATGAAGGATCTAGGAGTAGCTAATGTTATCTTGAACATCAAGCTGTTGAGAGATGATAATGGTGGGATCACACTTCTTGAGTCTCACTATGTGGAAAAGGTCTTGAGGTGCTTCGGGTATAGTGACTGCAAGCCTTCTTCAACTCCATATGATGCTAGTGTGTTGCTTCGAAAGAATCGACGGATTACTAGAGATCAACTGAGATATTCTCAGATTATAGGCTTGCTTATGTATTTGGCGAGTGCCACGAGGCCTAAAATCTATTTTGCTGTAAGAAAGTTGAGCCGGTTTGTTTCCAATCCGGGAGATGATTATTGGCATGCGCTTGAGAGAGTTATGCGCTATTTAAAATGCACTAGGAGCTATGGAATTCACTATACCGGAAACCCGAGGGTTCTGGAAGGATATAGTGATTCTAATTGGAAATTTGATGCTGATGAGATTAAGGCCACTAGTGGTTATGTTTTTACACTTGGTGATGGCGCTGTTTCCTGGAAGTCTTGCAAGCAGACCATCTTAACGAGTTCAACTATGGAAGCAGAACTCACAGCATTAGACACAACCACTATTGAAGCAGAGTGGCTTCGTGAGCTCTTGATGGACTTGCCTGTGGTTGAAAAACCAATACCCGCAATCCTAATGAACTGTGATAATCAAACCGTGATCATCAAAGTGAACAGTTCTAAGGATAATGCGAAGTCATCAAGACATGTGAAGAGGAGATTGAAATCTACCAGGAAATTGAAGAACTCCAGAGTTATTGCGTTGGATTATATCCAAACATCTATGAATTTGGCAGATCCCTTCACAAAGGGTTTATCACGGAATGTGATAGATAATGCATCGAGGGAGATGGGTTTGAGACCCACGTTATGAGTTGCCCACAGTGGTAACCCACTCTATGTGATCGGAGATCCCGTGAATTAGAAGTGGGAGACAAGCTGTTGGTCGGCTGAGAGGAGAGTATCCTTATATTTTATCCCACTCCATGAAGATGCAATACTCTCTTGATCTGTATGGTAGGTTGACATTTGTCTTAATGTGTTCCAAGTTGCTTATTTATATAAGCATAGTGCATAGATGTGTCCTGCAGAACATCTCCTGACGAACTCACCTATATGAGTCTGACTGTTAAACGTCGCAGTCTATGAGAATCGGGTGCTCTCTAATAAACTCATGAAAGGCCTTCGGAGTATATCGCATACGATCCACCCGCGGGAAAGCCTTGCGGCAGCCTAGTATCGGTTCAGACGTTGTGTGAAACTGGTATCACAGCAAACTTGTAGTTCAAGGCGTAGTCCACTATTCAAGTTGTGAGCTAGTGTAGCATGATGTTCTAAGTGGAAGTTCAACTTAACAGTCTCCACTAAACACCGGTATATAAAATAATATTTTGGAACTAGATTATGAGATGTGCTAATGACACTTTGTGGGGGATTGTTGGAATTTATGGGCTGCACCATGTGGCCCAACTAGGCCCAATAAATCCTGAAATTGTCATGGCCCATTCATGAATAATACAAGTGGGGAGTGGGACTAAAGTTTAGTCCCATACTGCTAGTTTGGAGAGAGTGGAACCACCTTATAAGGTGAGCCATTCTAGTTCATGTATGAGTTGGCAAGGCAAGAGGAGAGGTGTGCCACACGCGCGCTCCTCCTCCGCCGCCCGCCTCGCCACGCCTCGTCTCGCCTCGCCTCGACGCGCCGCGCCGCGGGTTGCGGGAATGAGCCGAGAGCGTTTATTTTGTCGCTTGGGAAAACTTAATGAGTCATTAACTTGGTAATTAACGGACGCGTTAATTCCTAAAACGTTTCCGTTTCCTTTCTGGATCGTGGAACCGAACCGACTCATACGTGGAGTTACGCCCACATCTCTCCCAGCCCGCATATAAATACGCGCATACGGAAAACCCTAGCAACGACTTCGTCTCATGGTTTCGCACCGTTCCAAACCACTGCGCCGCCAATCAAGTCTTCTCCATCCCTTCTTTCGGCGTGCACCGCGAGGAGAGATAGCAGGCCTCCGGAACCCCGCCTCTTGTGATCCTGTACGGGAGAGGGGCGATCAGGTTTTTGGGGAGCGCACTCGCGCGACTGCTGACGGCGACTACTTCCCCAACGACGACTTCTTCCCCGACCTCGGCAACCTCTTCATCGACGACATGGGCGACAACATGGACAACAACACAGGCGGTACCGCTACCGCTGCATCGTACGTATCTCTATTCCATCTGTATGAGATGTTACTAGAATTCATATGTCTGGTTCTTGCCGTAGATCGGATCTGTTCTTCCATTGTGCTAGATATTTGCATGCTTAGTATAATTGTTACTGTCATGATTTACATAATGCTATTTCGGATTAAATCATATGCTAAATTTCTTATATATTCAACAGTGCTAAGTGCTGAAAAGAGATTTCTTCTAATGACACTCAGTTGATGTTTATTATTATTTTTTGTCTTGTCTTTATTTTTCCGAATCTTGCAAAGTTGTTTGCTCTTATAACATCCATAAAACAATCCAACATTCTTTCGGTTTTACTCGGTTGTTGGCTATTTCTCTGCTCTGCTTGTGATGTTGATCATATTGACGATGATCCTCCTATATTGCATTATCAACAACTATTTCTAGCTTGCTTTGGCTGATCAGATCTGTGAGTCATGAATGTTTTTAAACATACCATTTTGTCAAGTGTTTCTTCCATTAATGTTGCTAGCTTGCTCTGTTACTCTGTTCTAAATTAGCCGATCTAATCAATTATCCTGCTCTGTTCCTCTGTTTTACTTCAACTGGATATTTTTTTTTTGCGGAAACGCAAAAGCTTTGTGTTTCATTGCATTGACAGAAAGATAGTTTATATATAAGCCTGCGAGGAGGCCACCCACACGGAACAACTCAACCCATGCCCACCTAGACTAGGGAAGGAGCTGGCCGAGCCCTTTAGCCCCCGCTTGAACCCAATCGCGAGCCTCTGCTTTGATCGTTGTACTTCACCTCGATATTGTTTTACTTGTGTCAAATTAAGTAGCTTGATTAAATGCACAGAGCACCCAACATTGTTATCTAGAAGCCTGTTTCGAATCTTCTTTTCTTCACAACTGTAGCTAAAGATGCCAGTAGTATTTTCTCAACTGTCTTTCCATTGCCATTGTAGTATTTTCTTAGCCACTATTACTGAACAAGCCAGTAGTATTTTCTCGACTGTCTTAACTGAACACTGGACTAGATG
>JAPCYS010001132.1:0-27381 GCA_028641055.1 Alopecurus myosuroides | reverse complement strand
CTCAATTAACTGTCTATGGACTTCAACTTAAGCCAAAACCTTTTTCTAAGTATCCAGTTCAGCATCCCGTGTCTAATCGGCAAAATTTGAAACTACACTTGAAGGGGAACAAGTAAATCTCACTTCCCTGTGGTACATACAAGATGGTGTGCTACCTGACATTTGTATAGATAGTATGCTAAACTTGAAAGAGGGAGGATCAAATGAACAGGGTGCCAAGAGACCAATCCTGACAATCAGTGTCCAGGGCATCGTTGCAAGTAATTACAACTCGAATTCCTCTTCCCGTAGCACCATCTCCGCAGCTTCTTCCTCATCGTCGTCGAGAGAAAAGTAATTGCTCCTCTCGGCTGGCCTGAATGTGTAGAACATGAACATGTAGAACGCCACTGAGGCCGCCTCCTCGGAAAAGATGCTCACCCACCGGTACTGGTAGCTGGCAATGGTGCTGAGCGCATACACTATGATCCTAGTAAAGTACAGGTACCCGATCACCACGGTGTAGAACTGCCGGAACAGAGTGAGCTTGGCTAGGTTCCGCGCCGCCTTTCCGTCGGTCTTGGACGTCTCCCGGAGCGACCGCATGGACCAGACGACCGGGAAGAGCACGGCGCAGCAGCACGCGACGTCGACCAGCATCAGGATCTGGTTCCATGTCACCCACCCCTGCCAGAACGGCCCGGTCTCCCCAATCACCGCGGCGGCAATGTTGGCCATGACCTGCAGCGGGATGACCACCATGAGCACCTTCTTCTCCCGGTCCTGCAGGAATGGCCTGAGGAAGGACCAGCCCGTGCCGACCAGCACGATGACGGCGAAGAGGATGACGCCCTTGATGAGCTGGAAGAGGTAGAATGCGATGTCCCATCCGTGCGGCGTCCCGGTGACGCGGATGTAGTGCTGGTCCTCTGCGGCGGAGAGGCAGTAGAGCAGGCGCGCGACGAGGAGCGCGGACATGAGGTGGTGGATTTGGTTGGCGGAGACGCGGTCGCGGGAGAGGGTGAGGTAGAGCCAGGCGGCGAGGAACGCGGCGTAGCAGAAGGCGGAGAAGCCGTAGATGGCCGGGACGGGCGCCTGGCCGACGGGGAGGAAGTCCTTGGAGCCGTCCGGGTTGGCGTTGTACATCTCGGTGCGGACAGTCATGGAGACGAGCGACTTGGGCGCGCAGTTGGCGAAGAAGAGGCTGTACTCGTCGGGGTGGGTGACGGGGAAGGACTTGTTGTAGTGCCCGCCCTCCATGTCGTGGAAGGTGAAGAGGGTCTTGACGTAGGGGCTGGAGAGGACGCACCCGGAGAGGTCGGGCTCGTCGGCGCCGCTGGGGTCCTCCGGCTCCGCGGGCTTCTTCTCCGCACGGTCCCGCGACTCGGAAACGGCCTGCAGGAGGGACTCGTCGGCGAGGAGGAAGAAGCCGATCTGCTTGGGGTCCGCCCGCGCGAAGGAGGAGGAGACGGCGGCGCCGGAGAGGATGATCCGGACCGCGCCGGACTTGGAGAAGCCGAACTTCTCGAAGAGGATGGTGTGGCGCGGGTCCTCATGGAAGGACTCCGACCTGATCTCCGCGGCGGCGGGGAGGGCGAGGGATCCCGCGAGGGCGAGGAGCAGCAGGATGCGAGCTCCGGCGGTGGCCATGGCGAGATCTACCATCCGTCGAAATGCGTGGGAGTGTGTCGGCGTGCGCGTGGGCGTGGGTGGAGCGGAGCTCACCACGTTCTTATGTGGCGGGAGGGTGGGGGTCGGATGCGCCTCGCGATTGGTGAGACTGAGAGTTTGGTAGGCACTGGTTGACTTGGGCAGCCGTAGATGGGAAAGTTTTGCTCGTTTTGTTTTGTACACACTGGGCGGACTCGACGCCGACGGGCCATTTTGCTGTCGTTTTGTTTTTCAGAAAATGGCAGAAACCATCGCTGTCGATTGTAGCGCAAATGTAAAATACCAGATGTTTACTGCTCCATTGGATCCTTAAAAAAGTGTCATCACAAATGAGCTAATCGCATAATTTATAGGCATAGCTGGCAGACACTTTTTTATCAGACCAAGTAAGTTAACTACCGTGAGAGCAAACCCAACGTGAGACACATTTTAATCCGTATTTGGTCCGGTCCGCTGACTAAAACAGAACCGTATATTGCATTGGGGGCAAAGTCATCCTAACGGCTCGACCAAAAGTCTTTCCTTTCACGCAAGTACTCGTGGATGAGGATGTCGTGTCCTTTGCCTCTCCTTCGCCTCCAAGAGTTACGTTAACATTTCGCGCAAGTCTTTCATTTGGGTATCGATGGAGGAGGTCAACAAAATTTTCAACTCATTGATATCATCCATGGCGGCCGGTGCCGCGGGCACGGAGGCTTTCTCGTCGATGACCATACTAAATTCTTAGGCGGTTAAGCCCAAAATAAGAGTCGAGACTCTGATACCAATTGAACGGACAGTATATGCACCTGGAGGATGGAGGGGGGGGGGGGGGGGGGGGGGAGGGGAGGTCGAATAGGTGCTACTTCCAAATTTTAATACATTTTTTATTTAGAATTAACATAAAGGTAAATTCTGTAGATATGCAACTAATGTGAATTTATCTATATGTTAAGGGATACACTAAGCAATATGAAAACACAAAGTAAAGGTAAAGGATAGAAGTAACCGAAAGCGTGAGCACGCGGAGACAAAGATGCATTCTCGAGTTCCTCCTTTTGACGGGAGTATGTCTCGTTGGAGGGGTGTGAGTTTCGCCATGAAGGCCTACTCAACGCCACAAATGCCTCACCATATTCTTCGACGAATTTTTCCACAAAGGCCTAGTTCACATTCCACTGTTGATTCCCTCGAGATGAAAATCAATGCCTTTACAATGAGTTTAAGGCACACACCCACAACTGAATTAGGGGCTCCCAAGAACACCAACAATCTGCCACAAACAACAACTGAGTAACAATGGAGTCTAGATTTTTGACAAAGAAACTTTAGACTCAAATCCCTCAATCAAATGAGGGGGGAAATGAAGAACGGGTTGTTGAAGATGTAGATCGGGGTCTTCTCCTTCAATTCTCCGAATATCAACGAGTTTGGGTGGAGAGATTGGGAGAAATCTTGACTTTGGTGAGCTCAGTTAATGGATCAATGAATGATGGGCGAGTTGGCTAGATGGGGAAGAAGGAGAAGAGGTATTTATACCCTCTCCAAATCTAGCCGTTGCAGAGTCAGTAACCCCAGAGTCTCTGGCCTAAAGGGACCGGAGTCTCTGGCCTCAGATGAAAACTTGCAAGATTCCGGGGATACTCTAGGGTGTCTCCGGACTGGGCTTATGTCAATTTTGTCTCGAACAAATCCAAAAGGGCCGGAGTCCCAGACATGGATTCTGTTAACATCACCAAAACTTAACAAAGAGGAAGGGTCTCTTTGGATCACAAGATTGAAAAACATAGGAATCAAGAAAACAGAGGATTCTCACAGGTTTGTCAGTGTAAAACAGAGGATTACAAAATACAGGAAAACTGTAGATACAGTCGTTTGGATGGAACATAGGAAAAACAGAGGAAAAGTGCCTCGATCCTACGCAACCGAGTCTTAAAAAGAGGTTGGAGTGGATGTTTGAATTCCTATGGGATTGAGGCATAGGAATCCAATCCATAGGAATTTTGTCAACAACATTCCTTTGATCCAAAGGCAGTCCATAGGAAAATTCCTAAGGATTGTAAGCCTACAAAAATCCTGTAAAATTCCTTCAATCCAAAGAGGGCCGAAGCGTGAGTCTTCGGGCATACTCTCGGGAGACTCCAGCCAGGGTCTCTATGAGAAACACCAAATAGTACACTAGCTTCACGGAGAAAGGCTGGATTTTCTGGGGAAAGATTTCGGTTCAGAGACACCAAAGTGTCCGGTCAGGTAGACTAGAGTCTCCGGCCTGGAAACTCGAGACAACTCGCAATTTTCTCTTCCTTTTGCTATTTGTTAGCTATGCTTTTATGATGGAATAACCTAACCACCTGAAGCACTAGGCACAAGGTTTGGTGATCACCAGTGTTGTTATCCAACACTCAAAACAAAAATAGGGAGAACACAAAATGTTCTTTCAAACATCCCACCACAAGAAGGATCAAAAGTAGTAGGAGATGAAGATACCAATCACATTTTAACTAGATTTGGAGTTTGACACCGAAAGCAACCAGGTATATAGTTCTCAAGAGCCACCATTGCCAAGGTCGTACCTTTTCCAGAGATCGGACATTCTTCGGGGTGAAACTGTGGTTCTGACTATTGTGATTAGAGCAACTCTAGCAGAACCCCTAAAAGGCACCGAAACTGGAAAATAACTGTTGGTTACAGGCTGCGAGTGAAAATTTCCGCCAGACCAGAACCCGTAAACGCGGCCGGCCTGTAAAACTTTTTTTTGGGCGAATGAATATTTCCCCCTCCAACCCATGTATCCTAGAGTTTCCACGCTGAACCGAGGGTGCCCTCAATCGCGCGGAAAGGCTTGACGGGACGGAATTTTTAGCTCCCGCTTCCCGTTGCCGCTGCACCCGCTCCGACCTTCCTCTCCGGCTCCGACCGTTCTCCCCGTAGCTGCGCCATTGAAGACGCTCGGTAATCCCTCGCGAGCTTCCCCGTTTGCGCCACGCTATACACTGATCCGGCAGGCTGTTCAGATCTGGCGATTGTCTCCTTGGCGGCGCCTGTCCCCACGCCGATGAAGCGGAAGCGGCTTGGCACCGGGCAATCTGCTAAAGCCGCCGCTGAAGGAGGAGTAGGTTTGCTGGCCGCCGCCGCTATGGCTGGGGCGGAAAGATCACCGCAACAGCTGCCGAAGAAGAAGAAAACAATGACACCTTCTGCTGGAACTGCTGCGCCGACGCAAAGGTGTGGTTATTTCCTTCTCCGAATCAATTTTGCTGCAATTTCTGGTGGACGATTTGACCCAATTTTAGCTCGGGCGTGCTTGAGGTTCCTATGCCTGTATACATGGATGTGTTGAACGAGGCTGTTGTGAACATTGAAGAAACTCCCCTTGGATCCTTCGGCTACAACGATACCGACGGTGGCGTTGACCGTGCCGACGATGAGCATGACTTGGAGGCCGAGGAGATAGTTGGGTCGGCGTTCTCCGCGAGCAAACGGCCAAGGGCCAGTAATTACACGCAGTTGAAAGATGAGGTACAAGGGCCTTCAAAGTGGCAAGAGAAAATGCCGACGAGAACTGGGCACTCGCAAAGCTGCTTGCCGAGGAGAACAAAATCATGATGATGAACCGCGCTGAAATGGATGAAGTCCCTCAAGTGGCCCACCATTGCAAGGCAGCAAATCCTCTAGCGAAGAAGGCAAGCTATGATTGCGGCAGGTGGTGGTGTTGACGGTGGTGAAACTTGATTTGTTGATCAGTGGCGCTCTTGTTTAACTATTCTCCCTGTTCGTCAAAAATATCTTATTTTTTGTCTTTAAGTGTTCAAACTATTTTAATTGTCCAATGTTTGCCCAAATTGCCATGAATTGTTGTTTAATTTCATAGTTTCGGTTTTTTTGGTTTACGGGTTGAAAACTGTTGCGCCGTAATAGTCCCCGTAAACCCGACTGGTAAAACAGAATTTACCGGTCAGGTTTACGGGGACTGCTATGACGCAACAGTTTTCAACCGATAAAACGCGCTTTCTGCAACCCCTATCCCGCGTTTAGAGTTCCGTGGGATAGGGGTACCGCTAGAGTTGCTCTTAGACTGGGTGACGATGGTGCTTGTGCACTTTTACCTTGTTGGGGGCGTCATTTTTGGAAAACCTTACAGAGTCTAGGTATCGTTGTTGGTGGTGGTTTGTTCTCGCTCCTACGAGTTGATGGTCTCTTCGGCGGTGTCTTTTGTCTTTTTTTTTTCTTTCTTTTCTGCTTGTGGTTTTGTGCATATTTAATGTCTAGACTAGCTTTCAACATTATGTTGTTGCACAGGCTAGGTGCATTTTGGTATCATCTTGTATTAATATATTCCCTTTATAAAAAAATGTACATGGCTCTCTGAATAAACTGGGATCTTACTTGTTTATGTGTGACTTGATGCGTGAGGGGGTGAGAGAGCAGATTTGCTAGGGAATGTTAACTATCATCATTCTATCTCATTTATATTTTATTAGTTCATATACAATGATATTGGTTCGTGCTCGGCTGGGCATATAACAGATAAAGTTTTTGGAGTCAATGTTATCACAAACATAGGCCAATTTGGGAGAGAAGTTATGAGCTAAAATAAATGACGAGAGTTCGGTCAGGTGTTGTGAACAAATGTTTGGTTTCATGTATTGCATATGTAACGGCACCTTCCTATCATGCCAATAGGAAGAAGGTTCAGAAACTTGTTCATGCCATCTGGTGCATGTCTTATTCATCTATTACTGCGAGCTTTTGTGAAAATGCATGGTTAATTATACAAGCCCATTCCTGTGAGGAATTTCTTCTACCAAGTGTATTAAACTGATTGAATTTGTAATTGTTGCCTCTCGAAAGCTGCCACTATTCATTGCTGAAAACAAATGAAACAATTGCATATGGGAGTTTAAAACTACTACGTTGCTGTCCTATAGTAATGACATGGATGCTTCTTAATTTAGGATTGTAGGTAAGTACTCAATGGAAACATAAGATCAGATCTAAATCGTTTCGTGCAACAGACTAGAACACACATCTCTGACTTTGCAAACTGCAAGTACTGTTCTGAAACTGAAAATGGCTTGTTCTGCTTATAAGTGCATTGCTTGCATTATTGTGTAAATAAGACAAGATGACAAATGAAAAAGGAGTTCCATTACTGTAGGATCAGTAATCATCATACACCTAACAGTTATCTTCAGAAGTAGCATGTGTGCTTCAGTACCCCGAAAACTTGTTTCACTTGACAATTATCTTTTTCAGAGGCCTACATACTGCAGCCTACCTTGAGGTTCCAGTAGGTGAACTAGACCCAGCAAACCATCAGGTTAAACCCAAGAGAGATAATATAGCTCGGATGATGGTTGAGATTTGTTTTTTATATTCCTGTTTTAATGTGCTAGTAGTGATGCCGAAAGACTTAAACTCAATTTTACAATATTGAGCTTAGATGAGCCCATTCAGGCAATTAAAATGGACAACTCAGCGATTCCCTATGCTGATTCAGATTTAGAATCCCGTGTAATGACCAATTATACCAGCAATGCCGCAGAACATTTAGAACCAAGATAAACCTAATGGTTCAGTTTTACTCCTGTTTTTGGACAATGACACTAGATCGATTAACCATATACTAGCATTAGTAGCTCCAAAATTCCAGTTAGCATCATAGCTGCCCCCATCAAATGTCTAGCAGAATACATTTGCACATATCTACTAGTAAAGTTAACTCTTGAAGTTAATTACTTTCTTCCTATAGAAATTATCGCTTAGGGGATCAGTGAACAGCAAGTCAGTCTGTCAAAAGAATTCCTGATGTTTAATTAACTACTTCTATTTGGCATGTGCTCTTTTGAACGCAAAAGCAGTAGTATTTTGACTCTTGTATATCTGTGTGATAACCAAATATGCTTAATCATCATATTAAATGATAAATAATTACATGGTATCAAGTCAAACACTCAAGTAAGTTTTTAAAACTTAATTTCATCTATGATCAAACTGAATGTATGTTTAATATTTTGACTCAGTCTACGTGAAAGAGTCCCCAATCCATGTGCAATTATAACCGAAGTTAGTTACTAGGGACTGTGCCGGGTATTTTAGAGCAGGACAATGTAGCTCTAAAGTATTCTACTAGGGATGGTAATATCCAGGATTCCTTATTCTCGTCAAGTTTTAAGAAAGATAAGTTTTGTTCCGACTTGATGTGAAGGGTACACCTATTTCCCAAGTTATGACCTCTTTGTTTCTGGCCATGTTTAAATAGCGTCTATAGCAGTTTGAGAATGCATGTACAATTTCCCGCTATAGCGTAACTCATCACATCCTGGGGTCGAAGAAGGTCAAAAGGGTTCAGCTGTTCGCCGATGAAAGTGGTACGTGAGTTGGGTTTAGAACGCCGTGAGACAGATAGGTTCCTATCTACCGTTGGTGTTTAGCCCTGGTTTAGCACACAGCTATGACTGGAGGAATTTTTCACTATTTGTCATAGCCCACTGTAAATATATATTGCTATTATGTGCGTTTCGAGCTGAAAATAGAAGGATATATTGTAGAATTTATTTGGTTGCACAAAACCTGAAATGCAACAACTTTCTACAAAAAATAGGTGTCTACCATAGTAAAATTTCACGTGGTTGTTCATACTAGAATTCAAACCAAGCTCTATAGAAAATACAAGATGAATTGAACCCTTAGGTGAAAACTCGAATCCTCTTACAAAATTTCTTTTAGTAGAAACTTAAGGGCAAATCTTCATGTCAGGACCAGTTTCATGATCATTTGCCTGCATGTTCAGCTTCATATGCCTTCTTGGCCCTCCTAACCAAACGGACCAACACTTCAGCCGCCTCAAGCCTAGTTTTGCGGCATGGTACATTTCATTATAGATCTCCAAGCAGTCAGTCTTACAGAACTCATCTTCATATCGAGGTGCATCCTCGATCAACCTCCTCAACCGGTGTTTTCCAAACAGCCGCGAGGCACCTGGAAATTCTTCTTGAGGGTAACATATAATCTTGAGCGCGGCCGCAAGCTTGAGTAGATCCCATTCACGAGTGTCGATGCGAGATATCTTCAAAATTAGGCGCTCAGCAACAAAGCGCAGTAGGCTATCATATTTGTTCACACAAAAGTCACACTCATATGATGCTGGCCATCTCAATAAGCCGTTTAGTCACCATCATACCTGGACTGACATCAAACTTATAGGTGTCATGCAGCAGATGACACATTCCTGGACTCACCGGGAAGCGGTCCTCGTTAGCCAGCTCTGAATTTTCCGCGGGCACTAGACGCCCCATCTGAAACATCAAGCCCCACATCAGCTCCTTGACGGGAGCAGTACCGTAGACGCAGCGTATTCCCAGGCACTGCTGTATGACATTCTGTAGTCCTGCTTTTCAACAGCTAGTGTTTGGCCATTGATGACATATTTCCGGATCATCGTAGCAAGCTCTGGACTGACAGTGCTGGCATTGATGGCGTGCGCCTTGTCCTCAAAAGTTTCGAAGGCTTTCAGCCAGATGATTGCTTTGATTGGCACGCAGGCCAAGTCTGCCCAGATGTGCTTCCAGGCATCTGGTCGAGCGAGCTTGGCCGCGTCGAAGCCGAAGATTGCAAAGCCGGAGGGCGTCTCGAATAGCACCGAGACCACCGCGCAATTCCCATACACGGCAGCTGCACTCCCCTCCTCCTTCTCGTCCTCGTCATAATCGTCCGACTCCCACTCCATTTCCTCCTCCGTCTGCTCCGTATCCTCCATGCCGCTCGCCATCTACTGCAAGATCCAGATCCAGAATTCGACAGGATACAGGGCGTACTACTCGTAATTTTTTTCGGTTGACATGCCTACCCGGTATTATAAACAGTACACTGGGCTAACTGGGTCGCGCGGGAGTAATCTAACTAGGCCTCTGTACTGGGCTGATAGCCGGGCCCGATGTGTGCCCAGGCCTTCATTTGTCAATTTTTTACGAAACAGGCTCGTGCCTCCTATATTAAATATAGCTAAACGAACACTTACTAGGGGTTATCAAAAAAAAAACACTTATTAGGGCAACGGCAAACACGGGAGTCCAACAAAAAAAAAAAGTAGACAAGGACGGATCGACTAAGCAAGGAGACCCGATGTTGCCCTCCGTAGATGTTCCACCACCTCCTAGCACAAGCTTTAGTGTCCCATGAAGATATCTTCAGTATCAACTTTAGTGATTCGCACAATTACTGCTATCGAGTAGTAGTCTTTACTAGTGTGTGGGTTCTTAAGAAAGACAAGGACCCTAGACCTAAACCTAGAAACGCCATCAGGTCCAGCTACTTCGCCGCCGCATCGGAAGAGCAAGACGCAGTCAAGCACAGCACCGCCGGGGACATAGCCACTTGGGGTGAAGCACCGGGAGCCACCTGCGCCAGAGCTTGAGTGCCTCCTTCATGGCTCAAAGGCCTGGAGGAATGATTCACCATTGAACGCCGGACAGATCTTGTCGCCGACGAGAAGATGTAGAGGGGTCGCCGTTCGACCAGCAGAAATGGTGGCCCGCAAGCGGCCGCCATAGTTTCCTCTCCGGGAGCAGCTTCCCACCTCCCCTGCTGCAACTCCAAGAACCAATCGAGGGGGAAATCGGGGCTCATCAAGTACCAAGCAGCTTCTTCAACAAGCAGGAGCGGAACTAGAAACCATCAGAGAGTGGTGCTAAGACAGTTTAGGTTGTGTTGGGCTAGTGTGATCTTCATGCTTATGAGCTAGATATCACATAGTCTCTCTAATGCATGCGATCGATGGGCCGGTGCTACAACACTGGTAGCACCAGGTGCGGCTTCGCCCCTGTCAAGAAGGAAGCGATGACGCTGCTGCAGACCAGTGCACCTTCAAGAAGGAAGCGACGATGCTGCTGCCCAGCCAGCCGCACTGGCCCTAGGGTTTCCCCTCATACACAGAGGGAAGTGAACAAAGGGTAGCCACGATGCCCTCCATGAAGGAATTGGGTCACCGGAAGGTGGGACCGCGTCGATGTTGACAAGCCGACAGGGATTTCTCCCGAAAAAACCCTATCCACTACCCCCCGGACAATCCGTTGTTCAGGAGCTCCACGAGGCCGAAGCCTCAACCACCAAACTCGCCGCCCACCAGCATGCGCCACTACGGTCACAAAGCCGCCATTGTGTCTCATGAAAGCTACCAACACGAGGCTAGCGTGACGGATGTGAATGGAAGCCTGAGTCCGGGTCGACAATACCGTGGCCGTACGGGAGGGAACCGCCTCCACCACCAAAGGCAGTAGTCGACCGGACGCGGCAACAGGGTCCGGCCAGGTCCAGAGGACCTATAAAGCCTCCGCGGAGGCACACCAGTCCAAGCAGAGTCCAGGCGGGCCCGTAGCGGGCCGGTAAAGCCCGCCTCCACGGTGCAACAAGCCAGCTGTCGTCACCACCAACCCAACATCAATCTTCCATCACCGCCGTCTCCCCGAGACTGCAGCCGCAAGGGCAGGACAGCCCGCCGCCAACCCAGATTGGCCTCGTAGGGCCCTAGATCTGGGGCGGCTGGCGACCGCCCAGCCTTTTTGGCGCTGTCTTGCTGCTTCTAGTGTTGCCCTTCCGGTCGCCGGCTTCGCCGAGTCTTCCCTTTTCGGCCAAAACCGCGTCCAAGTCGCATGAGCCACACCACCCGCCATAGATGAACCATGCACACCCTCGGCACGGAGGGTAGAGGAAGGAAAGTCACCGCCTGCACCGTCCGGGCCGCTCCTGGTGGCTCGTGCCGACGCTGCAGAGGGGAGAAGAGTGGGGGCGAGGGAGGCGGCGGCGCTGGAGGAGCCCCTGCTCGCCGCGCGGGGATTTTTCCCCCGGCGTGGTCTCTCTCGTGTGCACTATAGTACTTGCAGACTACGATTTGGTTTTTTCTACACAAAAGAAGATGCTAATCCTCCAAAAAAAAGGATGCTGTGTCTGCTCGAACGTATAGGAAAATGTCACACTGGCATGCATGTGTGCTCATAACTATAATTTTTGTAGTATAGACTACGTAGAAATGATTGTGACCGTCTGATGGATCCAACGAAACTGAAGCGCGTGATACAGTCTCTCGCGACTCCTTCTCCATTCACGAAAATCCATCCGGTATCAGAAATGTTCAGCTGGTGGAGTTAGCGCAACTCTAGCAGAACCACTAAAACGTGGAACTGAAAACGCAGTCTTTAGTTCGCGTTTAGCGTTTTTTTCAGTTTTGATGCATCACGCAATAGCAGTGTACGTAAACATGAACCCGCATAATCTGATTTCTGATTTTGCGCGACATTAGTTTACAAAAGAGGCGGCAAAGACCACGATTACAACGATTATCGTCGACGGTGATCACCGGAGTAGTTTCTACGCATAGCCCTAGACCTAGCCCTAACCCTAGCCTACCCGGGGCGGCGCCGCTCCAAAAATGTTGCAGCGGCACGGCTAAGAATGGCGGCGCCGCTCAGTCCCGTTGGAGGATCCGATGTACCGTGGCTCCTGGAGTGAGGCAGCGATGCCCTTCTCGAGGAGCACCGCGTTCACCTCGAGCTGTTGGCGCTGCTCCTCGAGCTGCGCCTCCTCCGCTGCAGACCGCTGGCACAGGGTCACTATGACGATGTCCACGGATTGTCGGGGGTGAAATCAAGCTCAGAGAAAGAGGGGCCAAATGCCGCCGGGTCGTACTCCGGCAGCGGCTCCAACTCCGTCCTCACGAGTGCGCGGGGAGGAGCTTCCCCTGCCGGAGGAGCTGCCCTCACCGCGCCTCGCGGCTTCGCGGAGGCGGTCAAACTCCGGGAGGGCGTGGCACTATAGCGACGGCGGCACGGGGTGGTGGCACCCCGTCAGACATATCTGACGGGTCGAAAACTGGCCGGGAGGCGGGCTCGCGCTTCAGCGTCTTCATTTTCGGCGACATGGCGGCGCGACGGATGTGGATCTGGGTGGAGGCGCATTAATTTCTCGTTGGAAATTTGTGGCGGCGCGGATGGATTGCGTCGGAGGGATGGGGGCGTGACCTGAAAATCGCCGACTGGCCACTACTTGTAGGGTTCCGCGCCTCGGATTCTCAGGCGATTGAAAACCGTTTACGGGCTCTTCTACGGCCGAAAATGCGACCTAGCCCGTAAACCCCCCTTTTACGGGTCCGGCGTTTTACGCAGTGGCGGAGCGTGACTCCAATTTAAGGATGGGCCAAACAGAGCCAGGGCCCATCGCAGCTTCTCTAGCCTGGGCCACATGAAGTAATTGGGCTGATTAGTGATGAATACATGTATTTTTTTGTAAGGTCCGCCCCAGAACCACTGTCCAAGGACACCTTCGATATGCATAGATTCACGATCCCAGATCACACCAGTCGTGAACAACATATCAAGTTGGTACACAGATACAATATCCATTACACGGTTGCATAAACACTTACAAAAGAGACATGGTCACATGACCAAGCCCACACAACTGCCACGCAGGACAACACACAGCGGAGGACTAAACACACGACATAGTAGAGCCCAAGTCACGCCTTAACCTACAGGTTGCTGACCGGGAGACGATCCTAGTTGGCAAGTCCATCAGCTCCGTACTCCTCTAGAACTCCTTCTGAGACTCCTTCTTGATGTCTGGCAAGTAAATACCAGGGACGAAACCAATATGAGTACATTTGATGTACTCAGCAAGACATCCATCATGTAGCTTACAAGATGCAAATATGCTTATATAGTGGAATAGGTAGGCTATACATAGGATTCACTATCAATGATATATGTAAGACATATCATAGTTGATTTTGAAAATCTCTATATCTTTGTTGAAGAAGATACTTCAAAAGAAAATAATATAGTTTTTCTTTCTCTTGTAGATATCACATGTACAAGAGGTTTTATAAACTCATTTTGTAAAAGAAGGTTTTCTCTTTGCAAAACTTCTTGTAAAACAGCTTTTGGCTTTCCACCAACGGTACCTCCACGGTACAAGATTTCCTCCTTTCTGAACTTCACAAGTCCAACTCCTTTTTGAAAACTCCTTTTTGAAAACATTGACACAATGCTAGCTACATGGCCATTCAATTGTCCATATCCGAGGACGCGGCTACTTCAAAATAGTTATACTCTGCAGAGATGTACACATCCACCAGATCCGTTACATCCGCCGTGAACAACCACAGACTGTAACAACAGTATGTGAACATCAGATAACTGATCCTAACCATCCACTATGTTCAAGCTAGAATATGCCTATCTCTTCAGTTGAGTATATGCTCCCCGGCATCAGGTCCCACCCTGCCTAGACAGGAGCCCCAACTAATGCACCCGGAGGAGAACTTAATCCCTCACTGGGTATGTCACACGTTTCATAACTTGGCGACAATTCGGTTCGAGGGACTTCGTCCCCTTATAGCAAATTGAGATAGAACACATACTAACGAAAACAAACTTCAAGTTAAGCCCCGTGCCCATGTTGGGGTAAAGTGGCAGTACGGTAAAGGTTGTCCGGCGAAGACTAGGTTATGTGTCATTTTTGTAAAACACCATTTTTCCAAAAATGACCACTCCAACATTCCTCCGGTGAATAAGGCACAACCTTTTCTCCGGGTTTTCCATAAAGCCTTTGTTTTGTAAAAAACAGATTTTTAGGGTCCACTTAGGGACTAATATTTGTGATGGTAATAAATACCATATGGTCTATGGGCTTGGTAACACCAAGTATCAACTACTGGCGTAGTAATAGTATATATAATAGTAGTAGTAGTCACTCAAAAATAGTTTTTGGAAAACAAAGTTTTTGTAAAACTCTCAGAAGTAAAACATGCATGATAGATAATGATAAGTGTAGTAACAGAAAGCATCACGATGGCTTGCCTTAAAACTCTTAGTGTCCCTGGCCTTGAAGTAGTTTGAACTTGACGCACAGCTCCACAACTGCTTCTTCTTCTTCTTGTTCTTCTTCTTCGTTTTCTAGCGTCGTGAACGAATAAAAGACACACACTCAGAACTAAAAGGCAAACACCAAACTAAAAAACACATACATCAAGCAAATGTATACCAGCGCAATCTCTCAAACGTTATCGAGAAAACTATCTCACATAACTCTCAGGGTACCAAACTATCGTCAAACTAGCATATGGTTGAGAAACCATATCCCACATCTTACATATCCTATATGAAGTGGTTGTACCACTCTCATAATAAGATATTCAAGAAGCTAACAACATAGATTGTGGGCACAAAAGGTGAGGTTACTAAAATAATACAATCAATCAAAGCAATACCCATGGCAGTGGGTATTAACAACACACCGGCAAATTATCACCAAACAAGATCACTAATAAAATAATGCCTAGCTAACAAGATAATACTAAGCACAACAACAACACTAGCACAACAAATAACATAAGTATAATACTCATGCTAAGGCAATCACTCAGACAATTTTCAAACAGCGGGCAAACACACCACAGATGAATATGCTAGTTATAGACTATGCTTATGTCTACTTGAAGTTATGGAATCCATCATCATGAAAATAAAAAAACCAACCAGTAGCTAAAATCAATGATAACAAGTCATAAAAATAATATAAAACACAATCACCACACAAGATGATATTCCTATCAAAAAGCATAAAAACAGGACTGCATTTATAACATACTAGTATGGAAATTCTACACAAGCACGCTATAAGAAATAATTGTATTATACAACTATAGCAACATGAAACTAAAGAAGTCATGGCATAATAACATAAGTAATAACTTCCTAAATAGGCTAGAATAAATCATACACTCATAAAATAAAAGATAACAATACTAGAGCAAAACCACAATTTCTAGTGGTGACACTAGTTCAACACTAGAGAAGCAAACAATGCTACAAAGATGCATGATCCTAAACAAGCAAGTCATGAACATAATGTACCTACTAACAGCACACAAACCTTACACATTCTATTAAGCAATGAAATAAAATAATTCTATGGGAATATCTACTAAGCAAGCATCAACCAATTCTAGTAACACATGCTTTTCTAATTGATTAAAAAGCAAGCAAACAAAGTATAAACTACACAACCAGTAGCTATGCACTCAATGAAAGGTTAACTAAACCTTTTCAAAAATACAAAAACTCAATTAAAAATCATTCACAAACAATCTATCAATCACAAGTAAATTATTCTATTAGCAAACAATTCAATTTAAGCAAACAATAGAGAATCATTCCTTAACATGATACTCTTAAGGAATATTATGCTAACAAATAAATCCCACCTAGACATACTAGGATTCACAAAGAATAAATAAACTTTTCACTTGCACAAGTGAAACAAACAATCTATTTTCCATGGTGGAAAATAACTCAAACATATAGTACTACATGCTATTTTCACACAAGTGTAAAGTTGGGAATTTGCATCCCTAACCCAACTGCAATGGAACCAGTGGGTTATGGGCCCACTAATACCAAGGCAAAAAGAGGTACAAAGCCTCTGGTTACTCATGACAAAAAGTGCATGGCAAAATAAATAACACAAGGCTATTCATTCTAGTGAAACAATATTAGTGAAAACAAATAACTATACTTACACATGCTTTGCTATAAAAATGACATGCAAGCTAACAGAGACAATAACATCAAAATAGCAGTACCAAAGTGGTACTGGAATCATAGCAAACCTAGCACAAACTTAGTCAATTAAGCACACAAAGAATTAGCTCACGCAATAATCTAAATAACAAAACTAGAGAATAACCAAATCCTATTCCTACTTATATTTGACTTTCTAAACATGCACACACTTTCTAAGGTAGATTTAATGCAAGATACCAACCTAATAAACAAGTGGTAACAACTCTATATATGTTAGGAAACAAGATTTAAACAATCACACATTTTATTTCAAACAAATACACACATGCAAACAAAAACAGAAAAGTGTTGTTTCCTAGATCTGCTCACCAAAATTAATCTATGGCTCAAAAAATTAATCTAAGCTAGTATTACATAGATCTAGTCACAAGAAAACTCATCCAATTGGATTTACCTCAAAAATAATTTTAAAACTCACTCTAAAAATCTTAGAAAAGCCTACTGGTCTTTTACCAAAATGGATGGCATTTCCAATTGGTAGCTCACCTTGATGTGAGGCAAAGTCCTATGGATAGATATGTTCAATAGATACCCAAAACATTTTAGTTTGGCCATTTTTGTTACGTATTCCAAAAGTTATGATCAAAACCAACTCACAGACACTCTGTGGCAAAATCAGTCTTGTGGCTAAAATATCAGTCCAATCTTAGATCTGCAAATTTTAGGTGGTTTAGAAAACATATTGTTAGGTCCATGATTTTTGGTAGGTTTTATTTTGCACTTTTAGTATTTTTCACAAAGAAAAAGCAAACAGCACACAAACGGCACAAATCTAAAAGAAAAAGAAACAGGCAGTGCGAGCTGGGTTTGTGTGGGCGCAGCCCAGCTAAGCGGCCGAGCGGCCCAGCTGCGCTGCACGCGTGTGGCCAGCGCGGGATATGCGTCCGTTCAAGCGTGGCCGTGGATCAGAGATCCAACGGCGCACGGTCATCTTTCTCACCTTCCCTCATCTCTCTCTCTCTCTCTCTCACTCTCTCTCCCGCGACTACCGGCGACAAGGACGGCACGGCGGCTCACCGTGGGGGCTCGTGGTTGGCTGGCGCGGGCTCGGGGGAGTTGGATGGGGTCGAGGGCGTCAAGGGGAGCAGTCGGTGGGACATGCGCGGTCTCACACGGCGGGGCGCAGCAAAGTGCCCGCGGCGGCAAACTCGATGGCGGCGGCGCACCTGCAAACGCACGGTCACGAGGGCATGTCAGGGGGGTCAGGGGATGGTGGGGAAGCGATCCAGAGCAGTGGAGCGGGTGGGGAAGGTACAGGCCGTGCAGCACCACCTCGAGGCCGTGGTGGTCACCGGCGGCAAGCTCACGACTCGTGGGGCTTCCAGGGGCTATGGATCTGCCTCTCTTCGACTTGGGTGAGTTGTGAGAGTGTGGGGGAGCAGTTTGGCGCAAGGGAGAGGCTAGGGGAGGTTTGTACCCGAGGGGATAAGGGCAAGGGCAAAAATGGGTTCTCGGGTGCATGCCAAGCAATGGCATGAGCTAGCCAAGGGCTTGTGTGGTCTTTCCAACTCAAGGCAAAGTTGTCCCAGTGCAAGACCACGAAAGGGCAAGTCCAGAGGTGGAATTTGGAAGCAAGGGGAGGGCAAGGGCAAGGTCAAATGGTCAAGGGTATGGGTGCCCATACCTGCCACATCATCACTTTCTCTCTCTAGTTTTTCTTCACCTACAAGGCTTCTAGAAGCAAGCAACTCATCCTGGCTCGAGTTAGTAATGAGGTCAACACACTAGACAAGGTTGCATTTCAAAATTTGCAAAGGAACACAAAGAAATCAACTGACCAAAAGTGTATCTCACACAGTTCACAAAATTCAGAAAATTCAGTCTAAGACTTAGAGAATTTTTCTAAGTGTTGAAAACAGATGAAAAGATCAAAAAGTTGGGCTTGTTTTCAAGGGTCAAATATTTTCCAAAATTTGTTTTCAAAGTAGGAACTTGTTAACCATGTTATAAACTTTAAGGAACATCTTTTGGAAACAAATTTGAAATAGTTTAAGTCTATGAAAACAAAGTGGAAAAAGGTATACTTTCTGTTTTTCTCTGTTTTCTAAAAAAGGTCTATTTCTGCCTTAATTTTATACCACAAAAACAACAAGCAAAAGATAATTTTTATTAATCCAAAAATAAAACCAAGCTTATGGATTTGTATTACATATACCAAGGATCAAATAAAAGTCAAGAAAACATAAAATAACATTTTATAGCTTAGTGAAAACAAAGGTAGAAAACAGGTACTTGCCTATATTTTTAGGGATTGTTTTCTATAGAAAACTTAAAAGAAAACTTTCATAAAACATTTTGAAATTTTGTTTCCTTGGATCCAACAAAGCTAAAAGTTTATTTTAAGATGCAAACAAGAATAATCCAAGTCTTGGAATAAAAATCCACTCAAGTAACATTAGGGAAACATCAGGAAAATAATAGAATTGTTTTCAGGAAAAATTTGGTATTGGTTTTCCTGAAAGAAAACAACACTTGCATTGCAAATATGATTAAGATCATAAACACATGTTAGTTCAAACAATCTTGTTGTTAGAAAAAAAATTCGTTGGCCCTAATTTTTGTCTTCTTGAGCACAGTACAAGAATCCAAAAACTGGGGTGTGACAGACCTTCCCCCCTTAAAAGAATCTCGTCCGAGATTCGCAGGCAAGCGAAAAGAGGGTGTGGTCAAAGAAACAATGTTAGATGAATTTGTTTTACAAAAAAAACATGTGCTTATGGTTGGTAATATTAAACACATGTGCTTCCCCCTTTGATTAATCTTACCAAAATCCACCGGCAATTTAATTTTTCCAAAGGTCTGGGTGCCATGTTCTAAACCTCAAAATTATTGTTCCTCAAAACCATAATATCAAACCAGGGGTTATTCTTCACACAAAGATCTAATTTCTTCCTTTCTAATAGGATTACCATGCCACTGTTTCTCCTTTGGGGGCATGAACTTTCTCTTCACTATATGGATCAATTAAAGGACATCCACCAATCCTTACTAAGAATGAGCTTTCCATTGCTCACTTTCTAACAATCCAGGAAAATCCACTATCTTCCTCTTAATCTAATATACCCCTAGAAATCAAGTCTCAAATAATTTGTCTCTCTCAAAGGTATTTCATCAAGATTATGTTGCTAAGGCTAAACCATCAAATTCAACAAGCACAACTCTGTACTACTTCTATAAATCCTTTCGAATACTCCAAACTCTCATCTCCTGATTAATGTTAAATCATTTTCCCCCAAACCATCTCAATAGAGCGTGACAAGCTCCGAGAATATATCACCAAGAATAATCATCTACTAAATCCAAGTCGTATTGATTTTTCCTAAAATCCAAAATCATCATTTTATATGCACAAAGCTCTTCCTATATCAAATCCAATATTCCTCCAATACATCTATAATCAAAATCGAATATCTATCCCAATCCAACATAATCTTTTTACTACCATCAATCTTTCTGCTAAAATCCAGGATATGAATCACCTAGGAAAATACGATCATCATCATTCCCATATCACAAATTATTCTCAACATACTACTTCTAATCAATCCAATCTCCTTATGAATCAAGTGCTTCCTAAAATCCCATAGTTTCCACCAATCCTTCTATACCTCAAATCATTTCTTCAAGCTACAAATTTTTGTTACCGATAACTTCCAAAATTTTGGGGTCCACAACTGGTTATCCCCGGATATTATATCATAATTCAACTCAACTAAAAACATAGGATTCTCGACCTTTCCTTCCTAAGCTAAACCTCAAATGAATTTCCACCATCTCGTATCCTAAAACCTGTTTCCTCCAACATATATACGAGAGACCTTATTGTCTAGTAACAATCATATCTCATTAATCCCATATTTTTTTCCAACCTTTCACTTTCTTCAAAATAGCCATAGAACAACCGAAGGTACCTTTCTCTTTGGTCTTTTGAAAAGTTGGTTAGAAAATTTTAAACTGGTGTTAGGTGATACCAACTTTGTAAGTTCTGTAAAATCTCGTGGTATTAAACTAAAATTAGATGAAGTTATGTTAGTGTTGTTAATTTTAAAGATACTTTTTCTAGTCCGACGTGACACTACTAGTGTTCCATTTACGTCGGATTTCTCAGGGTACGAAGGCAAACACACTATGGGGTTCACAGGTTTGGTTCAAAAACGTACCATTAGCTATGGCATGAGTCGCAGGCGCTTCTGCAACATCATCTTGGTCTCGAGGTCCACTCATCAGATTCTTGCGTTTCTTCAGGGATGGACCTTGGTTTCCTTGGTTTTCATCAGGATGGGCTAGAACACGGTTCTTCTTGAAACAATCGCGAGCGAAATGTCCTTCCTGCCCACAGGTAAAGCAACCCGTGGTTCTAGGCTTGACATTCACATGCTTCCTTGAAGATTGTGGCATCGCAAGTAAGGTACTGCGAGTCACACATGAACTAGGTTCTCCTGGCGTCACTATCTTCCGTTTGCGACTCTCTCCAGCAAGCAGGTGCTGGTAGTCTCTCATAAGGATAGCAGTATTCTCAGCGTTGGTGGTGACAAGCTGAGTCAACTGTTCCAGGGCAGCATGGGTGGCTTTGCGTTCAGCACGAGCGGCTTCACGTTCTTCCTTCAACAGGGCAAACAGTTGAGCAACTGTCGGCTCCGGTGGTGGAGGTAGATCGCTGGCCATGCTGAAGACAACGAACGGTATAAGACAAGAGCAAACTAAAAGGGTGGTTTTGCTTTGAAAACTTGTGAAACATACCGGCTCATAACGGAGATGAGAACGGTAGATAACCACAACAAACAAGCATCTAAGAAACAATCACCATCACAAACAAAGATTAGCACACACATGAGACATAGTCTCAACAAGCATAACATAATTTTAAGGTTTGCAGGGCTAATGCATAAGGCTTACAACAACTAGCACACGCATAGATCTATCAGAGTTCACAACACAAACACAAACAAGCGTATGGGGTGGAACAACATAACTCCTAACATCCTACGGCAATCCTAAGTGCTCGAGGAAGCGCGTAGCTGTTCCCCCAACTCTTCAACTCTGGTCTTGCTGGCTGCAAGCTGGAGCTGAAGGGCTCTCACTCGTGCGCGATGCTGGGAGTCAGTGTACTTCATGGTTTTCTTCACTACCTTGAGACGACTCTCGGTAGCAGAAGAAACATTCATGCTTTTCTCCAGCTGGTCCATCTCTCTGCCTCGGAGGTCGTAATCTCCTCTAAGCTTGTCGAGGGAGAGTTGGGTGTTGTACAGCTGTCCCTCCAGTTGCTGGAAGTGACGAGCAATCACAAAGTCTCTGGTGATTTCTAACGGCTTGTCGTCCTCGTCGCGTCTTCCAAAGTATCTATAGGGGGTGCCTTCAAACTTGCGGCGAAAGAAGTTCGCGAGCTTGGCAATGGTCAGCTGCATTACCCTAAGGATACCATCTTCCCAACTGTTCTCCACAACTTCCCAAGTGATCTCTGGGGTTGACGGTGCTAGCAACGGTGCACGGATGGTGCAGACCACAAACCAGGACAACTCTCGTCCATCATGGTGAATCTGGGCTCCCTCCAACTCAGGTAGGGGACGACCGATAAAGCGAGTCATCTTGATCAAATACTCCTCAAAGCGGCGGTAGCAAGGTTCATGCGATCCCAGCCGGAAGGACTTGGTGAAGACAATGCCATCTACACAAAATTTTAAGGTAGATTAAGTTAGGTAACAATGTGCAAAATTTTAGGATGCTCAATTGTAACTTAGTATAAGTAGGTTTTCAAAAATCACAGAGGGGATGGGGTATAGAATCTTTGGAAAATAGTCATCTTAGTGACCTGGTTTTATGTCGCACCGGACTTCTAGGGGATCGCAGTTCCGTTGAACAGCAGATGATTGGCACCCGCATCTCTTACGAGTAGGCCAACACACGTATGTGTGACAAACAAACTCTACTGTTCATCGTCTACGTAAACCATCCCATAGAAATCAGGATACTTCCATTGACGTACTTCAAAACATACACACATGGTACGTCAATGGCGTTTGAACAAGTGATATCACAACAGATCTCTAAGACACAAAAGATTGAAATAAGGTGCAAATAGCTCTCATTAGCAGAGATAGCAAATACAATCATCCAGAGGACACATGTCCCAACATAACATCATTACATCACAGCGGAAGCATTCAACTGTCTGAGTACAAACAAGATCCAAATAGGCCTAAGAGGCCGGAAACGAAAAGACGGAGCCCATCCACGAAGTCTCGGATCCTGCCGGGTCCGCTATCTACTCGTCAGCAGTCTCGTCATACTCCACGTGGTAGCCACCATGGGGATCCTCGGAAATGTAGTCTGCGGAAACCACAGCCCCAAAGGGGTCAGTACATAAACGTACTGGCAAGCAAGACTCACAGTTCACCAAAGTGTAACCCGTCAACACCAAGCACAGATGCTTTGGGTTCAACGGAAGAAAGGGGATATAAAGATGCTGCAACTGGCTGCTCTAACCAACTACAGAACATACTACAACTTCCGGCTAACAGAAAGGGGATAAGATAGCGTATCGTAACCAACTATAGCTAACTCCAAACAAACCCATCCTGGATCTCGCCCCTTATCCAAAGAAGCAATCCGAGGATAACTCACACAGTTGGATTAGTGAGGGTTCAGATTGTGTGTCATTAAGCCTATTACTAGTCAGATTGTTAATCATTAGGTTTAAGTTGTCCTGAGTACTTGTTAGCCAGTACTTTCACCAAGTAGTCCATAACCGCGGAAAACACGGCTTCTCGAGAAGATTATCCCTGCAGGGGTGCACCAATTTGGCCGTACACGTAAGAATAACCCGCCAGATGGAATGCCTCCCACCAAGCGGGGCACTCAACACAACTCAACTCTTCTTCGCATCAAGCCCAAAGAACCCCGTGCAGTGAGCGCACCGCTAATCAAGCCCCACGAAGAAAAGGGGACCCTCACAGCACTCTAAGAACATGTCTCCCTAAATGCCGACTACAAAAGTTCCACCCTGGCCTGGGCTCGCAAAAACATGCATGCGGCAAATGGAACACCCGAACTAAATGAGGCGATTTGGACGAGATGCGAATCGAATCAAATTGAGGGGGGCGCCCATACACGCTTCCCACATGCGGTTAGTGCGCTCATCATGGATCAGTAGACAAGACCCTTTTCCTAATTAGGGTCGACACTAGCAGGCCTCAAAACCACACAGGGCCTCCTGCCGGTGCCTTATCATCAAATTATTATTTACTCATAACATTAGCATGATTCATTGTTTAACCTCGAGCCCCAGAACATAACAGAAATAGTAACAGAAAGTAACGGGTAACAGACTCGAGCAAAACAACCCTAAGCATGCTAGTAAGACACGGGCAACAAGCAAAAGGTTATAGGTATGGAGGTGAGGCAATATCAGGGTTAAAGGATAACATGTGATAGGTTCGTAACAGAAACAACTATTCATAGGGCTAGCAGAATAGACAACGGAAAGTATCGGTAACCAAGGTTGAAAGGAACACGATGGTTCATGTGAGTGAATACTTGCCTGCAAACCCAGTAGCCTGGTACTGAGCTAACTCCTTAGAAGGGGTGTCGTAAGTACCGTCGGTCTCAACGTCGTCGTATATCCGAGAAGAAGCAAACAAACAACACAAAGAGATAAACAATCAATAACATGGCATAGTGCACAAACATGGGATGATGCATGACCATTTAATTGATGCATCAGAAATAAACTAGTTGACAAGGTAACATAACATGATTAAATGGACCCATATGCAATTGGATTGCATATGGAAAGCCCATGAATTATGGTTGAAATAATTGTTTTACAACTAACCAACAGGTGTAAGTGGATTAGCATGATGCATGAATGAGGAAAACAGCAAAATAACAACAATAGAATCAATTGGAAATAAGGTTTACCAATTTTGGAATTTTATTTATTAAGTTATGAAATTTTGGTTCCTTAAAGGGGTTACACAAGCATTTGTTGTTTTCATCAAGTTTAATTGTTCAAAATAGATAACAAAGTTCATATTTGATAAGAACACACAATTTTAGGTGGAATACATGTTTCACTTGTTGAAAAAGGATTTCAAATAAATTATTTATGAATTAAACAAGTTTAAGCAAGAATTAAAAGAATTTAATTCAAACATGAACTTATTTGAATTTTTATTTGTTCAACACAGTAAGTGAGGTTCATATTTGAAAAGCTTATACTTTTATGGTTGGAAAACATATTTTATAGTTTCAAAAATAATTTAATTTGATCAAGTTATGAATTTAACAATATTAAATGATTTAAACAAGGTTTAAATCATTTAACCAATTTTAATTATTCAAAACATGAAACAAAATTTATGTTTGGAAAGGTGGTTTAATTTAGCATGGAAAACATATTTTATTTGTTGAAATTGGATTTAAAATGGGCAAGTTATTATTTTGGCAATTTTAAATGCATTAAATAAGAAACAGTTGTTTTCAGCAATTTAAATTATTCAAAACAGCAAACAAAGTTGATATTTGGAAATTACATGAAAAGTTGATTGGAAAACATATTTAGTTCGTTGAATTTGGAATTTTTATGCCCAAGTTATGAATTTTGCAAGTTTAAGTGAATTAAACAAGAATTCAAATATTGCACCAATTTAAAATATTCAAAACAGTAAACAAATTGAATTGAAAAGGTTGACAACATGTAGCAAATGTTTCAATGAACATTTAGAGCTATCAACATAATTTTTGGGTGATTATTGAATTTATTATGCAATTTTTCATAATCATTCTTATTCTGCCATTTTTAGTAAACAGAGGGAAACATGCTCAAAATTAATTCAATTGTGACCAAATAAAATACCAATGTGTAGAGTTTGTTAAGAAAAAATTTTAGAGCCCAAGTTTGCTCAAATTGGATGAACCAAACTCAAGTTATGAAATTCCAAAGTTTCCAATTTTTATGGCATTTTCAGTAATTAATTATTTAGTGCAAAAAGTATTCCAGAAACATGTTGCAATTTTGTTACTAATGGAAAGAGCACAAGATTTTAGATCCACAGGAATTTGAATCATTCAATTTGGAGCAAAATTCAATTTTATATGGATTTTAGAATTAAAGGGGCAGATCTGGGTTTCTGAAAGTTGGGCAGAAAAAGAAAAAAAAGCTGAAACAAAAAGGGTGTGGCTTGGGGGATCGAACCCAGCACCTGGGGCATGCGCACAAGGGCCCCTGCCACTGCGGTAGGGATTTGTTTGGTGACAGGAAGGGGGCCTCGGGGTGGATATGGTTCAGCAGCTGCACTGAAGTATTTCGAAAAAAAGAAGCAGAAAAGTGGGGGTGCGGGGACTCGATCCGGGGAGCTGCTGGCTCGCTGCGCGCGGACGCAGCCAGCTGGGCTGCTGCGCTGTTTTGATTGCATAGGGGGCGATTGGTTTTTGAACATAATAAACGATGTTAACTGAAACTGCTGCAAGCGATTGCCTGCAGGTGTTCTTCCCTGCACACGAAACAGAGCAGCAAACGCAACAACCGGCCGGGAAATTCGCGGGGCAAACAGAAGGGAATCAAGAGGGGAAATAGGGGAATGGAAAGAGGAGGTTACCCTCTTCGCAGGGGTGCCCGCGGCACGGCCGGGGGGAGGCGGAGACGGCGGCGGCGTGCCGGCGAGCGGTGGCGGGTGGCAGAAGAAACGGGCGGCGCTTCTCCTCTCGATGGCGGCGGAGATGGGGAGAGAAGGGAGAGGAGGCGGGTAGGGATAGGGTTAGGGTTAGGGTTAGGGTAGATATAGGAGGGGAAAAGGGGTGGAGCAGGTGGGGCAGCAGGTCGCTGTCCACCATGAACGACGTCACCTGTACGGAGGTTGGGGAAGAAAATGGGGTAGCGGGCTGAGGTTTTGGTGGGCTGGGCCTAACTGGCTGCACCACCCCTCTCTCCTTTTCTTTTTTATTATTTCGTTTGTTATTTTTTTTTTGCTGATTTAGAAATAGGAAGAAACAATAGGGTTTTTGAGTTAGAAATTTTTAGGGAAAATTTTGTAAAATCTCTTTATTGCAATAGCAACACTTGCCAAGTTTTGGTTTTCCAAAAATTCAAAATAAAAGTGTTGTTTGTAAATTGATTCCAATTTGAATGATTTTGGGATTAAGTGATTATTGAAAACAAAAATTTAAATAGGGTGAACCCTATGGTTTAAATGGAACAAAAAGGATTAGAATGTTTTGGTAATTTTCATAATTTTAAATTGGGTGATGTTTGTGATTTGATTTGAATTTTGAATGCAAGTTGGAATTAAGTGGATTATTAAAGAACCACTTAATAGTTGAGCTTTTTATTTTCATGGAAGCAAATGGGAGTTTTATTTGAACCTTATGGATTAATGGAAACAAATGGAGTTTTGAGTTGAACTTTTTATTTGAGAAATTGTAACATAACAAGTATGAAACAAAGCATTTGAAAATTGGGTTGAATTTGAAATAGAAAACAATTGAAAACAGATGCAAAACAATTGCAAACAAATCAATGAGTATGATGACATGATGCAAAACTTTAATAAAACAAGAATCAAACATTCTAGGGGTGGTTTTCATACTTGGGATGTTACAAAACGCCCCCCCCCCTTGAAGGAATCGCGCCCCGAGATTCCTACTGAGAAAAGAAAAGGTCCGGATACTTCTTGCGAAGATCCTCTTGAGCTGTGACACGTGAAACTCATCGTGCACCTTTGGTAGTTTTCTGGAATTTCAAGACGATAGGCATTCCTGGTAACTCTTCTGGAAAGACGTCAGGGAATTCGCAAACCATCGGAACATTTTTGAGTAAAGGTAGAGGTTTTGCAACGAGGGTGTATAGCTGAATGGAACTTGATTCATTTGTAGAATAGATTATCTGGCCAGAAGGGTGGAACAGAGTTATTGATTAGACGCCAGTAGAAGAACTGAAATGGAAAGCAACAACAAGATTTCAACGGACGAAAAGGATGTTGAGAAGAACAGGATAACGAAGCAACATCGGGAAAAACGAGATCAAAACACTCCTGAGGTACTACGGAAAACCCATCCGGGCTTCTAAAGGATCAATATCTACTGCTTAAGGAATAGAGGATCTGCTTCCGGGGCTTAC
>JAPCYS010000230.1:0-38449 GCA_028641055.1 Alopecurus myosuroides | reverse complement strand
GACCAAATAAAACCATCAGCCCGAAGCTTAAGCTTAAATTTGATAAAAAAAGTTCCATAAAAAAAATCCGGCACTAAGATAGTTTTTCTATTAAAGCCAGCGAGAATACCCCCCGAACGACCATGAGGTGGTAAAAGTACCACACAAGATCCATTCCGCTAGCCAAATGAGTCAGAAAATGGGACGCAAAATATGACCTCCCTGGCTCAATAATAGCAATAAAGTCTAGCTATTTCTCAACAATAGTCTCCTTCACAAATAGATGTTTTGCAGAATCTCCAAACCCATCAGTATTCCATATCATCCCTTTCATTTTGATAAAATTCTTAATTTTTCAAGTCTAGCACTTTTTCTTTTAACAGATAGGCCAATGCATTTATTCTTTTTACCCCTGGTTTTGATGTCCACTATATGAGGATCTGGAATTAAAATATCCAGAGGACCACCATCCTCCTCCTCAACAAGGTCTTCTAATAAAGAGGATGCTTTTCTAATATCCATGTTACTAAGATCAATATCCTCACGGGTATCAATAGTTTTTTGTAAGAAGGTCAAATTTCTAGTTGTTTCAATGTTCTTAAGGACGAAAACAGAGTGAGCTTCCTCACACTTCGTAGCACCTAACGACACCCCCAACCTCCAATCCCTCTCGATAATAACCTCACCCCTTAAATCAACAAAAGAGTGAGTAGAGCGGTTAGACGTACCAGCAGATTGATCATCGTCACGATGTTGCGCCATCATCATGGCATGTTCCATGGAAGGCACATCTGCAAGGGGCTGTGAAAATATCCTCGCACTAGATCTAAATCCCCCTGACAAAGGTGAAACAATTCCACCATAAGCGATCACCTCCTTGTCATGCAACTCTATAGCATCCCCTCTCCTCTGCATAGAAACTATAGGAATCAACTCATGTAGTGGAGAATTAACAGAGGAATTTGAAGCCCGGAAGTCTTAGAATTCCCGAAGGTTCCACGGAGTCCCGAAGAGACCTGGAGGGGGGCCCAGGAGCCCTCACACCATGCTTCCGCGCAGGTGATCCCCTGGCCGCGCCGGGAGGTGGTGTGGACCCCTCGGGCGCCCACCGCCATCGCCCTTTGCCTATATATGCCCCCTGATGCATAAACCCTAAAGATATCGCCCCCCTTCGACGAGAAGTTCCATAGCTCCGTCGCCGCCGCCGCCGCCGACAAGTTTCGGGGGACAAAATTCTCTGTTCCGGCACCCTGTCGGTACGGGGAAGTGCCCCCGGGGCCATCTCCATCGACTCCACCGCCATCTTCATCGCCGTTGCTGTCTCCTATGATGAGGAGGGTGTAGTTCTCCCCCGGGGCTGAGGGTTCTACCGGTAGCTATGTATTTCATCTCTCTCTCCCATGGTGTGATCTTTATGTGATCATGAGCTTTGTAATCTAGGTTAATAAGTAGATGTTACTCTTCATCTGTTATGCTACTCAAGTGTTTTTGTTATGAGATCACCATAGACACCTTGATCACGATGTAAAGGTGACAGTGTGTGCACCGTGTGGTTTAGCATGATATTTATATTTTGTGTTGGATGACCCTATGAAATTGTGGT
Source organism: Alopecurus myosuroides (assembly GCA_028641055.1). Lineage (NCBI taxonomy): Eukaryota > Viridiplantae > Streptophyta > Magnoliopsida > Poales > Poaceae > Alopecurus > Alopecurus myosuroides. The sequence goes on along the minus strand of JAPCYS010000230.1, from coordinate 36,867 downwards.
GTTTGTCTGGAACCATCTAGGTCTCATGGTGATAGCGTGGGGGTTACCTAGATGGGGAAATGTGAACTCTAAGGAGTGCTTTTTGCAACCCTACGCAATGATTGGTGTTTGTTATTCGACCGGAGATTGGTTCGGAGTAGCGTAGTGAAGAGAGATATTTATGCATTCAATTATGTTAGTATTGTTGAGATTGTTCACAAGTGAAAGTATGATCCCTAGGCCTTGTTTCTAAGCTTTGAAACACCGTTTACATTCAGTTTTGCTACATGTTTGCTTGCTACCATTTTTTATTTCAGATTGCAATTACCACTTATAATCATTCATATTACTTGTATTTTACTCTCTCTTCGCCGAACTAGTGTAGCTATACAACTGAAAATTGTATTAGGTGTGTTTGGGACATAAGAGACTTCTTGTATCGTAATTTCTGGGTTTCTTGAGAGGGATATCCTTGACCTCTTCCTCCCTGAGTTCGATAAACCTTGGGTGATCAATTTAAAACGTGGTATATAGACGGCAGCGTGTCGGAGGATGGCGGCTCCCCCTCTAGGCGGCGCTCATGGCGACTCCGTTGAGATCTAGGGTTTTAGCCATCTCTCTCCGACTTCCGTCACTCCGGCGTTGTCGGCCTCCTCCCCTACGGCAATTGTCACTCCGGCATTGTCGTCCACCTTCTTCTCTACAATGACCAAGGCAAAGTCTCTTTTTGATCGCTCCTGTTGGCGTTGGAGGGCGATCTTCTCCACCGAAGTGGATCTCAAGTTCAATCCCATTTACGTGGGTTTTGTTCTGTTAGATCCGAAGGACAAGCGGATCCAACTTGTAGATCAAGCGGGTTTTGTGCTTGATCAACGTTTTCTCAAGGTACGTGAGAGCATTCATCCTGGATCTGAGATCCAATTTGCTTGTCATCGTGCCAGGGTTCAAGATCATCTGGTTCCACGTAATGGGTCTCTTATGGATCATGCAAATGCCATCGTTCCTATTTTGGATGTGGATTCCTTGGTGCCGCTTTTGGATCGGAATCCCATTGATCCTTCGGTGGGTTTAGTTCATGCAGCTAAGGTTTTAGACCTGGATTTCTCTAGAGGTCTAGCTCTTGCTAAGGAAGTCCGAATTCTCTTCGGATCGGACGTTCATGCTACTAAGAATTACGGCGCTTTCAAAATGGTGGTATCTTTTGGCCGTGCTGCTTTCAAAATTGATGAAAATACTGTTGCTTTGGCTCTTGAAGCGGCAATTGGAGGTTATTGTGGATCCTTGAATGTTACATGTCTTCATGATCGGGTTTTCTCTTTTGAGGTCTCTTCTAAGGAGGTTGGATTTCATATTATGAAGATTAAATGGTTTTCTTGCTTTCACTTCAAGTGCTTTTTTCATCTTTGGAGTTTCGGTGGTCCAAATTGGCTATCTGAGTGGAGAAAGTGGAATCACGATCAGGAAAATGAGTGGACTTTTGTCACGAGGAAGAAAAAGGTAAAAACTAAACGTTACAAGCCTTTTAAAGCTACTCGTGCACCAACTGCTCCTCCCACGATTCCTAATAAAATTGGTTCTGTTATTGATCGTGAGTTGCCTGCTATTAAGTTTGGATCTTTTGATGCTGATTCTCTGGTTACTGAGTCGGTTAAGGATCCCATCTCTATACCCCCTACCGTGGCCTCCGTGCCGGTGGATGATGGCTTTGCAAAATTAATTGATAAATTGGCGGCCCAGGTTTGGCCTTGCTCTAACTGCCTCTCAGCTAAACATGCAACGGAAGAGTGTACGGGCCGGATTCGGTGCTGGTCCTGTTCACGTTCGGGCCATATCCGCAAAAACTGCCCGGGAATTAATGGAACTCTGCGCTGGGTAGTTAAATCGTCGACTATCGGAACCGAGAAGTCCCCTGCCTCAGTTCTATCCCCTGCCCCTGCCACTGTTCCTGGAAAACCCTCGTCGGAATCGCTGCTCGAATCGCAACCTCCTCCAGCAATGGCGAACTTCCCCTGTGATCCGACAAGGTTCGTCCCCGCGGGGATGCATGTTGAGGAGCCATGGGCCGCCGAGGAGCGACCTGCTCGGCTCTACATCACCTCCTCTGCGGCTCCTCCTCGGCGCCATGAATCTTGGGCCATTGCTCAGTTGGTTCCGCGGCCCCCTGTGGAAGAGCTCGACGATATTCTGCAGCAAATCGTCGATCACATCCTTCAAGAACTGCATCTGCAAGTTGTCTCCTTCTCGGAGAGCGCTGTGGGAGTTGGCATGTTCCGCATGGCGGATCAAGTTGCCGGAGATATTTTGGTACACTCTCATCCTTTTATGTTTCCAGATGGTAGGATGTTGTCTTTCGTTCGACATGACGAAGGAGACAATGTTAGAGCAACAACCTATACCAGGACTGGATGGATTATGATTCTGAATCTGCACATGGACTATCGCACTGATGAGTTCCTTAGTGAGTTTGTGTCCAAGTTTGGCAAGCTCCGGACCTGGTGGAGGGAAGATGCTTCCCCTGTCCGTACCATGCTCAAGGTTACCTATGGTGGCGGCGCTGATGTTCCCCGCTCGCTTGTGATTAGGGAGGTCCAGCGTTATGGTGGGCACGTTGTTTCCTGGACCTGCCCTGTTTTCATTCTGAACAATGATGCTGCTGACGCTTTGCTGGGAGATGAAGATTTTCTACCTCCTGGAGGCAATCCTCACCCTTCTTTTGGTGCACCAGAGGTCCCAATCCCTGAGGAATGGGTGCCACCTGTTCAGCCTGTACAAGGTGGTTGGGGAGAATGGAACAATGAGGAGCAGGGGGAGAATGCTGAGCCGGAGGAGCCTGTTGATCAGGCACCGGAACCTGAGCAGGTGCAGTCTTCTATATCTGTTCAATTCTCGGGTGCCTCCATTGACTCCATGAATGTTGTAAGAACTGAAGGCCCGGAACAATTTGTGGAGCTACAGCAGCAGGTGGAACAAAACCAGCTGGCTATTGTTCCTTTTGTTCCACCACCCCCAGCTAATGTTGCAGCCCTGAACAATGACGTGCAGATTCTGCAAGTCTTACTGCCTGACCCTGTGGTAGAGTGGTCCAAATATTTTTTGGAGCACAAAGCTCGGGTTGCTTTCGACAGAAGATTTGAATTTCTGTCGACTTTGCTGCCTTTTGAGTTGCCAGTCTCCTCTGCTGCTCCTGTTCCTCTGCTGATGGATTCATGCCCTGTTCCTGATCCTGTGACTCCTCTGCCTGCTACCAAGAAGAGGACTAGGAAGGTGTCTACTCCCCTTGTCCTTGAGGAGCGTAGAGTGACGCGTAGCCTTGCCAAGAACGCTGGGTTCAGGGTTCTGCCTGCTTCCGACAAGCCAGAACCTAGGAAAAAGGCCAAGTCTGCTCGTCCTCAAGGCTCTCCAGGGGGAGTGCCCCCCTTCACTCCTGTTGCTGTTCTGCGGAGGGCGGGAACCATGCTCCAGATAGAGGATTCTGAAATAACGGTGGAGAAGCTTGAAGCTGCTCCAAAGAAGCCCACCACTCCCTCAAGTTCTGATGATTAGTGGGCCTTTTTTCTTTCTTATGGGCCTGTTTGGTCCCTGGAGTTGTTGCTGGGTTTCATTGTTACATTTTGTTATGCCACATGACATATGTACTACTCTATGGGTATTATCTTTTGGTTATCTACTTTGCTGGTCTTTTATGATGATCAGCAAATTTATTTACTATCTGTCTTTTCCATGGATAATACGGCCTATCTGAATTTGGATTGGATTGTTTTTGACTAGAATGTGAGAGGACTCAATGATAAATCTAAAAGAGATGCAATTTATAATAAAATTGACGAAAGTCGGGCTTCTATCATTTGCTTACAGGAGACTAAATGCCAGGATTTTGATCATTCCTTTATTAGGTCATTTTGCCTAAAAGGTTTGATCAATTTCTCTCTCCCTCTTGGTTTAATTGTGCTTTGGAACAGTTTTATTGTATTCAGTTCATTTGTCATCGCATTCACATTAAATTCACATCCACTCACAATTCAATTTCTTGGAACTTGGTGAATGTTTATGGTCCTTGCAAGGGGGTGGAGAGAGAGGATTTTGTTAATTGGTTATATAATCTTTCCATTCCAATTCATCAGAACTGGATGATTCTTGGTGATTTTAATTTCATTAGATCACTGGATAATAGAAATAAACCGGGAGCTGATTTAAATGATATGTTTATATTTAATGATGTCATCAGCCATTTGGGTTTATTGGAGCTGCCAGTTAAAGGTAGGAATTTCACTTGGTCCAATATGCAAAGTGATCCACTTCTGGTTCAATTAGATTGGTTCTTTACTTCTTGTCAGTGGACATTGGACTTCCCTAATACCATGGTATTACCAATGTCTAAAATCACTTCTGATCACTTGCCTTGTATGGTTAAAATTGGAACTAACATCCCAAAGGCAAAGATTTTTCGGTTTGAAAATCACTGGGTTAAGCAACCTGGTTTCATGGATCTTGTGACAAAGGTTTGGAATACCCCTGTTTTGGCCAAAACAATTACTTCCAAAATCACTGCTAAATTAAAAAATCTCAGATATGCTTTGAAGGATTGGGGAAGGAATTTATCACAGTTAAAGATTCTCATTGATATGAGTAGTAAAGTGATTTTGTTTTTGGATCAATTGGAAGATGTGAGACAGTTGAGTGTTCCTGAATTTAATTTCAGACTTATTGTTAAGAAGCATATCAAGAATTTGCTTGCTTTACAATCTGATTACTGGAAGCAAAGATGTACTATTCGATGGGCTAAGCTTTCTGGTGAGAATACCAAATATTTTCATGCCAGAGCCACTGAGAGATTTAGGAGAAATTCTATTCCATCCATCTCTGATGCTTCTGGAAATGTGTTGGTGGATCATATGGACAAAGCTGCTGCTTTCTGGTCCTGCTTTAAGAACAGAATGGGTGTTTCCTGCCCACCCATGACTGATTTTGATTTGTCTGTTTTCTTGCCTGTGGTTGATGGTTTGGATACCTTGGCCAATCTGTTCACTGTTGAGGAGATTGAGGGTGTTGTAAAACATCTAAAATCTGATCGTGCGCCTGGACCAGATGGTTTTACTGGACTTTTTATTAAACACTGCTGGAGTATAATTAAAGATGATTTTGTCATGTTATGCAATGAATTTCACAGTGCCAAGATCTCTTTGGAGAGCATTAATGGATCTTTCATTACTTTGATTCCAAAGATTAATTCTCCTGAGACAGTAAATGATTTCAGACCTATTTCTCTGACCAATACTTGTTTGAAATTTATCACCAAAATTCTGGCTAATCGTTTCCAAGACAAAATCTTTGGTTGCATCCATGCTAATCAATATGGTTTCATCAAATCCAGAACTATTCAAGATTGTCTGGCATGGTGCTTTGAATACATTCACCAATGTAAACAATCTAAGCAGAAAGTGGTGATCTTCAAGATTGATTTTGAGAAAGCTTTTGATACCATTGAGCATTCTGTTATTCTGCAGATTTTGAAATTTAAGGGATTCCCTCCTTAGTAATCAAATGGGTCAAGGAAATTCTAGCTTCTGGATCTTCATCAGTTCTTTTGAATGGAGTTCCTGGCAAAACTTTTGTTTGCAAAAGAGGTGTCAGGCAGGGGGATCCTTTGTCCCAATTCTTATGTGTTGGGTGGGGATTTGTTACAAAGTATTGTTAATCTGGCACTAGAGAAGGAAGACTCAGGCTGTCAATTCCAATTGGTGGAGACTTTCCTATAGTGCAATATGCGGATGATACCTTAGTCATCCTTCCTGCTGAACCGGCTCAGGTTTTGGTCTTTAAGGATCTGCTTAACCTTTATGCTAGTCTCACTGGGCTAAAGGTGAATTATAATAAATCTTCGATGATTCCGATTAATTTATCACAGCAGGAAAGTGTTGATTTGGCTTCTGTACTTGATTTCACCGTGGCTTCTATGCCATTTACTTATTTAGGCTTGCCTATGGGAACCACTAAGCCAACTATCAAGGATTTTGCACCATTAATTGACAGAATTGAGAGAAGGCTTTCTGCCACAGTCTCATTTCTTTCTTATGGAGATAGTTTGGTTCTTGTGAACTCGGTTCTTTCCTCCTTGCCCTCATATTACATGTGCACTCTTGTAATTCCTAAAGGTGTCATTGATATAATAGATAAAGCAAGGAGGAGATGCTTATGGAGAAAGGACAAGAATAAGCAAAGAGTGAATTCTTTAGCTGCCTGGGATATGGTATGCAGACCCAAATCCAAAGGAGGATTAGGGATCATCAATATCCAGATTCAAAATAGAGCTCTTTTACTGAAGTTCTTGGCAAAATTCTATAACTATTTGGATATCCCTTGGGTTCATTTAGTCAAGAATGCTTATTATTTTCAAACAGTACCACATGCTGTCACATCCTGTGGTTCTTTCTAGTGGAGAGGAGTTATGCAATTAGCAGATACCTGGTGTTCCTTATCCTCTTGCGTTTTGGGAAATGGTTTTTCGGGGCTTTTTTGGAAGGATTCGTGGATTGGACAACCTTTGGCTATAAAATTCCCGAGATTATTCTCTTTTACCAAGGATCCTTTGTCCTCAGTAAGAGATTTAATACTGATGACAGACCTCTCGGATGCTTTCCACTTGCCGTTTTCAATTGAAGCTTTCCAGGAGTTTAATGATCTGAGTGTCATTGTGAATAATGTTCAGCTGTCTGATAGTGAGGACAGTTGGAGATGCAATTTCAATAAAGGCATATATACCTCCAGCAAATTCTATCAGCTACAATTTGCTCATTTACCTCCAGATGGGCCTGCAAAGTGGATATGGAAATCCAAATGCATGTCAAAACATAAATTCTTTGCTTGGTTGATCCTCAAGGATAGGATTAATACAAAGGATATGATCAAACGAAGAAACTGGAAGATTGATGGTACTGATTATTGTGTTGTTTGTTGCACTCATTGCAATGAAGACTGGATACATCTGTTCTTTCAATGTGTCTTTAGCTCCAGGATTTGGAATTATTTGCAAATCAGCTGGAGTGATAACACACTTGTGCAAAATCTTACTGTCGCCAAAAAGTCTTTCAAAGGGCCCTGTTTCACTGAGATAGTGATTCTTGCTTGCTGGAATATTTGGAAACAGAGGAATGGAGTCATTTTTAAATCGGAAAGACATTCCTTTATGGGATGGAAAATGGGCTTCATGTTAGATCTCCTTATGCTTAAGCATAGGTTGAGTGCTTCTATGGCTGCTGATTTAGTTTCATGGATTAACTCCTTACTTTAGTCTGGGATAGACAGTCTTAGTCTATTTCCATGTTTATTTGTACATATCTGTAACTGTAACTCTCTGGTTGGTAATAAAGGGCTGTGGGGGACTCCCCTGCAGTAGAAAATGTTTCAAAAAAAAATTTAAGGGAAACTTGATGCTATTCTACAAACCTCTACACTTGGAGGCCCAACACTGTCTACAAGAATAGAAGAGTGCATAGACATCAAGCTCTTTTCTAGCGCTGTTGCCGGGGAGGTAAGGTAAAAGGTACTGACATCCTCTATGAGTGCTCGAAGTTATTTCCGTTAGATTTTGCAATTATATCTTTTTGTTTCTTGTTTTTATTTCTACTAGTTAGGATTAATGGAAAACAACAAAAATATGAGAGAGCTTTATAATATTTATCTTGAGTTAGGACATGAAGTGTTTGAAGAGAAAATTAAAAAACCTATGGAAATTTATTTGCATGCTAGTGATAGCAATGTTATTAGCATTAATTCCTTGAACACCATTTTCTCTAATGCTATGGAAAATTATAAGCTTGGGGAAGCTATTTTTATGAAATGATATTTTTAGTCCCCCAAGCACGGAGGAACAAATTTACTTTGATGATACTTTGCCTCCAATATATGATGATTATAATGATTGTGGTATTCTAGTTCCACCTACTATTGATGATAAATTTTATTGTGATCATGATATGCCTTCTACATATGATTTTTACAATGATGAACATGTTATTTTCAGTCCACCTACTGTTGAGGAGAAAATTAATTATGATTATAATATTCCTCCTATATTTGATGATTATGGTGATGAGAATAATAATGATAGCTATTTTGTTGAATTTTCTCCCACTACTATTAATAAGAATGACTATGCTTATGTGGAGAGTATTAATTCTTTTATGCATGTGGCTCATGATAAGAATGTTTTATGTGATAGTTATAATGTTAATTTCATTCATGATGCCACTGAAAGTTATTATGAGAGAGGGAAATATAGTCTTTTGCATCTCAACAATATCAAGTTTCCCCTCTTTATGTTGAAATTTCTGAAGTTGCACTTGTTTTGTCTTCCTATGCTAGCCACTTTCTGCTTTATTGACTTGTTCTTCTACAAGATTATATTTCATAGAAAGTGCGTTAGACTTAAATTTGTTTTATACTTTCTTCTTGATGATCTATTTTGCTTCAATTAATATTTCTTATGTGAGCATTTTCTCAAATTATCATGCCTAGCTAAAAGGCGTTAAAGAAAAGCACTTCTTGAGAAATAACCCATGGTTTTATTTTTTGCTTTGTTTTTCTCTGTTTTCTTTGAGTCAATGGGTTGTATACTTCTGTAGAAACTCCTTTGTATCTATATTTTCATGTATTAGTTGTGCCGAGTAAAGTTTCTAGCGAAAGTTGGAGCTGGATTTGGATTTCTGCGCAGGAAACAGATTTCTGCTGTCCACCGTAAAAAATCGTATAAAATCCAGAAAGATCAAAATGATTTGCGCTGATTTCTCAGATAATTCCGAAACCTTTTAGTTCTTTATGGTTTTCTATCTGAGAAATGTAAGTGCCCCTAAAAAATTCGTATTTACAGATTTTTCTAGTTTTGGCAGATTCTGCCATTTTTCTTGCATTTGCTCTTGTACGATGTCAAGTGGATTGCTTTGCTTCATGAAACATCAGTGGCTGTAGCTAATGTCTAAAAGTATCAATAGAACTTGTTCCCATGCAGAACCCATGAATTTTTGATTGTTGCACTAACCGTCTAATACGAATTACTTTTTGAGTGTGGTGTGAAGGAAGTTTTCAAGGGTCAAGAGAAGAGGGTGATATAATGTGATCAAGAAGAGTGCAAGGTCAAAACTTGGGGATGATCCCGTGGTTCATCCCAGAAAATCCTAATAAGACTCAAGAATCTAAGCTTGGGGATGCCCAAGGCATCCCCTTCTTCGTCAACAATGTATCAGGTCACTTCTAGCGAAACTATATTTTTATTCGGTCACATCATATGAAATTTACTTGGAGAGTCTGTTTGTTTTTCTTTTGTTTTCCTTTGTTTTATTTTTTTCCTTTCTACAATAATATAGTTGGAACCTATAATTCTTTGTGTGGGAGAGGGACACGCTCCGCTTTTTCGTTTGAATACTCGTTATGCTCGTATTCTTAATTTTTCTTCTAGCTGCTGCAAAATTCCTGTTTTTCTTGCATCTCTTATTTAGAGTTGTTAGTTTTAGTAGAGTTGTGTTATTACTCTCTTGTTTCATTGCTGTATCTCTTGGAAGTTTTTTTTGTTTATTATGAAATGCTTGGTGTTGGAAAGCAGTAGTACAGTTTTCGTGCTTATGACGATGCAATTAGAAGCTTGTATAGATTGTGGCTAGACTTTTTCATGTCATGCTAGATGTTATTTTAATTATAAAGCCTAGTAGTTATTTTTGTAGCATGATTTGTCTCAAATATATAAGAGTGTTTAATGTGCCTTACAAAGAATCATGAGTTGTTCTTGTCATTTTGAAGCATAAATTTGTGGTGTTCTCCTTTGAATGTTTTATTTGGTTGACTTGGCGCATGCTCACACCATGTTTATGACTACAAACCAGTCACATATATCCTCTATGATCATTTAGTTTTTTAACTTGTAGTACCACTTATGCTTTGATTAATGATGTTTTTGCCGCTATGCATAATTATGACCACTATTGCTCTTTTGATTTGTCGCTCTCAGTCTTTTGCTAGCCTCCACCTGTACTGAGTATGATCTCTACTCGTGCATCCAACTCCCAAAAACCAAAGTTTTCCAAATGTGTCCACCATACCTACCTATGTGGTATTTAACTGCCACTCCAAAGTAAATTGCTCATGTGTTACCTTTAAAACCTTCAAAATAACTCTTGTTTTGTGCTCCTCTTTTAGCTCATGAGGACGTAAAGAGAGAATCTTTATCTCTGTTGTAGACCTACTAAATCTTGATCGCTTGCAACTTGCAGATCTGTGTTTGAACCATTATTTTGCAAATGAAAAATCATGAACCACACACTGTCTATTAGAGTAAAATGCAATAACGTTTGTTTGGAATGTTAAAATGGTGCAAGCTAAAATTCTTGGAGTAGCTCTTGACTAGATCTATCTGTAGGGCTTGATATCACATAAAGGTGAGCTACCATTTGGAAATGCCATCCACTTTGGTAAATGTCCAGTAGAACTTTCTAGGATTTTTAGAAGTTGTTTGAAAATACTTTTGAATGTCAATCTAACTGGATCTGTTAGTATATTCTTAGATCCATGTTATCCTAGCTTGGTGTGATTTTTAGAGCTCTAGATTTATTTTGGCAGCAGATCTAAGTTTTTGCACTGTTCTGTTAGAAATGATATGTGTAGATTTATTTTTAGAATAATTGCTTGCTAGTGTTACATTGTTTTCCAGCATGTTTAGATGTTGTTCTTAGTGTTAAAATTTTGTTTACTCACAGATCCATCATGTTAGAAAGTGTGTGCATGTATATCTTTACACAGGGTGAACTCAATATGAGGCAACACCGTTGGATATAACTCATCAAGGACTATGATCTTAGTATCCACTATCACCCTAGAAAAGCAAATGTTGTTGCTGATGCTCTTAGTCGAGAGACAGCCTCTCTGAATGCTATGATTCAGATCATGAAGGGAATATGCCCGAGAGGCAATAATAAAGTGTTTATTATGTTATTCCTTGTTTATGATAGATGTTTATTTCTCATGCTAGAATTGTATTAACCAGAAACGTTGATACATGTGTGATTAATAAACAAACCAACGTTCCTAGTGAAGCCTCTCTTTTAACTAGCTCGTTGATTAACAGATGATCAAGGTTTCCTGATCATAGACATTGGATGTTGTTAATAACGGGATCATGTCATTAGGATAATTACACGATGAACTTAGACCCTAACTAAGTATAACAATACGATCAAGTCATTTAGTTTTGTTGTTATGTCTTACATTCGGAGTAACATTGTTCCTTAGACCATGAGATCATATTAATCACTAATACTGAAAGAATACTTTGATGACATCAAACGTCACACCGTAACAGGGTGACTATAAAGGTGGCATTAGGTATTCGGAAAGTGTTAATTCAAGATCATGGATCAAGAATGGGATTTGTCCATCCAATATGACGGAGGGATATACTCAGGGCCCTCTCGGTGATATCACATCGACACCGCTTGCAAGCACGTGATATGATCACAAGGATGTTATATCACGGGAACGAGAAAAGAGTACTTGTCGGATAAAGAGATCGAACAAGGTATGGTGGATACCGATGATCGGATCTCGGACAAGTAAAATATCGCGAGACAAAGGGAAATCATTACGATGTTGAAAGGTTCACACGATCACGAGAGTCATCGTTGAATATATAGGAGTCATCACGGATATCCAGATCCCGCTGTTGATTATTGATAGGAGAGGAGTCTCGGTCATGTCTATATTATTCGCGAACCGTAGGGTGACACACTTAAGGTTCGATGAAGCGTTAGAGAGGATACGGAATATTGAAGAATATTTTGGGCAGCTCCGAAAAATAGTTTCGGGGAAAATTGAAATAGTTCAAGGGGTTTTTCATCGAATGGTTGTTAATAGAATTAACAAATGATTTGAGGTGCTGCATGCAAATGTTTGTTAATGGAATTAACAAATATAAATAAAGAAATAAAAAAGTTTTATTTATTTATTAAAGAAAAACCTTTGGATTTTCTAAGTGGAAAATTAAGGGAGTATGAGTGGGTGTGAGTGGGGCTTCCACTCACATGAAGAGAGGAAGGGGTGGGGGCACCCATGGCTGGCCGCACCCCCCTTAGGCTGCCTCCCCCTCCCCTATAAAAGGAGGGTGAGAGCTCCCTCTTCTCCACACACTTGCCCACTCCCTTTTCCCTCCACCCGCTGCTCCATTCAATGGTCTCCGGCTTGGCGAAGCCTTGACCGTGGGATTCTTCACCACCACCACGCCGTCGTGCTGCTGGAGTTCCACGGGGATCCTCTACTTCCGCTACCCGCTAGATCGAGGGAACGGAAGTCTTCATCGAGCTGAACGTGTGACCGATTACGGAGGCACCGCCGGATTGCGGTGCACTTCTTATCGCTCGGGATCGGCGTGAGTACGACTACGCCAAGAACAAGATTTTATCTCGTACCACTTTGAGTCTTCGAGGGTATGTTATCTCAAGACTCTCTTTCTCACCGTTGCCTTTCATCTCATAGATTAGATCTTGGCCATTCGGCTTTATCGCGCGTAGGATTTTTTTGTTTTCTATGCAACGTACCCTTCAGATCAGGCAACCGGAGTTGTGGAAAGAACTTGAACAGCTTGGTATCGAGGTGGTCAGCTATGGCATGTTGGACGCCATGGAAGTTAAACCAACTCTCGTTGATCAAATCAAGGAAGCTCAGAAGGGCCAGAAGAGTATTGAGGGAATTAAAACCCGCATGGAGAAGTAAGAAGTTGCCAGTTTTACCATTGATTCTGATGGAGACTTATGGTATGAAGGACGCATTTGTGTTCCGACTGAATCTGATATGAAGCAAACTATCATGACTGAGGCTCATGACACTTAATACTCTATTCACCCTGGAGGAACTAAAATGTATCAAGATTTGAAGGAGAAGTTTTGGTGGCACGGAATGAAGCGATACATTGCCTTGTTTATAGCCAAGTGCCATATTTGTCAACAAGTGAAGGCTGGACATCAGCGTCCCGCTGGTTTGTTACAACCATTGCAAGTGCATGTTTGGAAATGGGATGAAGTTGGGATGGACTTCATTACTGGACTGGCACGGTCCAGTCTAGGAAATGATTCGATATGGGTAGTCGTTGACAGGCTCACCAAAGTTGCACACTTTATACCTGTCAAGACCACATATCGTGGAGACCAGCTTGCTGATCTCTACATTTCTCGGATAGTCAGCCTGCACGGAGTTCCCAGCAGGATTGTGTTAGATCGAGGATCACAGTTCACATCTGGATTCTAGAAGAAGTTACACGAAGCTTTGCGAACTAAGCTAGCGTTTAGCACAGCCTACCATCTGTAGACTGATGGACAGACTGAGCGTGTGAACCAGTTATTGGAGGACATGCTTCGTGCATTGTTCTGTCCTATGGAGTTGAGTGGGAAGACTGCTAGCCATTTGCAGAGTTTTCCTACAACAACAGCTATTAGTCAAGTCTGCATATGGCACCTTTTGAAGCCTTGTATGGACGGAAGTGTCGCACACCTCTAAACTGGACTGAAATAGGAGATTGTCAAATCTTTGGAGTTGAAACTCTGAAGGCTACAGAGGAGCAAGTGCATTTAATTCGTGGCTGTCTTAAAGCCGCACAATCACGCCGGAAGATTTATGCGGACACGAAGCGTCGCGACGTCTCTTTCACTATTGGAGATTTCGTGTATCTGCGTGTTACGCATCTGAAAGGGATGCAGCGTTTCCATGTCAAGGGAAAGCTTGCACCCTGGTATATTGGCCCGTTTAAGATCCTAGCCCGTCGTGAAGAAGTATCTTATCAGCTTGAACTGCCTGAAGAGTTGTCAGCCTTTCACGATGTTTTTCATGTGTCATTGCTCTAGAAGTGTCTTCATGTAACTGAGAAGAATCTCACTTACCAAGACATTGACTTCAAGACCATTGACAATAATGATGATTTGACCTACCGTGATCGACCCCTGCGGGTGCTTGAGGAAAATGTTCGTGCTACCAGGAGAAAGGCTCTCAAGTTCCTTAAGATTCAGCGGATGAATCATTTAGAGGAGGAAGCAACCTGGGAGCGTGAATACTATATCAGGAAGGAGTTCTCTGGTTTCCTTAAAGACTAGACCCGCGAATCTCGGGGCGAGATTCTTTTACGGGGGGAGATCTGTCACGCCCCAGATTTGGGTCACTTGTAACACATGAGGGAAGCCATTTTTGTGAGCCAACAATAACTTTTTAATTCCCTTGTGTAATCCAACATTATGTAATGAACCATATTTATCTATGCAATGCAAGCAAGCTTGGATCAAAAATCATTTGTTACCTTTTCTGAGATTTTCCAATTATTTCTGTGATGTTTTCCACATGAAGTTTTCAATACTTTTCATTCCAATTATTGTGACATTGTTATTTTCAACTTATTTATAATATTTGGTTTGGTTTGAACCAAGAAAACATTTTGGCAAAAGATTAATTGAATGTTTTCTATTAAGTTTTCTATAGAAACTTATTTCTGAAAAATAAGCCAAGTAGCTGTTTTCCACTCATGTTATCCATATGATAGGGAATCATATTTTATGCTTTCTTGGCATGAATGTGCTCTGTTATATGGACTACAAAGGGGTGAGCTTGGTTTGGAAAATTTAATTGAGAAAACAATCATTTGCTTTGATGGATTTGTGTTAAATAAATAAGACAAATTTGTGTTTTCTAAAAAACAGAGAAAAAACAGGAACTAGCTGTTTTCCCGCCTTGTTTTCAGTGCTCATTTGAATTTCAAATTCATCTTGTTTTGATGTTTCTGAAAGTACAAAACTTGTTTAACACAACCACACTCTGAAAATAAATTTTGGAATAGGTTTGGTTCATGAGAACAGAATCAACTTTTGCCTAATCCACTCTGCTGCAAACACTTAAAAAATTTATCTAAGTCATTAAGTCTGAATCTGAAAAATTCAGAAAATAGTAAGTGACATCAAATTCAAATGCTTATATCTTTTGTTTGGAAATTTGTTTTGCTGAGCCACTTGGACCTTCTAGAATCCTAGTCATCCCGCCGTCTTTTCTTTGCTTTGGATTCGATTGGTGTTGACCAGAGAGGAGTGGAAGGGAGGGAGAACAGAGGTGAAAAAAGAGGGGGTGGCATGTGGCGTTCTGACAAAACGCCGCTGTGCGGGGTGCACTGTGGCCACCTCGTGCGTTTCTTCCACGCCCTTGCCCGTTGTGGCTTTGACTGACCCCGTTTGCACCTCCTAGCCACACCCAAAGGCCAAGGGGCACGGCATGTGCAGCCAGAGCGCACCCTCGAGACATTTCTCTGTCATCCGAGGGCGCCCGTGTGCACACACCGCGACCCCCACGGCTATAAAGCTACGGGAGCACCCTGGCCTCGCCACCATGCCCACACCCCACCCCTCACTCGCCCTGAACACGAGAACGAACACCCTGGGCTCACTGTGAGCCCAGATCGCCGAAAAACGCCGCCGGCCACCGTGGACAGCAAAGGTGGGATGCGCACGCAGTGGGCAACCCCGTCCCTTTACTTTGAATCCATCGTGCTCCCCACCCTCCGTAGACCTCACCTGACCTGCACCCGTGTTCCCTCGCTTGCAGGAACGCCGGAGACCACGTGGGAGCCGCCGCGGACCCGCAGCATCGCGTCAGCGACTGAGGCCATCCCGCGCCGTGCTTCCACCGCCCCTACACTGCCCCGAGCCCGTGACACCTCCTCGACACCGCGCCACCCTCCCACGCGACCCCTAGGTGCTCTGATCAAACAGGGAGAGAGAGAGGAGAGAGTGAGGAAGGCGACGACTGTGCACCGTTGATCGCGAGATCAACGGCCACGTTCAAACTACGAAATGGTACGCGCGTACCGCGCGCCGCGGATGCGAGCTGGGACGCAAAGCCCTAGCGGGCCATGCGCCCGTGAGAGAAGAACAGCTCGCACCTATTTTCTTTTTCTTTTAAAAACCAACAGAATCTTGCACTTTACTTTAATCGTGTTAAAAATAGCTAAACTCAAAAATAATATGAACCAAAATTCTCTATGGTAGACCTACTAAATCTTGAACTTGCAGATCTATGTTTGAACCATTGTTTTGCAAATGAAAAATCATGAACCACACACTATCTGTTAGAGTAAAAATGCAATAACTTTTGTTTGGAATGTTCAAAAGGTGCAAGCTAAAATTCTTGGAGTATCCCTTGACTAGATCTATGGGTAGGGCTTGATCTCACATCAAGGTTAGCTACCACTTGCAAATTCCATCCACTTTGGTAAATGTCCAGTAGCACTTTCTAGGATTTTTAGAAGTTGTTTGAAAATACGTTTGGATGTGAATCCAACTGGATCTGTTAGTATATTCTTAGATCTATGTTATCCTAGCTTGGTGTGATTTTTAGAGCTCTAGATTTATTTTGGCAACAGATCTAAGTTTTTGCACTTTTCTGTTAGATATGATATGTGTAGATTTATTTTTATAATAATTGCTTGCTAGTGTTACTTTGTTTTCTAGCATGTTTAGATGTTGTGCTTAGTGTTAAAATGTTGTTTACTCACAGATCCATCATGTTAGAAAGTGTGTGCATGTTTAGGAAATATATGGGAATTTTGACTAGTATGCGAACTAGGCCCGGCTCCCGGTCAGCAGCCTGTTGGTGAAGGCGTGACATGGGCTATCTACGTTGTGTTGACTTTCTGCTGTGTCTGTTGTGAGACATTTGCCTGTCCTACGTGATAGTTGTTAAGACTTGGTCATGTGACAATTGGCTTGTAAGTCTATTTTATTCGTGTAATGGATTATGTGTATGTGTGCCAACTTCGTATGTTGTTCACGACCGAATTCTTGGGATCGTGAATGTATGCATATGAGGGGTTCTGGACCATCCGGTTTGGGGCCTCTACACGCATCATGGGGTGGTGTGGGGCCCCCGTCCTCCACCGCCTTTGCTCTTTCGCCTATTTATACCCCCCGAGACGTAAACCATAAATATATTCCACTTCGTCCCGAAAAACACCCGAGGCCGCCTTTATGGTCATCCCGAGATCGGGAGGATTCTGGAGCTCTCCCCGGCACCCTGCCAGGAGGGGAATTCCACACCGGAGGGGTCTACACCACCATGCCCTACTCCGAAGTGATGCGTGAGTAGTTTATCCTTGGACTACGGGTCCATAGCAGTAGCTAGATGGTTGTTCTCTCCACTTTGTACCTCATGTTTAGATCTTGTGAGCTGCCTAACATGATCAAGATCATCTTTATGTAATGCTACATGTTGTGTTTACTGGGATCTGATGAATGTTGAATGCTATGTATATAGATTATCAATCTATCATGTTATCTTCATGCTTATGTTATTTATGATCGTGCATGCTCTCCGTTTTTAGTAGATGCTCTGGCCAAATAGATGCTAGTAACTCCAAGAGGGAGTATTTATGCTCGATAGTGGGTTCATGCCTCCTTTGCATCTGTGCTCGAGTGACAGAAACGTGACGGTTGGAGGATGTGCTATTGCCATTAGGGAGAAAACAGTGGTGTTTACCTAGTTTCTATTGTTTACATTACACTTTGCTTACGGCGGTAATCTGTTGCTTGCAACTTATTACCCAACGTTTGTTCGGATGATATTCGGAGGGTGGATTATTAGACATAGATGAAGTTGGGTGACGGTCTATGTATTTTGTTGTAATGCTCGCATGAATCACATAGTAATCTTTATGTCTTGCATATGCACTACGGTGCAGCCTTCATTTCTGTCAATTGCCCAGCTGTAATTTTTTCACCACACATGTTATTTATCTTTTACAGAGAGAAACCACTAGCGAACTGTGGACCCGGTCCATTTTCCTCATACTGATAAAAAAACTACTGATTTCATACCGCTTTCATACTGCTGCTACTGCTCTCATACTATTTTCCTACTGTTTTCCACACCATACGTTTAACCTCTTTTTGTTCAGCAGAACCGGTGAGATTGACAACCTCACTGCTTTGTTGGGGCAAAGTGATTTGATTTTGTTGTGTAGATTCCACGTTGCTTCCGAACCAGTAGTGCACCCTGCCATCTCAGCTGCTTCAACCTTCTGAAGTTACTCCTTCCTCCGACTGGTCGATTGAACCTTGGTTTCTTTCTGAGGGAAAATCGTTGTTGTGCTCATCATACCTTCCTCTTGGGGTTTCCCAACGAGTGAAAGACCTGCACCATCAAGCTATTTTCTGGCGCCGTTGCCGGGGAGGAAGAGAATTTCTGCAAGGGAGTCTCTCACTTCCAATCTCTTTACTTTGTTTTTGTTTTGCTTAGTTTATTTTATTTTGTCTTGTTTGCTTCTCTTTATCAAAAACACAAAAAATTAGTTTTTATTCTAGCTGTAGTTTTATTCCTGTTTTTAGTCTTGTTAAAATGAATACTCCTGTTCCTATTACCTTGTCGCGTGAGGAAATTATTTCCACTTTCAAATAAAGGAATGATAAGAGTTTCAAGGAAGCTTGGTCTAGAGTTTTTTTATTACTATTGCAAAACTGAACCTAAAATGACTCTAAGCATGTTTCTGCGTAGCTATTATTTGGGTCTTGTTCTTTACTATAGATGTTCTTTGGATACTGTGGTAGGAGGATATTTTCTTCATTGTGATGAAGATCAAGCTTTTGATGCTATAAAAAGATTAATTATCACTTTCAACTCACCTAGTAGCTCTGATAAAGCCTTTTCAAGTATTTATGCTAGATTGAACACTCTTGAGACACATGTTTCTTGTTTAAGTGAGGGTCATAATCAGATTCGTGAACTACTTGATCATGTTACAATAAACTCTAAAGCCTCAAATATAATCCGTACTGTGAAGGTTACTATTAATGGTGAAACTTTTCATGCTCGTTGTGATATTATGTATGAATTTTATCCTATGCCTAAAGAAATTTATGAATCTTTGAATACTTGGAGACTTACAGAGGGAGGAGAAGAAATACGTCTCACTAATAACACCAATATATTTCCCATTGGGATAGCTGAGCGAATATTTACAAAAATCTTAGGAAGAATGGTATCCACTGATTATCTTGTTATTGAATGTGTAGGAGAGGGCCAAATTACACTTGGAAGATCTATATCGAAGCTCTTAGGGGCAACTATTGATATGGGGAGAGGTACCATGACTTTTGCTCCAAAATCATGTTCAGACCATCAGTTCCCTAAAAGAAAGAATAAGGGTAAGAAAGGTAAACGTAAGCCTCGTAACAATTTGGATGTTTCTTCACTTGAAAATACTTGATTCCACTTTTCTGGGCCTAGCTAAAAGGCGTTAAAGAAAAACACTTCTTGGGAGATAACCCATGGTTTTATTTTTGCTTTGTTTTTATCTGTTTTCTTTGACTCAAGGGGTTGTATACTTCTATAGAAACTCCTATGTATCTTTCTTTTCATGTTTTAATAGTGCCAAGTAAGGTTTTTGGCGAGAGTTGGAGTTGGTTTTCGGATTTCTGCGCAGTAACAGATTTCTGTTGTCCACCGGAAAAATCGTATAAATCATAGAAAACTTATAATGACCTGAAATTTCTTGTGCTTAATCCTTGGCTAATTCCGCAAATTTTTAGTTCTTTAAGTTTTTCGATCTGAGCAACGTAAGTGCCTCGAAAAAATTCGTCTTTACAGACTGTTCTGGTTTTGACAGATTCTGCCATTTTTCTTGTATTTGCTCTTTTGCGATGTCAAGTGGATTTCTTTGCTTTACGAAACATAAGTAGATGTATCTAATGTTAAAAAGTATCAATAGAACTTGTTCTATATAGAACCAATGGATTTTTAATTGTTGCACTAACCCTCAAATGCGAATTACTGTTTGAGTGTGGTGTGAAGGAAATTTTCAAGGGTCAAGAGAAGAGGTGATATATGTGATCAAGAAGAGTGCAAGGTCAAAGCTTGGGGATGCCCCCGCAGTTCATCCAAGCATATTTTTAGAATACTCAAGAATCTAAGCTTTGGGATGCCCAAGGAATCCCCTTCTTCATTAACTATCCATCAGGTCACTTCTCGTGAAACTATATTTTTATTCGGTCACATCATATGAAGTTTACTTGGAGCGTTTGTTTGTTTTTCTTTTGTTTTATTTTGTTTTCCTTTGTTTTCTTTTGTTTTCATTGCTGGAATAATATAGTTGTATCCTAGAATTCTTTGTTTGGGAGAGAGACACGCTCCGCTTTTTCGTTTGAATACTTGCTATGCTAGTATTGTTATTTTTTCTTCTAGTTGCTGCAAAAATTCCTGTTTAGCTCTCGTTTTCATTGCATATCTTGTTCAGAGATGTAAGTTTTAGTAGTGTTTTGTGAGTACTCTCATGTTTGCTTGCTGTATCATTCAGAGAGTTTTTGTTAAAGCATGCTTTGTATGGTGCTTGTTGGGAAAGAAACTGTTGCTTGAGGTAGAATTTTTGGTGCAAGTAGAAGCTTGTATAGACTATGGCTAGACTTTTTCATACCATGCTAGATGTTATTTTAGTTCTAAAGACTTGTGGTTATATATTAACATGATTAGCCTCAAATAGCTGAGAGTGTTTAATATGTGCCATTGAAAGAATCATGAGTTGTTCTTGTCATATTGAAGCATAAATTTGTGGTGTTCTCCTTTGAATATTTTATTTCGTTGACTTGGCACATGCTCACACCATGTTTATGACTATGAAATAGTCACGAATAGCCTCCACGATCATTTAGTTTTTGAACTTGTGGTGCCACTTATGCTTTGATTAATGATGTTTATGTCGCTATGCAGGATTATGGCTCCTATGCTCTCTTGATTTGTCGCCCCCAGTCTTTTGCTAGCCTCCACCGATACTGAGTATGAGCCTACTCGTGCATCCAACTCCCAAAAACCAAAGCTTTCCAATTGTGTCCACCATACCTACCTACATGTGGTAATTAACCACCACTTCGAAGTAAATTGCTCATGTGTTACCTACAAAACTTTCAAAATTACTCCTGTTTTGTGCTCCTGTTTTAGCTCATGAGGACGTAAATATAGAATCTTTATCTCACTTGTTGATTGGACTTTCACACCCTGGACTAGTATCTTCATCCGCTTATCCAATGATAGAAGAGCTGGCAGCGGGGTGCCCAGCCCCAAATTAATAACACAAATTCTATTCACTATTTTTGCCCCTGATTTATGAGCCAAAGCATAATTGTGTAAACAAAAGAGAAAGAGGGATGACCTTCTACCCAATTGCATCCTTCTATGGGAGCCGCTCTTGTGCAGTCTAGTTGGCTTATGACGTACTGTATTTTCTGTTTACCATTCGTTGACATAAGCATACACCTCTCTTAAAATATAGACACTCCTCCACGGTATGTGATTGTTGGCAGGCACCCAAGGATTCGGTTACCCATGGTTTGTGAAACATGGTTAGGAGGAGTGTAAGGTTTTATACCTATGTTTAATAAAATAAAAGCTCTAGCACATGTCATCCCTGCTTCCCTCTGCGAAGGGCCTTTCTTTTACTTTTATGTTGAGTCTCCATCTTCTAACTTTATGCACAGTTGAGAGAGCATAGTTGCCATTCTGAGTTTTATGTGCATTTGTCCCAGAAACATTATTAATTGATTCATGATGTGTTATTGCTTGTTCTCTAATTATTTGTTCTAGTGTTCCTCATGAACTTTGAAGGTGTCCTGGCATTTATGTTTTGCCCCACTCTTAAGGACTAGTGAAATATCACTTTGACATGTTTTGTGTATACTTGAAACAAACGTATATATTTGTTTGCATTGTTATTCATGATATTTTATTTTAGTTACTTCTCATGATGCAAGGTGATTGCTATGCTTTATTATTAAAGTTCTATTTATCATGCTTGTGTTAAAGTTCTATGATCTCAGCTTACTTATGCTTTTACATTATTGATGATCAAGTTTAAGTTGGTAGCATGTCACCTCAGAAATTATGTGTTTTTATCGTTTACCTCCTCGAGGACGAGTAGGAACTAAGCTTGGGGATGTTGATACGTCATAAACGTATCCTTAATTTCTGATGTTCCATATTCTTTTCTTATTGTTTCCCACATGTTTGCTATAAACTTTATGCCATTTTTATCGATTTTCCGGACTAACCTATTGACAAGATGCCACAGAGTCAATTCCCTGTTCTATGCTGTTTTTAGTTTCAGAAAAGTTATTCTGGAAATATTCTCGGAATTGGAAAATTAGAAGCCCAGAAGTCTTAGAATTCCCGAAGGTTCCACGGAGTCCCGAAGAGACCCATAGGGGGTCCTCAGGGGGCCCACATCATAGGGCGGCGCGCCCCCTGGCCGCGCCATGGGGTGGTGTGGCCCCCCGGCCTCCACCGCCTTTGCTCTTTCGCCTATTTATAACCCCCAAGATGTAAACCCTAAATATATTCCACTTCGTCCCGAAAAACACCCGAGGCCTCCATCATCGTCATCCCGAGATCGGGAGGTTTCTGGAGCTCTCGCCGGCACCCTGCCGGGAGGGGAATTCATCACCGGAGGGGTCTACACCACCATGCCCTCCTCCGAAGTGATGCGTGAGTAGTTCATTTGGACTACAGGTCCATAGAAGTAGCTAGATGGTTGTGCTCTACACTTTGTACCTCATGTTTAGATCTTGTGAGCTGCCTAACATGATCAACATCATCTTTATGTAATGCTACATTTTGTGTTTGCTGGGATCTGATGAATGTTGAATGATATGTCTTCTGATTATCAATCTATCATGTTATCTTCATGATTATGTTATTTATGATCTTGCATGCTCTCCGTTATTAGTAGATTCTCTGGCCAAGTAGATGATAGTAACTCCGATAGTGGGTTCATTCCTCCTTTGCATCTGTGCTCGAGTGACAGAAACGTGACAGATGGAGGATGTGTTGTTCCTGTTATGGACAAAGCAACGGTCTTTACCTAGTTTACATTGTTTACATTACACACTTTGCTTACCGCGATAATCTGTTGCTTGCAACTTGATACCCAACGTTTGTTCGGATGATATTCGGAGGGTGGATTATTAGACATATATGCAGTTCGATGACGGTCTATGTATTTTGTTGTAATGACCGCATGAATCAAATAGTAATCTTTATGTCTTGGATATGCACTACGGTGCAGCCTTCGTTTCTGTAAATTCCCCAGCTATAATTTGTTCACCACACATGTTATTTATCTTTCACGGAGAGACACCAATAGTGAACTGTGGACCCCGGCCCATTTTCCTGATACTGATAAAACAACTACTGCTTTCATACTGTTGATACTCCTCTCATACTGTTTTCCTACTGTTTTCCACACCATACGTTTAACCTCTTTGTGTTCAGCAAAACCGATGAGATTGACAACCTCACTGCTTCGTTGGGGCAAAGTGATTTGATTGTGTTGTGTAGGTTCCACGTTGCTTCTGAACCGGTAGTGCGCCCTGCCATCTCAGCTGCTTCAACCTTCTGAAGTTACTCATTCCTCCTACTGGTCGATTCAACCTGGGTTTCTTACTGGGGAAACTTGCTACTGTGCTCTTCATACCTTCCTCTTGGGGTCTCCCAACGAATGTGTGTTACACGCGCATCAAGCTAATTTCTGGCGCCGTTGCCGGGGAGGAAGAGAATTTCTGCAAGGGGAGTCTCTCACTTCAAATCTCTTTACTTTTTTTTAGTTTTGTTTAGTTTATTTTATTTTGTCTTGGCTTCTTCTCTTTATCATAAACACAAAAAGATAGTTCTTATTTTAGTTGTAGTTTTTATCTTGTTTTTATTCTTGTTAAAATGACTACCCCTGAGAACACTAAGTTGTGTGACTTTACTAGCAACAACAACAATGATTTCATTAGCACACCTATTGCTCCACCTGCTCCTACTGCTGATTTTTATGAGATAAAGCCTGCCCTATTGTACCTTGTTATGAGAGAGCAATTTTCTGGTGTTAGTACTGATGATGCCGCTGCCCATCTTTAAAAACTTGTTGAACTATGTGAGATGCAAAAATATAAAGATGTAGATGGAGATATTATTAAACTGAAACTGTTTCCTTTCTCTTTGAGAGGAAGAGCTAAAGAATGGTTGCTATCTTTGCCTAGAAATAGTATTGATTCTTGGACTAAGTGTAAATATGCTTTCATTGGAAAATATTGTCCTCCTGCTAAGATTATATCTTTAAGAAGTAGCATTATGAATTTCAAACAACTTGATAATGAGCATGTTGCTAAAGCTTGGGAAACAATGAAATCTTTAGTGAATAATTGTCCCACTCATGGACTGACTACTTGGATGATCATGCAAACCTTTTATCCATGTCTGAACTTTTCTTCAAGAAACCTTCTAGATTCAGCTGCTCGATGAACCTTTATGTCTATGACTTTGGGGGCAGCAACAAATCTTCTTGATGATATGGTGGTAAATTATTATGAATGGCACACTGAGAGAGATACAACTGGTAAGAAGGTAAATTATGTTGAAGAAACCTCCTCTTTGAGTGATAGACTTGACACTATTATGTCTATGTTTGTGAATGGACATGCTCCTATTGATCCAAATAATGTTCCTTTAGCCTCTTTGGTTGCTCAAGAAGAGCATGTTTTGTGAACTTCATTAAAAAATAATTTCAACACCAATGCTTATAGGAATAATTTTGGTAGCAACAATTATAAGCCATGTCCTTTTAAAAGTGGTAATAATGATAGAACTAGAATGGCTAATGAAAGAATTGAACTCGGGGATGGCTCTCTGATACGTCTCCAACGTATCTATAAATTCTGATGTTCCATGTTGATATTATGCCAATTGCTACATGTTTTCCGTATGTTTTCCTACGTTTTCCGGGACTAACCTATTAACAAGATGCCAAGTGCCAGTTCTCTGTTTTCTGCTTTTCATTTCAGAAAAGTTGTTCTGGAAATATTCTCGGAATTGGACCCCACGAATCCCGAAGTTCCTATTTTCCCCGGAAGCATCCAGAAGCCCGAAGGAGAGTCAAAGACGGGCCCCCGAAGGCCCTCACCATGCCCACGCGCGGGCCCAGCCCTGGCCGCGCTTGGGGGTGGTGAGGAGCCACCGGTGCCCCCCTGACGTCTCCCTTTCTCCTATTTATACTCCCTCGAGGAAAAACCCTAAAAGAATGGGCGAAATTCCATGAAACCTTCTGCAACCACCGTCATTATCGACCCAAGTTTCGGGGGACACTGTCACCCTGCCGGGATGGGGAAGTGCCCCCGGAAGCCATCTCCATCGACTCCATCGCCATCTCCATCGCCGTTATTGTCTCCTATGATGAGGAGGGAGTAGTTCTCCCCGAGGCTGAGGGCTCTACCGGTAGCTATGTGGTTCATCTTTCTCTCTCCCATGGTGTGATCTATTTGTGATCGTGAGCTTTGTAATCTAGTTGAATAAGTAGATGTTACTCTTCATCTTGTGCTACTCAAGTGTTTTATTAATATGAACTTCGGAGTCACCTTGTCCCGCGGTTTGAAGGTGATAGTGTGCACATCGTGTGTGTCTCCTCTATGAATTGTGGTGTTTGTCTAGTACCTTCTAGGGCGCTCATAGTGATAGCGTGGGGATAACTAGACATGGGAATGCTTACTTTAAGGAACGCTTTTTTGCATCCCTACGCAATGATTAGTGTTCGTTATCCAACCGGAGAGGGTTAAGAGTAGCATAGTGAAGAGAAGATATTTAGTTATTCAATCATGTGATCATTGTTGAGAGTGTCCATTAGTGAAAGTAGGATCCCTAGGCCTTGTTTCCAAGCATCGAAACACCGTTTTCTGCCTGTTCTGCTACATGTTTGCTTGCTTCCATATTTATTTCAGATTGCTATTATTACTTATAACCATCCATAATACTCGCATTTCACTATCTCTTTGCCAAACTAGTGCACCTATATACCTGACAAGTATATTGGGCGTGTTGGGGACACAAGAGACTTCTCGTATCTTAATTGCATGGTTTCTTGAGAGGGATATCTTTGAACTCTACCTCCCTAAGTTCGATAAACCTTGGGTGATCCACTTAAGGGAAAGTTGCTGTTGTTCTACAAACCTCTGCACTTGGAGGCCCAACACTGTCTACAAGAATAGAAGCGTGCGTAGATATCACGCTCTTTTCTGGCGCCGTTGCTGGGGAGGTAAGGTAAAAGGTTCTCACATCCTCGGGGAAGTTATTTCCTTTAGATTCTGCAATTATATCTTTTTGTTTCTTGTTTTCACTAGTTAGGATTATTTTTACTTATTCCTTGTTTTAATATTTACCAGTTAGACTTAATGGAAAACAAAAACAATATGAGAGAGCTTTATAATATTTATCTTTAGTTAGGACATGAAGTGTTTGAAGAGAAAATTAAAAAACCTATGGAACTTTATTTGCATGCTAGTGGCAATGTTATTAGTATGAACTCTTTAAATACCATTATTGCTAATGCTATGGAAAAGTCTAAGCTTGGCGAAGCTAGTTTATATGAAAACGTTCTTTTTTAGTTCCCTAAGCACGGAGGAGAAAATTTTCTTGAATGACGAGCCTACGCCTGTTACATATAGTAGTGATCATGATTGGGAAAAGCACACTACTTTTGATATTGAAAATGATTATATGGAAAGCTCTAAACTTGTGGATTATGTGTTTGAAAATCCTTTTGATAATGATGATTATATGCTTGATACATCTCCTCCTAGTAAAAATAATGATATGTTTACAAATGAACACATTTTGGAGGATAACTATTCTATTGCTTATGATGATATTATTCTTCCTATATATGATGATTACAATGATGAATATGATATTTTCAGTCCACCTACTATTGAGGAGAAAATTTATTTTGATGATACTATGCCTCCTATATTTGATGATTGTGGTGATGAGAATAATAATGATAGCTATTTTGTTGAATTTTCTCTCACTACTATTAATAAGAATGACTATGCTTATGTGGAGAGTATTATTCTTTTATGCATGTGGCTCGTGATAAGAATGCTTTATGTGATAGCTATATTGTTAATTTTATTCATGATGCTATTGAATGTTATTATGAGAGAGGGAAACATGGTTTTATGCATCTCAACAATATGAAGTTTCCCCTTTTTATGTTGAAATTTTTGAAGTTGCACTTATTTTGTCTTCCTATGCTAGTCACTTTGTGTTCCGTTGATTTATTTTTCTACAAGATTCTTTTTCATAGGAAGTGAGTTAGACTTAAATGTGTTTTATATTTTCTTCTTGATGCTCTCTTATTGTGCTTCAACTCTTATTCTTATGTGATCGTCTTTTTAAAACCATTGTGCCTAGCTGAAAGGCATTAAAAGAAAAACGCTTCCGGGAGACAACCCGTTTTATTTCTCCGTTTTCAACCCTTTTTACGTCGTTTATTTTTGTTTTCTTTGCACCTGGGTATTTTCTATTTCCTTAGCAACCCCTCCGTATCTTTTTTTTGACTTTGTTGAGCCAAGTAAAGTCTCTAGTGGAAAATTGAGACTATATTTCGGATTTCTGCGCAGGAAACAGATTTCTGTTGTCCACTGTTAAAATCGTATCAAATCACAGAAAATTCAAAATGACCTGAGTTGTTTTGTGCGTCATCCTAGGATATATATGCAACTTTTATTAGCTTACCACCTTTTGATTTGAGCAACATAGGAT
Source organism: Alopecurus myosuroides (assembly GCA_028641055.1). NCBI lineage: Eukaryota > Viridiplantae > Streptophyta > Magnoliopsida > Poales > Poaceae > Alopecurus > Alopecurus myosuroides. The sequence goes on along the minus strand of JAPCYS010000230.1, from coordinate 9,270 downwards.
TTTCTAAAAAAATCATCTTTACCTGTTGTTCTGTTTTGACATATTTCTGCTAATAATTGCATTTGCCTCTTAATCTCTTTCTTTTGGTGTTCTTTTGAGAAAAGAAGTTTTAAAAGAAGTTGTGACAATAGCTAATGTGTTTATGAGTGTTAGGCTTGTGTTGAAACTGAACCATGTGAATTTATTATTTCGATTGTACTAACGTTGCTAATGAAGATTGTGAGAAGTTTTGTGTGAAGGAAGTTTTCAAGGGTCAAGAGAAGAGGATGATATGACGTGATCAAGAAGAGTGAAGAGCCTAAGCTTGGGGATGCCCCGGAGGTACATCCCATCAAATTCCAAGAAGACTCAAGTGTCTAAGCTTGGGGATTCCCAAGGCATCCCCTTCTTCATCAACAATTTATGATGTCACTTCTAGTGAAACTATATTTTTATTCAGTCACATCTTATGTGCCTTACTTGGAGAGTCTTTTATTTTTGCAATCTTGATTGGACCCCAGCATTCTTTTATTGGAGAGTGACATGCTCCACTTTTTCATGGGAATACTTTGTATTCTTAATCTTTGTCTGGCTGCTGCATTTATTTAGCTCCTGTTTTGCGTGCATCTCTTATCTAAGAGACGTTAGTTTTAGTAGTATTATGTGAGTACTCTCATGTTTGCGTGTTGTATCATGTAGAGTATTTTTTGTTAAAACATATCTTGTATTGTGCTTGTTGGGAAAAGAAAATGCCGCTTGAAGTAGAATTTTTAATGGTGCAAGTAGAAGCTTGTATAGACTGTGGCTAGAACTTTTTCATATCATGCTAGATGTTATTTTAGTTTTAAAGCCTTGTGGTTATTGAGTAGCATGATTAGCCTCAAATAGCTGAGAGTGTTTAATGTGCCATTGAAGGAATCATGAGTTGTTCTTGTCATATTGAAGCATAAATTTGTGATATACTCTTTTGAATGTTTTATTTGGTTAACTTGGCGCATGCTCACACCATGTTTATGACAATGAACCAGTCACTAATAGCCTCTATGATCATTTAGTTTTTGAACTTGTGGTACCACTTATGCTTTCATTAATGATGTTTATGTCGCTGTGCATGATTATGGATCTTATGCTCTCTTGATTTGTCGCTCCCAGTCTTTTGCTAGCCTCCACCTGTACTGAGTATGGAATTCTACCCGTGCATCCAACTCCCTAAAACCAAGTTTTCCCCATCGTTTCCACCATACCTACCTACATGTGGTATTTAACTGCCACTCCAAGTAAATTGCTCATGTGTTACCTTTTAAACCTTCAAAATTACTCTTGCTTTGTGTTCCTGTTTTTGCTCATGAGGATGTAAAAAGAGAATCTTTATCTGACTTGTTGATTGGATTTCACACCCTAGACTAGCGGCTTCATCCGCTTATCCAATTGATAGAAGAGCTGGCAGCGGGGTGCCCAACCCCAAATTAATACACACAAAATCTCTTCGCTATTTTCCCCTGATTTACCACTTAAAAGCATAATTGTGTAAACAAAAGAGAAAGAGGGATGACCTTCTACACCAGTTGCGTCCTTCATATGGGAGCCGCTCTTGTGAAATCTAGTTGGATTGTGACGTATTGTATTTTCTGTTTACCTTTTGTTGACATTAGCATACATCTCCCAAAATATAGACACTCCTCCATGGTATGTGATTGTTGGCAGGCACCCAACGATTTGGTTAGCCATGGTTTGTGTAAGATGGACGGGAGGAGTGTCAAACTTTTAATACCTCTGTTTAATAAAATAAAATCTCTAGCACATGAGTGATCCCTGCTTCCCTCTGCGAAGAGCCTTTCTTTTACTTTTATGTTGAGTCTCCATCTTCTAACTTTATGCACAGTTGAGAGAGCATTTTTTCCATTATGAGTTTTATGTGCATTTGTCCCAGAAGCATTATTAATTGATTCATGATGTGTTATTGCTTGTTCTGTAATTATTTGTTCTAGTCTTCCTCATGAACTTTGAAGGTGTCCTGGCATTTATGTTTTGCCCCACTCTTAAGGACTAGCGAAATACCACTTTGCCATGCTTTCTCTATACTTGAAACAAATGTATAACTTTCTTTGCATTGTTATTCATGATCTTTTATTTGAGATACTTCTCATGATGCAAAGTGATTTCTATGCTTTATTATTAAAGTTCTATTTATCATGTTTGTGTTAAATTTCTATGATCTCAGCTTACATATGCTTTTACATTTTGATGATCAAGTTTTGTGTGGTAGCTGTCACCGCGCCTGGGGGTGGTGAGGAGCCCCTAGTGCCCCCTAAGGTCGCCCTTTCGCCTATTTATACTCCCCTGAGGGAAACCCCTAAAAGAATGGGCGAAATTCCACGAAACCTTCGCAGCCGCCGGCATCGTCAACCCAAGTTTTGGGGGATAGATCTTTGTTCTGGGACCCTGTCGGGATGGGGAAGTGCCCCCGGAAGCCATCTCCATCGACTCCACCGCAATCTCCATCGCTGTTGCTGTCTCCTATGATGAGGAGGGAGTAGTTCTCCCCCGAGGCTGAGGGCTCTACCGGTAGCTATGTGGTTCATCTCTCTCTCCCATTGTGTGATCTATATGTGATCGTGAACTTTGTAATCTAGTTGAATAAGTAGATGTTACTCTTCATCTTGTGCTACTCAAGTGTTTTATTAATATGAACTTTGGAGTCACCTTGTACCGCGGTGTGAAGGTGACAGTGTGCACATCGTGTGTGTCTCCTCTATGAATTGTGGTGTTTGTCTAGAACCTTTTAGGGCGCTCATAGTGACAGCGTGGGGCTAACTAGACATGGGAATGCTTACTTTAAGGAACACTTTTTGCAGCCCTACGCAATGATTAGTGTTCGTTATCCAACCGGAGAGGGTTAAGAGTAGCATAGTGAAGAGAAGATATTTAGTTATTCAATTATGTGATCAATGTTGAGAGTGTCCAGTAGTGAAAGTAGGATCCCTAGGCCTTGTTTCCAAGCATTGAAACTTTGTTTTCCGCCTGTGCTGATACATGTTTGCTTGCTGCCATATTTATTTCAGATTGCTATTATTACTTATAACCATCCATATTACTCGCATTTCACTATCTCTTCGCTGAACTAGTTCACCTATATACCTGACAAGTATATTGGGTGTGTTGGGGACACAAGAGACTTCTTGTATATTAATTGCAGGGTTGCTTGAGAGGGATATCTTTGACCTCTACCTCCCTGAGTTCAATAAACCTTGGGTGATCCACTTAAGGGAAAGTTGCTGCTGTTCTACAAACCTCTGCACTTGGAGGCCCAACACTGTCTACAAGAATAGAAGTGTGCGTAGACATTACTCTCCTTCCACCTCCACCTCCACCCACCTCGGCCTCCCCCTAATGCAGTCTAGATCTCCTCCATGGATGCCCTCCTTCACTGGGATTTCTCTCCCGGCCTTGCTATGGATAGACAGGTGCGTAGTAAATTTGGCTCTTCGGTTCACTTCTCCCCCTCTCTTGGTACCAAGGAATTTTTTTCTGGTGGTATCTTTCTCTTCGGCCTCTTTTGTTCTCTATGATGAGTTTGTTGGTCTTGCCCTCCAATCTTGTATTGGTGGAGATCATTTGAGTTTCAAAATCTTCAAGCACTCAGATCGAAGATTCCGCTTTTTCACTGGCCTCAACTCGAGTGGGGCACTTCATCTATGGTCTTCGTGACCGAGTATGGCCGGATTTTGTCTGTCATTTATGCTTGTTCAGAGGTGTGCATCCAAGTATCTCTGGGTTTTTCAATGATTCCGATCAAGCGTGGTATTCATCGTGCGAAAATTTATTGATCTCTCAATGTGCCCGGACGAATATTCGGTATAATTTGGACCTTCTTCATGCGAGTTCTTGTTTGGAACATTCATCTTCGAAGGTATTGGCTAAATATGGTTTCTCTAAGTATGAAATTGGGAATCGGGTGATTTCTGTGGCTCCGCCACCATCGTTGTTCTCGCCGCCGGTCGCTAGCTCGGGTAACATTTCTTTTGGTAACTTCCCGGTTCCTCTAATTCCGGACAATCAAACATTATGTCGTGATCCTATCATACCTCCAAATTTCATGCGGAATATTTGTGAGAATTTATCACTTGGCACTTTAGAAGATTTGGAGGATTATCGTTCCGCTATTCTGATCAAGAGATATGTCAAGTTCTCTCCATTCCTTTAATCCCGCCGAAATCCCTGGTTTTTGAATTTCTGGGCCCCTGCTCGCGTTGTGGGCTTCGGGATCATCTCAGGACGACCTGTCCTGTTATCTGCCCACACTGTCAAGTTCTTGGATTTCGTTGTGTTGACTGTGATCCCTCCTCTGAAAGTGATTCGGAGCCTACTGGGCCTCTGGGGCCTGTTATGGATCACTCCCTTTCAGGCCCGCTGCGTTGTTGTTTCAGATGTTTGAATTTGGGCCACATTCGGAGGAATTGTCCCAATAATATTAAGTGCATGGCTTGTTATGGATGGGGACACGTGGCTAGAAAATGCCCGATTAAGGAATTTTGTATCTATTGCAGGTGTATTGGTCATTTAATTAAAAACTGTCCCAAAACCGTTGCACAAATGCCATTTATTGGGTCACCCTTCACATCATTGTAGTCAACGGAGATTGTGGGTGCTAAAACAGCAAGTTCATTCGGCGGTTAATAAAGATTCCCAGATTAATTTGGCCCCACGTCAGATTTGGGTTGCTAAGCGGTAGGAGAAGCCTTTTTTTGGTAAAGATTGATTCGGTCGATTCACCTTCACGAGCGCTTTCCACGTGAACACCATCCCCCGCCGCCCTGCCTTCCACCGCCCTTTTCTGCCCAGGTATCTCGAGTAAGTCGCCATCTTCCCCTGTTCGGCCACCCTCATCCCCTGCACCTCACTGTTCCTCGGTGATTTCGCCTATGGCGAACTTTCCCATCCGCCCGTTCCCTTTCGTCTCGGTGCATGCGGGCATCGAGTGTTGCGTTGCTGATCGTCGTCATCGCAGCCTGTTGGTGTTCGGGGATCCTCCTCTCTCTCATGAAGAGGACGCCATTGTGACAGTAAACCCTCCAATCCTGGACTCCGAGCGTATGCAGACCTAGATAGGATTTTGGATGTGCTCAATGAGGAATATGGGGGTGTTGTGATCACTCACGCTGAGATTTTGCCATTGGGAGTGGGACGTGTCTCGTTTGCTTCTCCGGAGCTGAGAGATCTGTACATTAGAGAAAGTTCACATGCTTTGGATGATGATGTCTCCTACACTTTTGTGTGCCACGACGAGGGAATCAATATGCGTATTCTGGTTTTTGAGTATGAGGCATGGATCCTCTTTCTTGCTTTTCCTTTGGATTACCTCACAGAGCACTACATTAACAAAGTTGTGTCATTGTTTGGTAAGCTTCTGTTGTGGCATCGCCCTGAGGATGGCAAGTCTAGGGTTCTGGTTATGGCTCTGATTAAGGATGCTAGTCTTGTTCCTTGTAGTTTGATTGTTACGAGGGTCTCCACCATGACCGGTCACGGCATGTCTTAGTCGGTACCTGTCTACATCCTCAATGGGAGGCATACCCGTGTTGGTCTTGTCAGTAACGAGGACCCTGCTCCCCCGATGAATGCCTCCCCTCACCCGTATGAACTTCCATATCTTACACTGATGCAAGAATATCAATTAACTATTCAAGAGTTCAATCAGCAGCAGGTTGATGCACGCTGGGCTGGTGGTGTAGTACAGCAATAGGTTGCGCAAGATGGCTGGGGGAATTGGCCAGCTATTTCTCAGGTTTACCGTGGTGTTAGCATGCGTGATTTTCTTCAGTATGATGGTTCTTATATGATGGATGGTGTGGATGTCTCGGATAACTCTTCTAATCATGCTATGGATGCTTGGAATGAGCATGTTGCTGAGGTGGAAGATGCGGCATTGGGTCTTTTAACTGGGGATAGCTCCACTCAGCTGATGTTTGTTCGTGTCGGGGGAGAGACTCTGAATTTTATGCTCCCTATATTTCCATGTTTTTTCACCTTTTTGGTTGGCTTATGCGTCAGGTCTACAGTCGTACGATCCTTCCTGTTGAGGCCCCTCTTGCCACCTATGATCTCTCGCAGATGATCATTCAGGTGTTGTCTGTGGCCCAGGATTGGGGCTTACAGTTGGCTTTTCAGTGGCCTAGCACTTGGTCCCCTGTTCTGGGACTGAACATTGATCTGCCCCTGTCGATCCCATCTCAGGTTCTTGAGTCTGAAATTTGGGGATCTGTCAGTATTCAGCGTTTGGGGCATTTTTCTTCAGCACATGGCTCTGCAAGTCTAGCTCATGGGGTTTCTTCGGGCTCTCGTTCTTGTTCACATTTTCGCTCTGCTTTTACACCTGAGGTTGTTACTGCAGTAAGACGTTCACCTAGACTCATTAATGATGGTTTTATGCATATTGCTCTCCCAGATCGTACTCCTCGCAGAAGATCGTCCTTGGTTCCTCGGGCAGCCACTCCGGTTGTGATGCAGATCAGGGAGATGCAGCGTATCGGGGTCGACGAATGTGGCATTCCTTTGGAGGAATTATCTGAAGATCGTCTTCACAAACCTCGTTGAACGTCATGTTGTGCCGCTGTCAGTTTATTGTGTCCTGGTCAGACTTATATTTTGTGGTCCATGTTTATGTGAACCTCCGTGTCAGTTTAATTGTCAGTCAAACCGCTTGTCTGAATTTCCTTTGGCAGGGTCATTTGTGGATGTTTTTGCTATCTATCAGTATGTGGTTTGTGGGTTGCATTCTGGTGGTGAATTGGTATCTCTGAACATTATCAATGTCTCATTCTAGTCAAATTTGGCGTATTTTGTGTTGGAATTTACGAGGAATTAACAATCCTGAAAAATGGCCACTGATCTATAAGAAGATCGTGGAAAGCCAAGCATCCATTATTTGTTTTTAGGAGACCAAGAGAAGCGAGATTGATCTTCGATTTCTTCGTAATTTTCTTCCTAAGAGACTCAATTGTTTTGAATTTGTTGCCTCAGAGGGGGCTTCGGGTGGTCTGCTTGTTGCTTGGGCCAGGAATTTATTCTTGGGCCGCCTTGCACAGTGTGAATCTTTTGGGCTTGTTATCGAGTTTACTGTTAAGGCCTCACTCGATCGATTTTTTCTGGCTACTGCTTATGGGCCATGCGAGGGGATTGAGCGCCAAAATTTTATTGCCTAGCTTTGTAACTTAGACATTTCCACTGATGATCTCTGGCTGATAATTGGAGATTTTAATATCTACATATACTATGATAGTAGAAATAAACCTGGTGCTAATCGGAGTGACATGGAAACATTCAATGAGGTGATTAGTTACCTAGGGCTCATTGAGCTACCTATTAAAGGCAGAGCTTTTACGTGGAGCAACATGCAACGATATCCACTCCTCTCTCAATTAGATTGGTTTTTTACCTCCACATTTTGGACAATTAAATTCCCTAACACTATGGTTAATCCTCTTGCAACGTTTTTTTACCTACATCAGATCATGTCCCATGTGTCATCTCGATTGGTACTCACATCCCCAAAGCCAAAATATTTCGTTTTGAGAATCATTGGATCAATATGTCGGTTTTCTTTGATTTGGTCAGTAATATATGGAACATTCATTGCCCGGATGATGCTGCGAAATGTGTTTCGGCTAAGTTTAAACTCCTTCGTAAGGGTCTCAAAAATGGGAACTCGAGTATCTCTGTGATTAATAAGTTTATCAGCAACTGTAATCAAGCTATTTTTAAACTTGAGGAATTGGAAGAAGCAAGGGATTTGCATATTACTGAGTGGAATTTTAGAGAAATTATTAAATCCAAGCTCAGTCTGCTTCTCAATAATCAGAGAGCCTATTGGAAAAAACGTTATACTATGAAATGGGCTAAGTTCGGGAGTGAGAACACATCATATTTCCATGCTATAGCCATGGTACGTTATAGATGTAATTCCATATCTTCTCTGCTTAGAGAGGATGGCTCCCTTGTCACCGATCATCATGAGAAAGCTAGAATGCTTCGAAAAGTCTATAAAGATCGTCTCAGTACCTCGGTTCCTATTGATGATCAGTTTGATTTCAGCTCCTATCTGCATGTTCACAATAATTTGGACTGTCTCTCGGTTCCTTTCACCCATGATGAGATTGACGCCATTGTGAAGGAGTTTCCTACTGATAAAGCTCCGGGTCCTGATGGCTTTAATGGCCTTTTCATCAAGGTGTGTTAGCCTATTATTTAAGGTGATATTTATTGATTGTGTGAGGATTTTTGGCATGGGTTGGTCAACCACCAAAGTATAAATGATGCTTTCACCACACTGATTCCCAAAAACGACTCACCTAAGGGACCTACCGATTACAGGCCCATTTCATTATTGAATTCCTGTTTTAAGAATCTTACCAAGCTTCTTGCCAATAGGCTCCAAGGTCTTATTTTGGATATTGTCCATGCCAACCAATATAGTTTTTTGAAGAGTCGCACTATTCAAGATTGTGTTGGTTGGGCATATGAATACATTCATCAGGTTAAGCAATTAGGTTCCCCGGCTGTTATCATTAAACTTGATTTCACTAAAGCTTTCGATCTTATTGAGCATCAGGCCATTCTCGAAATTCTTGCTGCTCAAGGCTTTGATGCTAGATGGATTAGTTGGATCAAAGCCATTTTTTATATGGGCTCCTCTTCCATCCTTCTTAATGGGGTTCCAGGCAGGAGATTTGTTTGTAAACGAGGTGTTCGGCAGGGTGATCTACTCTCTCCCATTCTTTTTGTTGATGGGGCTGATTTGCTCCAATCTATGGTTAATAAGAGCATGATATTAGGGGACATCACTGCTCCTCTGCCCATACCTATGACAGACTATCCCATCGTTCAGTACGCTGACGACGCTTCTTATTTCTCGTGCTTGCCCTCGGGAGCTGTTGGTCATCAAGAACATTTTGTCTCATTTCTCAGCAGCCACGGGCCTTACTGTTAATTATGCTAAGTCCAGTATGATGCCTATTAACATTGATGCTAATGTGCTTGGTGAATGAGCTTATACATTTGGTTGTGCTGCTGGCACTCTCCCTTTCCCTTATCTAGGGCTTCCTCTTGGTCTTACCAGGCCTACTATTCGCGATCTATCTCCTCTTGCAGATCAGATGGAGAGAAGGCTTAATGCATGTGCTAGGTTTTTGGATTATGGGGGGAGATTGACCTTGGTACAATCTGTTTTCTCCTCACTGACCACCCATTACCTGAGTTCTCTTAAGTTTCCCAAGACCCTGATTAAAACGTTTG
>JAPCYS010001839.1:0-18896 GCA_028641055.1 Alopecurus myosuroides | reverse complement strand
TCCTGACATTTATGTTTTGCCCGACTCTTAAGGAGTAGCGAAATACCACTTTGCCATGCTTTCTCTATACTTGAAACGAACATATATCTTTGTTTGGATTGTTATTCATGATCTTTTATTTGAGATACTTCTCATGATGCAAAATGATTGCTATGCTTTACTATTAAAGTTCTATTTAGCATGTTTGTGTTTAAAGTTCTATGATCTTAGCTTACATATGCTTTTACATTTTTATGATCAAGTTTATGTTAGTAGCATGTCACTTCAGAAATTATTGTGTTTTATCGTTTACCTACTCGAGGATGAGTAGAAACTAAGCTTGGGGATGCTTGATACGTCTCCAACGTATCTATAATTTCTGATGCTCCATGATGATATTATGCCAATTAGTACATGTTTTCTCACTTCTTTATGTCATTGTTATCGATTTTGCGGACTAACCTATTGACAAGATGCCACAGAGCCAGTTCCCTATTTTCTGCTATTTTTAGTTTCGGAAAAGTTGTTCTGGAAATATTCTTGGAATTGGAAAATTCGAAGCCCGGAAGTCTTAGAATTCCCGAAGGTTCCACGGAGTCCCGAAGAGACCCGGAGAGGGGCCACAGGGGGCCCACACCATGGGGTGGCGCGCCCCCTGGCCGCGCCGGGGGGTGGTGTGGGACCCCTAGGGCTCCACCACCTTTGCCCTTTCGCCTATTTAATCCCCTCCGAAGGAAAACCCTAGGCACCTGATCAAATATCCCTGAAATGTTCCGCAGCCGCCGTCGTTGTCAACCCTAGATTAAGGGGGTTCTGAAGGTGTCTCCCGGCACCTTGTCGGAGAGGAGATCATCACCGGAGGCCTCTTCATCACCATGCCTGCCTCCGGAGTGATGCGTGAGTAGTTCATCCTTGGACTACGGGTCCATAGCAGTAGCTAGATGGTTGTCTTCTCCTCCTATGCCTCAATGTTTAGATCTCGTGAGCTGCCTAACATGATCGAGATTGTTCTTATGTAATTCTATGTGCTGTGTTTGCTAGGATATGATGAATATTGAACTTATGCCAAGTTGAGTATAGTCTTTATTGCATATGTTATTTTTGATCTTGCATGCTTTCTGTTGCTAGTGGTTGCTCTGGCCAAGTAGTTACTAGTGACTCCAAGAGGGAGTATTTATGCTTGATAGTGGGTTCATGTCTCCTTTTCGCCTGTGCTCGAGTGACAGAAACGTGACGGGGGAGGATGTGTTGTTGCGACTAGGGAGAAAACATCGGTGTGAGTGTCCGCATGTACAATCATTGCTTACATTACACACATTGCTTAATGCGATTATCTATTTTTACAATACCTAAGGGGGTTCAGATGATAACCTGAGGTTGGATTATTAGTCATAGATGCAGTTGGATTACGGTCTATGTATATTGTTGTAATGCCCACACTAAATATCATAGTAGTCATCATGTCATGAATGTGCACTACGGTGCAACCTCTATTTCTTTCAATTGCCTAGCTATAATTTGTTCACCCAGCATGCTATCTTTTATGGAGAGACACCACTAGTGAACCTATGAACCCCGGTCCATTTTCCTACACTGTTAAACAAACCTCTACAATTTCCTGCTTTTCTTTACTTACTGCGAGCATACACCGTTTTCCACACTATACGTCTAATCTTTGTTTTCAGCAAGACCGGTGAGATTCATAACCTCACTGTACAGTTGGCACAAAGTATTTTGGTTGTGTTGTGTGCAGGTTCGTGTTGTTGCTGACACCGGTGAGGCGCCATCACCATCGTCAGTGGCATCAACCTTCCGAAGATCCTCTTTCTCCTACTGGATTGATAACCTTGGTTCTTAACCGAGGGGAAATTCCTACCGTTGTGCTCATCACACCCTCCTCTTGGGGTTCCCAACACACTTTGCCAGCATCAGAAGCGCCTGACGTCGTCGTCAAATTTCAGGCTTCCGACAGTTATTGTACTGCCAATTCCGCCGAGTATTCCCGATCGAAACGTAAATCGTGACGCCGCTGGCCCCACGGTGGGTGCCAACTATCGATACATCGTAGTAGAGTTCATAGACGGGGGTGCCATGAGCCTACATGTAGAACCGTGAGGGGGACGTGATAATACGACAAACGAGAACACCGAGTTTTACCCAGGTTCGGTTCGACACAACTAGGTGGCGTTCCTACTCCTGCAATCTCACTAAATCATTGCTGAAGCGTGAAGTATACAAAGTACAATGTGATTTTGGTTTCGCTAACTCGACGAGGATCGACTTCTCGGCGAGTTGGCTTCTAGCTAATTGTCTTCTGTCTATTCTTGCTCCCGTCTGACTTTATATAGATAGCCAAATTAGGGCTTATAGAAAGGAAACCTAGAAGACTACGGAAAGTATCTAAGTTGGAAAGTAAGGAATCCGTCTTCTCTTCCAAGCCGTACCACTTCGGGCCATGGTCCGGGTTCTTCTAGAATCCGGCTTCCTGCTCATCAGCTTACTGGGCCGCCCAATGGACTATGATCCATTACTTATGGGTCACCCTGGTAATCCGGCTTTTAGGCCAATACCGGACATACCCCTAATCGACATATATCCGACAGGGGGTCCTCCGATCGCTGGATGCATGGACCTGGTCCGTCACCTTGGACGGTCCTGATAAGTCGGGTCTCAGCCGACTGCCCCCCGGCATGGGGGTGCCCCTGGAGGCGTGGCCACCCCGTAGCCGCCCATCACAGGATGAAGACGGTGTGTGGCGCTTTGTTTGGGGACAACGGTTACACATGGGGGCGATCCCTCTGCCTTCCCCCCACGCGTAACCCGCCGCAGGAGAGCAACTGTACATGTTGATCACACCGGAAGTTTAAGGGGAGGCCTAGGGATGTAAAAGTGAGGAAGAAAAGAGAGGATATGAAGAAAAGAGAGGAGAGACATATAGTGTTGTATACACACCCCTATAACATCCTCCGTCCGGATAATTCTAGATCAGACATGCAGGACGTAGGGTTCCATCTCACGATGGCCTGAACATGGTTAAAAATCCGTGTTCGTGTGTTATGCATTCGGTTCTCCCTCTCCACCGCGTTCCACCACCAGAGAAGGGATGGTGTAGGAGTCTCCCTCGCCAACTGCCGAACAAATCAGGGAGCTGGACGTCGGCCACTCCTGGTGTCCGTGTTTCGACACACGACACATTATGTATTGTTCTTATTGCATTTGTATGTTGCACACAAGCAATCACTTCGTTGCTGCAACTTAATACCAGCGAGATTTGATGGATTTTGTCTCAAGGTGGACTTTTAGTAATAGATGATGTCGAATGGCTGTCTATTTATCTTGACGTAATGCCTACAATGTTAGAACTCGTGAACTATATTTCGTCATAATTATATTGTTATACATTCATGATTTGTCAATTGCCCAGCTGTAATTTATTCACCTCAGCATGTTTATTGTTCTTTGGTGCCTATTTTCCTCATTGATTGCAACCTCGTTTACTTTCTTTCATCATCAGTTGCTCGATGCTTCGTTTTTCATTTAATATTATCCAATCATTTAATACAATTCATTTTCTAGTTTTCAGCAAGATGGGAAGATTGACAACCTTCTCGGAAAGTTGTGAGCAAGAAAGAGTTTGTGTTTTCTGTGCAGGTCCACGCTTGGCTCTCGGCAAGACGCCATATTTCTGACTTTGTACCACAAGCAACCTATTGAGAGACCTCGAAGTCCTATTGGATTGATCACCTTGGTTCCTAACTGGGGAAACTTGCTGCTGGGCTACATCATACCTTCCTCTTGGGGTCTCCCGACGGGTGTGTGATTTCACGCCATCAAGCTATATTTATGGCGCCATTGTCGGGACTTCAAGCTTTCAGCTAGGTGAGTTACACACTTCCACGTTTTCTCTTTTATTTTGTTCTTGCTTAGTTTACTTTTGTTTAGCTTTGTTTCTCTTATATCGAAAATAAATAAAAATAGTGCTCTAATTTCTAATCTTTTACTTGGTTTGTTGGTTTGCTTTTATCTTTGCTTTGTTAGTATGTCTAGTTCTATTTCTTTTGTTATGCCACCTGAAGCTGAGATCCTCACTTTCAAACAAAGAGGTGGGGAAAGTTTAAAAGATGTTTGGTATAGAATTAATGATGTGTAAAAGTTTGATTTTATCTTTTTTTTAGTCCTTCTTAGAAGTTTTTATGTGGGTACCACAAATTGGTATAGATATATCATTCACACTTTAATGGGTGGAAATTTCTTAGGAGCTCACACTTTGGAGGCTCTTAATGTTATTGAAGGAACATCTTGCAAACATCGGGTGCGAGCTCGCCGAGCCTACTGACAGAGATCTTTTGGTAGATTCCCCCAACTGCGCGTATTTACTGCCATCATTGATTTGCTCTAAAACTTCTTAATTATTTACCGCCGTTACGATGCAAGTGCACTCGTGCCGTGGATTTGGGATGTGTCGGCTAGTCTTCAATCTTCACTGAATCACTACACCAATGCTTCGTCCAGGGACTGAGGGACGGTTGCCGGAGGAAGTGCTCTGACAGCAAAGGCGAGGGCGGCGATGGCGGCGGCCGGTGGACGTCACAGAGCTTGTATATAGGGTGGAGGCGAGGCCCTTCCTGACCGTGGCAGCGGGATGTTGGATGACGTTGGCGACGACGACTTCTTGAGCTTGTGGAAATGCAGGTGGGGAGGTTGAAGGGGAGATTGCACTGCAGCATTTCATGGAAGGAGGAGAAGATTTGTGCTCTAGAAGAAGCGAGGGAGGGGCTGTACCAGGTCTAGGAAGGGTGATCACGTAGGAAATGACCATGCAATGTGGGTGGGACGAACATCCATCCAGACAAAAGGCTATGCACGACGGATTGCAGCTACGATCCATTTCCGCGAATTCTGGGCATGGTACATCTAACTTTCTGTCCAATCCACTACAGGGACAACTTTTGAGAAATGCTAAAAACCTAGTGAAACATTTCGCTCTTCATTCCTTTTTGCGCATCTCAAAGCATGTACCAGTATGTTGATGGACAAGATAGCTACCATACTCATGCGTGCATGTACAATAGCATTTCCGAATCCACTTATCGATAAAACTAAAACTAGTTACTTTGGAATATGTTTTAGACAGGTTGGATGTTATGGAGAAGAATATTTCTAATATTCAAAAGCAAAATGAGATAGATAAAAAGTTGATTGATCACGTGGATAAGCTAGATGGCGCTATAAATAATATTTTCTAAAAAGATTAAATTGTTGAAACTATAAAGGCTAGTGATAGAAACTTTGGGAGCCACTTTGTCCTCACCCAAGACGAAAAAAATGGAAACTATGGTAGGAAAGAAACCCAGGTTCATGTATGTTCCTAAGAAACCTCAACCGAAAACTGATTTCACCCATCAATAGGGAAGAAACTTCTAAAATTGTTGGGGAAATGTGTTATGTGAGCAAAACTAAAAGTGATCATATTATTAATAAAAGTAATATCCTTGATTCTCCTAGCATTGTGGGCAAGTTAAATTCAGAGAGCCCTCCTAGAAGGACTAATTTCACGATTGAAGAATATTTTGATGATCTTGATGATGGTCTTATGGATAATACTTGATTCTTACTTTGTGCCTAGCTAAAATGCGTTAAAGAAAATCGCTTATGGGAGGCAACCCACCTTATTTTCTCTTATTTCCTTTTTGTGTTCTTTTTGTTTTATTTTGTTTTCTATGAGTATTTAAAGTTGTTACCTCTGTAATAACCGCTCTTTATCCTTTTTATTTCATTTTTGTGCCAAGAGTAACCTCTATTTGAAAGGAAGCTCAATTTGCTGTTTTCTATAAAAAAAATTATGCTTCAACAAAAAATTCGTATCTCTCGGTCAGAGTGCGATAAAATTCTAAAAAACTCAGGCGTCTACTCTAGGTAGTTATCTAACTTTCATTAGTTGACCAATTTCTGATTTGATCTACAAAAGTGCCTCCAAAAAATTCATCTTTTAAAGTCGGTTCTGTTTTGACAGATCTCTGCCTTTATTTGCATTTTCCTTTTAATATTTTTATTTTTTGTGTTCTCTAGGGGTGGAGAGCTTTAAAATAAGTTGTTACAGAAGCTATTGTTTAATTTTAGTGTTTGTCTTGTGTTTAAACTAAACCAGGTTGATTTATTTATTTGATGCACTAACCCAGCTAATGAAGATTGTGAGAAGTTTTGTGTGGAGGAAGTTTTCAAGTGTAAGGAGAAGAGGATGGTATGGGAAGATGAAGGATGGACAAAAGCTCAAGCTTGGGGATGCCCATGTTTATTTTTTAAAGGGAAAGCCCAGCCTCTGCGTCCAGTTGATGCATACGGCTTTTGTATTAAAATAACAAGTATCAAGACCAAAGTAACAGCACACAAGCTTAACACAATTCACGGATCACAAAGAGTGGCTACATGAATCAGCCACGCGAAAATAGATGAAGAAGCAACACTACACATTCTTGAGGCGTCTAGTGTGTAACCAGCCTCCCTTGTTGAAGACAGGCCGAACACCGCCATGAACTGATTCATCCAGACTCCAAACGTCCTTGCTGGTCTTATGGAAGAAGATGAGAAAACGTGGTTGTCCGGTATGTGGCCTAATGAACAACCTGCAAAAAATTCCCAACTCTCGCATTTTTCAAAATAACATCATTTCGACAATTCCAAATTGACCAAAGAAAAGCACAAACGTCAGTACGAATAGATTCTTTTAGTATTCTTATCAACACTATCTAACCAATAACCAAACATATTCACAATACTATTCAGGGGGCTAATACTAAAATTAAAATGGAAAAGTCTCCAAATCTTCTTGGCAAAATCACAATTGATAAAAAGATGTTGAACAGATTCATTTGTGTCACAAAATACACATTTTTACTCTCTGTCCCTCTACGCTTAGCCAAATTATCTTTTGTTAGGAGTTATTTTCTATAAAGGAATCACATAAAAATCTTAATTTTCAACGGAACCTTTAACTTCCACAAATACTTGCGTAATAACTAACATTTCCATTCATCAGATGACCATACATCGATTTGATGGAAAACACACCCGATGGTGTTGGCTTCCACGTAAAAGAATCTGGAGTATTAGATAAAGAAACTGCCATCGGTCTCTCTACTAAATCTAACCATGCAACACATTTACCCCCCACCAAAGGACGTCTAAATTGTAGGTTTGGATGAGCATGATTAAGAACGTGAGATACCAATACATTTTTTTTTCTAACGATATTAAACAAAACCGGATACTAAGATGAAAGAGGTGTGTTTCCTAACCATGGATCCTCCCAAAATCTTATTCCTCGTCTAGTCCCAAGGGATAAAGAAATATTATCAAATAATGCTCCTTTAACTCTTATAACCCCTTTCCAAAAAGGGGAATCACTAGACTTTGCCTCTATCTGAGAGAGAGGCATATTTAATATATCTATTATGTAGCAACTCATGCCACACCCCGTCCTCAGTTAGTAGTTTAAACAATCACTTACTGATAAGACACTTATTCTTAACACCCATCACCTCAATCCCAAGACCCCCTGGTCTTTAGTCTGACAAATTATATCCCACTTCGAAAGTCTATATTTCTTTTTGTGTTGGTCACTTTTCCAAAAGAAACGAGATCTATAAAAGTCTAATCTCTTTAGTACCCCAATAGCTACTTCAAAAAATATAGAAGAAACATCGGTAAACTCGTTAGAACCGAGTTTATTAGGACAAGCATGTCTCCATATGAGGGTAGCTTTCCGATCCACGAGCTTAGCTTCTCCTCAAAACGATCCTCAACAGGTTTCCTCTATTTAGAATCTTCCAATGATGAATTGGAATTCCTAGATATCTAAACGGTAGACTACCAAATTCACACCCAAAGATCTGTCTGTATTCGGCCATAAAATCTCTAGACTTCCCAAAGAAAAAGATCTCACTCTTGTGGAAATTAGTTTTTAACCCAGACAACTGCTCAAACAAGGATAATATTAATTTCATGTTTACCGCTTCTCCAAATCATGCGCGAGAAACAATTGGTATCATCAACATATTGGAGATAGAAATCCCACCCTCAACTAGATGAGGGATAAGACTCCCTACTTGACCATACTCCTTTGCCTGAGCAATAAGAATGGCGAACATATCAGCAACAAGGTTAAAGAGAATAGGAGACAACGGATGTTCCTGTCTTAAACCTTTTAGTGTCTGGAAAAAAATGACCAATATCATCGTTAACTCGAATCCCCACACTACCTCCTGAACAAACATGGACACCCAATTGCACCACTCTGTAGAAAAACCTTTCATGCGAAGAGTTTGTTGTAGGGAAGACCAGTTGAATTTATCATAGGCCTTTTCAAAATCAATTCTAAAAAGAACGCCATCCATTTTCTTTATTAAGTTCATGGGTAGTTTCATGGAAAATCACAACTTCTTCCAAAATATTCCTACCAGGTAAGAAAGCAAACTGGGAAGGTCTAATAACCTTCTGAGCAATATTAGTAATCCTATTTGTACACACTTTAGTGATGATCTTAAAACTCACATTAAGAATACAAATCGGTCGATATTGCTCAATTCTGCTAGCATATTCCTTCTTAGGTAAAAGAGCAATGACACCATAATTCAATTTGAAAAGAGGTAAATTTCCAGGATGTAGTTGTGCAAATAAGATCATCAAGTCAACCTTGATAACATCCCAAACCACGTGGTAAAACTCAGAAGAGAAACCATCTGGACCGGGAGCTTTATTATGTTCCATATGAAAAATAGCATCACACACCTTCCCTTCCAAAAAAGGAGTTGTTAGAAAATTGTTCTCAATATCCGAGACCTGAGGAAAATCCTCGATCCTAGATTCACACATAGAAAAAGTAGAAGGATCCGATGCTCCAAACAACTATTTGTAATATTTTGAAATAAACACTTTGAGATTCTCTTGTCCTACAATGGTTCTTTCATCCGCTCCAGCTGGAAAATTTTGTTTTTCCGATGCTTAGCGTTAACTATAATGTGGAAATATCTGGTGTTGTTCCCACCCTCCTGAATGTGGCGAACTTTCGCCCGCTGATCCCACTTTGCCTTTTCCTCCCTACGAAGATGAGACAAGTAATCATCGGCTTCCTTCTTAGAACCCGCTCGGCTTTAGAGAGGGGAGTCGATTGCTCTTTAAGGTCCAAAGCCTCTATCAGGAGCAAAAGGGGATCTCGTTGTTTCTCATATTCTCCACTGATATTTTTAGCCCACCCCCGTAAAAAAGTACGAAGATGTCTAATCTTATTTTGCCAAACTTAAATAGTAGAGGCCCCGATATTAATGCGACCCCAATCCATGCAAACCATCTCGAAAAAACCCTCTCTGAAGCCAAGACAGTTTAAAGGAAAAAGGCGATGAATTTCCTTAATGAGTTGGAGCTCCGGTTTCAATGAGTAAAGGCGCATGATCTGACCGACGAGTTAGCGCATGAACCGTTACCAACGGGTATTTCTTCTTCCAGTCAATACTGGAAAGGATCCTATCCGACTGCTCATAAGTTGGAATTTTCTGTCAACTGCCCAAGTATATTGTCGACCTGAAAGTTCTGATTATTTCAGATCCACACTCTCGATGATAGCATTAAAGACGAAAGGCCAACGGGGATTCAAGTTAGCATTATTTTTCTCCTCTCGTCTATGAATAATGTTGAAATCATCCCCGACCAACATGGGCAATGATTCCCCATCACAAATACAAACTAACTCCGATATAAAGCCAGGTTTCTTTTCATCTTGGGTTGCCCCATAGATAGTCACGAGTGCCCACCGAAAACCATCTTCCGTCGATCTTACCTGGAATTTTACACAAAAGTCACCTGTAATAACAGACTGGACCACAAAGGTCGCATTATTAAAACCATCCAGAATACCACCTAATCTCCCATGCGGAGGTAGACAATACCAAGTATAATCCTACCTCCAGCCAGAAAGCTCAAGAAATGAGATCAAAAGTTAGAACGTCCAGTCTCCAATGAGACCACAAAATCTAATGTATGCTTTTTAACTGCCTCCGGGATTGCTAAGTGCTTCGCAGTGTCACCCAAACCGTCCGAATTCCGAAACAGTGTCATGCAGTGTCCTGAATACCACCGAACGTGATGACGTCCTGCATAGAAGGTCGAGGAAGCATGGTCGGCGACATGACCGCACCAGACCAATCATTTCCTCCAGACTGTAGCGTCTCTGCCACAACACCACTATGGTCCTCCACCGGAGCTGCACCCAAAGACCTAAATTCCCTGGCCGAAACAAGGGAGAGGAGGAGGGTGTCCTTGTCGGGCCCGTCGCTCCGCAACCAGCACCTGCCGCTCGCCTAGCGACATCAGAGAAGGTGGTGCAGTCGAGGTTACCTCGAACTCCTCCAACCGAGACAAGAGAGGCTCTATAGAGTCACGCTCCACCGTCTCCACAAGAGTGCTCCCCACGACATGCATCCCAGAATCCATACCTCTATCCAATAGCTCACTACCATCATAGGAAGCATCCATCCTCAAATCACCACCGTGTCCCTTAGCCAGACTATCCTTGAAAACAATTCCAGCATCCTCAACAAGAGGGCCGGACGCCTCATGCTGAACAAAGCGCAACTGAAGCTCCTCACGGATGACGTCAAAAGCTCACCTCACAAGAGGTGAGAACACCACCCCTAATCTCGTAAAGCCTGAAGAATGTTGCATATGCTCAGGTCCTCCCTCAAGAGGCTTATTACCTTGCTCAGTAGTCGGAGCCAAAGTGTTAACCACCTGCAAACCCTTCTTGTTTGCCTCTTTCTCTTTGACCTCCTTAAAATCATCCCCTAAATAATTCTCATCATCATTATCACGAGGGGAATCCATCATAGCAACATCAAAACCAGACACAATCTCCTCACCTTCCACCTCAAAAGCAAGCTCATAAATCCAATCTTTTATAAAAGAGGGAAAGTCAATGGAACTTTAGTGTAATCAAGACATCCCACCCTGATCCTGAGAACCTTATGCTCTCGGGTATAAGCCATATCAATCTTCGAGGTCATTCCAATTAGATACCCAAACGCCCAAAATGCCAAATAATCACCAATATGATCCTCTCGAATACCTAAAACTCAAACCCAAAACTGAGACAAAGTATCCATCGTCTCAATCTTCTTTGTCCAATTATCAATAGTTATCTCACATGTGCTATTTGGCACACTACAAGTACCAAAAACCAGCAGCCTATCCATCTCTTGTTTATAAGGACACTGAACCTTGAAAACATTTTGACCAGCACACCGAACATCCCACTGGAACCGCTCAGTAGGAACAAATCCCCGTAGCCAAGTAATGATCTGCGATAGTCATCACCCGATGAGAAACCACCAAAGATGCAAGCCGATTTTTGATCAACTTTGGACGGTAGGACTCAGAGCATGGTGATACGTCATAAACGTATCCACAATTTCTGACGTTCCATGTTGTTGTCATGTTATTTGCTACATGTTTGATATACACTTTATGCCATTTTACCGATTTTCTAGGACTAACCTATTGACAAGATGCCACAGAGCCAGTTCCTATTTTCTGTTGTTTTTGGTTCCAGAAAAGTTGTTCTTGAAATATTCTTGGAATTGGACGATTCAAAAACCGGGGGTCTTTGAAATCCGTCGTGCACACGGAGTCCGGAGGAGACCCGGCGGTAGGCCATAGGGGCCCCACACCATAGGGCGGTGCGGCCAGGGTGGTGTGGCCCCCCTGGCTGCCCACCGACGTTACTCTTTTGCCTATTTGTACCCCACGTCAGGTTAACCCTAAAAACATCCACCTTATCCACGAAAAACACCCGAGGCCGCCGTCATCGTAACCCTAGTTTGGGAGGGCTATGGAGTTATCCCCGACATCCTGCTGGGAAGGGAAGTCATCACCGGAGGGCTCTACACCACCATGCCCGCCTCCGGAATGATGCGTGAGTAGTTCATCATTGGACTACGGGTCCATAGCAGTAGCTAGATGGTTTTTCTCTCCTCTTTATGCCTCATGTTTAGATCTTGTGAGCTGCCCTACACGATCAAGATCATCTTATTGTAATGCTACATGTTGTGTTTGCTGAGATTCGATGAATATTGAATGCTATGTATCTTGATTATCAATCTATCATGGTCCTTTGATGTGTATGTTATTTATGATCTTGCATGATCTCCGTTATTAGTAGATGCTCTAGCAAGTAGATGCTAGTAACTCCAAGAGGGAGTATTTATGCTCGATAGTGGTTTCATGCCTCCCTTTTCCTGACGCTCGAGTGACAGAAACGTAACGTGCGGGGGATGTGATGTTTCCACTAGGGAGAAAACAACAATGTTTACATTACACACTTTGCTTAATGCAATTATCTGTTGCTTGCAACTTAATACCCAAGGATTGCTCGGATGACATTCTGAGGGTGGATTATTAGTCATAAATGCAGTTGGATAACGGTTTGTAATGCCCGCATGAATCACATAGTAATCATCATGTCATGCATATGAACTACGGTGCAGCCTTTATATCTATCAATTGCCCAACTATAAGTTGTTCACCACACATGTTATTTATCTTCTATGGAGAGACACCACTAGTAAACTATGTACCCCGGTCCATTTTCCTTATACTCATAATACAACCACTACAATCGCTGTTTTCACACTGCTACTATTGTTTTCATACTGTTTTCTACACCATACGTTTAACCTCTTTGTTTTCAGCAAAACCGGTGAGATTGACAACCTCACTACTTTGTTGGGGAAAAGTGATTTGATTGTGTTGTGTAAGTTCCACGTTGCTTCTGAACCGGTAGTGCGCCCTGCCACCTGAGCTTCATCAACCTTCAGAAGTTGCTTCTTTCTTCTACTGGTCGATTCAACCTTGGTTTCTTTCTGAGGGAGACTTGTTGATGCACTATTCGTACCTTCCTCTTGGGGTTTCCCAATGAACGTGTGTTCACACACATCAAGCACTTTTCTGGCACCGCTGCCGGGGAGGAAGAGAATTTCTGCAAGGGGAGTCTCTCACTTCTGATCTCTTTACCTTGTTTTAGTTTTTCTTAGTTTATTTCATTTTGTCTTGCTTGTTTCCCTATATCATAAACACACAAAAATTAGTTCTTATTCTAGTTGTTATTTTTATCCTGTTTTTAATCTTGCTAAAATGAGTACCCCTGAGAACACTAAGTTATGTGACTTTACTAGCACCAACAACAATGATTTTATTAGTACACCTATTGCTCCACCTACTCCTATTGTTGATTTTTAGGAGATTAAGTCTGCACTATTAAATCTTGTTATGAGAGAGCAATTTTATGTATTAGTATTGATGCTGCTGCTTCCCATCTTAATAATTTTGTTGAACTATGTGAGATGCAAAAGTATAAAGATGTAGATGGAGATATTATTAAACTAAATTTGTTTCCTTTCTCTTTGAGAGGAAGAACTAAAGAATGGTTGCTATCTTTTTCCTAAAAATAGTATTGATTTTTGGACTAAATGTAAAGATGCTTTGATTGGAAAATATTATCCCCCTGCTAAGATTATATCTCTAAGAAGTAGCATTATGAATTTTAAGCAACTTGATAATAAGCATGTTGCTAAAGCTTGGGAAAGAATGAAATATTTAGTATAGATCTGCCTTACTCATGGACTGACTACTTGGATGATCATCCAAACTTTTTATGCAGGACTGAATTTTTCTTCAAGAAACCTTCTAGGTTCAGCTGCTGGAGGAACCTTTATGTACATGACTTTGGGGGCAGCAACAAAGATTCTTGATGATATGGTGGTAAATTATTCTGAATGGCACACCGAGAGAGCTCCAACATGTAAGAAGGTAAATTCTGTTGAAGAAACCTCCTCTTTGAGTGATAGACTTGATGCTAATATGTCTATTCTTGTTAATGGCCATGCTCCTATTGATCCAAACAATGTTCATTTAGCCTCTTTGGTTGCTCAAGAAGAGAATGTTGATGTGAACTTCATTAAAATAATAATTTCAACAACAAAGCTTATAGGAATAATTTTGGTAGCAACTACTATAGGCCATATTCCCCAAATAATAATAATGGTTATGTCAATTCTTATGCTAATTCCTACAACAACAATAAAAGTGTACCCTCTGATCTTGAAAACATGCTTAAGAATTGTATTAGTACACAAAGTGCTTTTAACAAATCTGTTGAGGAAAAGTTTGAAAAAATTGATGTTCTTGCTTCGAAAGTTGATAGCCTTGCTCTTGATGTTGATCTTCTTAAAGTTAAGGTTATGACTCACGATGTTAAAGAAATAAAAACTTTGAATGCCATCCAAATTCGAATTGATGACAATGTTAGGATGTTAGCAAAATTGCATGCTAGATGGGAAAGAGAAGATGACTTAGCTAGAAAGAATAATATAACTAATGTTTCTACTATTACCACCACTAGTAAAACTAAAGCTTTGCTATGCCTTTATGGTGCCTTGACGGGGAGACTTCTTGATGATGATGAATTTTAAATCCCCGACAACGGCGCAAAAAATTCTTGACGCTATGGATGGCGTGTTGGGAACCCCAAGAGGAGGGTGTGATGAGTACAGCGGTAAGAATTTCCCTCAGTTAAGAACCAAGGTTATCAATCCAGTAGGAGAAAGAGGATCTTCGGAAGGTTGATGCCACTGACGATGGTGATGGCGCCTCACCGGTGTCAGCAACAACACGGAACCTGCACACAACACAACCAAAATACTTTGTCCCAATGATACAGTGAGGTTGTCAATCTCACCGGTCTTGCTGAAAACAAAGATTAGACATATAGTGTGGAAAATGATGTATGCTTGCAATAAGTAAAGAAAGCAGGGAATTGTAGTGGTTTGTTTAACAGTGTAGGAAAATGGACCGGGGTTCATAGGTTCACTAGTGGTGTCTCTCCATAAAAGATAGCATGCTGGTGAACGAATTACAACTGGGAAATTGACAAATAGAGGTTGCACCATAGTGCACATTCATGACATGATGACTACTATGATATTTAGTGCGGGCCTTACAACAATATACATAGACCGTAATCCAACTACATCTATGACTAATAATCCACCCTCAGGTTATCATCCGAACCCCCTTATGTATTAAGTTGCAAGCAACAGATAATCACATTAAGCAATGTGTGTAATGTAAGCAATGATTGTGCACGCGGGCACTCACACCGCTGTTTTCTCCCTAGTGGCAACAACACATCCTCCCCCGTCACGTTTCTGTCACTCGAGTACAGGCGAAAAGGAGGCATGCACCCAATTACCGAGCATAAATACTCCCTCTTGGAGTCACTAGCAACTACTTGGCAAGAGCAACCACTAGCAACGGAAAGCATGCAAGATCACAAATAACATATGCAATAAAGACTATAATAAACTTGTCATAAGTTCAATATTCATCGGATCCCAGCAAACACAACACATATAATTACATAAGAACAATCTCGATCATGTTAGGCAGCTCACGAGATCTAAACATTGAGGCATAGGAGGAGAAGACAACCATCTAGCTACTGCTATGAACCCGTAGTCCAAGGATGAACTACTCATGCATCACTCCAGAGGAAGGCATGGTGATGAAGAGGCCTCCGGTGATGATCTCCTCTCCGGCAGGGTGTCGAGAGACAGCTTCAGAACCCACCTGATCTAGGGTTGACGACGACGGCGGCTCCGGAACTTTTCTGGGATTTTTGATCAGGTGCGTGATTGCAAACGTTGATGGTGTGTTGGAAACCCCAAGAGGAGGGTGTGATGAGTAAGCGGTAAGAATTTCCTTCAGTTAAGAACCAAGGTTATCAATCCAGTAGGAGGAAGAGGATCTCAGGAAGGTTGATGCCACTGACGGTGGTGTTGGCGCTTCACCGGTGTCAGCAACAACGTGGAACCTGCACACAAGACAACCAAAATACTTTGTCCCAACGGTATAGTGAGGTTGTCAAGCTCACCGGTCTTGCTGAAAAGAAAGATTATACGTATAGTGTGGAAAATGATGTATGCTTGCAGTAAGTAAAGAAAGCAGTAAATAGTTGTGGTTTGTTTAACAGTGTGGAAAATGGACCGGGGTTCATAGGTTCACTAGTGGTGTCTCTCCATAAAAGATAGCATGATGGGTGAACAAGTTACAGCCGGGCAATTGATAAATAGAGGTTGCACCGTAGTGCATATAACATGATGATTACTATGATATTTAGTGTCGGCATTACAACAATTTACATAGACTGAAATCCATATGCATCTATGGCTAATAATCCACCCTCAGGTTATCATCCGAACCCCCTTAGGTATTAAGTTGCAAGCAACAGATAATTGCATTAAACAAAGTGTGTAATGTAAACAATGATTATGCACGCGGGCACTTTCACCGTTGTTTTCTCCCTAATTGCAACAACACATCCCCCCTTCATGTTTCTGTCACTCGAGCAAGGTGGTGAGAAGGCATGAACCCACTATCGATCATAAATACTCCCTCTTCGAGTCACTAGCAACTACTTGGCCAGAGCAACCACTAGCAACGGAAAGCATGCAAGATCACAAATAGCATATGCAAATAAAGACTATAATCAACTTGGCATAAGGTCAATATTCATCGGATCCCAGCAAACACAGCATATAGAATTACATAAGATCAATCTCGATCATGATAGGAAGCTCACGAGATCTAAACATGGAGGCATACGAGGAGAAGACAACCATGTAGCTACAGCTATGTACCCGTAGTCCAAGGATGAACTACTCACGCATCACTCCGGAGGCAGGCATGGTGATGTTGAAGCCTTCAGTGATGATCTCCTCTCCGGCAGGGTGCCGGAAACAGCTTCAGAACCCCCCTGATCTATGGTTGACGGTGACGGCGGCTGCGGAACTTTTCGGAGATTTTTGATCAGGTGCCTAGGGTTTTCCATCCGGGGGGATTAAATAGGCGAAAGGGCAAAGGCGGTGGAGCTCCAGGGGGCCCACACTCATAGGTGGCGCGGCCAAGAGGGGACCCGCGCGACCCTATGGTGTGCCCCCCTTGGTGCCCGTCTCTGACTCCTCTTCAGTGTTCTGGATGCTTCCGGGGAAAATAGGCACTTCGAGCTTTGTGGGGTCCAATTCCGAGAATGTTTCCAGAACAACTTTTCTGAAACCAAAAATAGCAGAAAACAGGGAACTGGCACTTGGCATCTTGTTAATAGGTTAGTCCCGGAAAACGTATAAAAATGCTATAAATAAGGGAGAAAACAAGTAGCAATTGACATAATATGATCATGGAGCATCAGAAATTATAGATACGTTGGAGACGTATCAGTGTGTAGGGTTTTCGTTCAGAGGGGAATAAATAGGCGAAAGGGTGATGTCGGTGGGCCACCAGGGTGGCCTCACCACCCCCAGGCGCGGCCAAGGGGGCGCGTGGCTATGGTGACGGCCCCCTGGTGCCCGTCCTCGACTCCTCTTGGGACTTCTAGATGCTTCCGGGGAAAATAGGAACTTTGGGATTCGTGGTATCCAATTCCGAGAATATTTCCAGAACAACTTTTCTGACATAAAAAACAGCAGAAAACAGGGAACTAGCAGTTGGCATCTTGTTAATAGGTTAGTCCCAGAAAACGTGTAAACATGCTATAAAGAAGGGAGAAAACATGTACCAATTGGCATAATATCAACATGGAACATCAGAAATTATAGATACGTTGGAGACATATCAGGCTACACATGCTAGTAATCCTTCTACTATTAATGGTAAAGTAATTGGTGTTGGCAATGTCTCCACTTCTTCTTCTAAACGTTTAAAATTTCCTAAAACCACTAAAACTGTTCTTGATAAAAGTGGTGAAATTTTTCTGGGTTTGGGAGACAATGGTCCCATTACTTTTGATAAGAATGATCTTGACTTTGATAATTGCAACCTCTCTGAAGTAATTATGTTCCTACAAAATCTTGCTAATAATCCCGATGCTAATAATATTAATATGGCTTTTACAAAACATATTACAAATGCTCTCATGCAAATTAAAGAAGAAGAATTAAAATGTGAAGCCTGTATTCCTAGAAAATTAGAAGATGGATGGGATCCCATCATTAAAATGAAGGTGGATGATTTTTATTGTAATGCTCTATCTGATCTTGGTGCTAGTATCTCTATTATGCCTAAGAAACTTTATGATATTCTTGATTTACCACCTTTGGAGCACTGTTATTTGGATATTCGTCTTGCTGATAATGTTAGAAAGAAACCTTTGGGGAGAGATGATGATGTTCTTATTATGGTTAATAATAACCTTGTCCCTATTGATTTTGTTGTTATGAATACTGCATGCAATGCTTCTTGTCCTATTGTTTTGGGAAGACCTTTTCTTAGAACCGTTGGTGTTGTTATTGATATGAAAGAGGGAAATATTAAATATCAATTCCCACTCAAGAAAGGTATGGAGTACTTTCCTAGGAAGATAATGAAGTTTCCTTTTGATTATATTATTCTAACTAGTTACAATTTGGATGCTTCTTCACTTGAAAAACACTTGATTTTCTCTTCTTATGCCTAGCTAAATAGCGTTAAAGAAAAGAACTTCTTGGGAGATAACCCATGGTTTTATTTTTGCCTTGCTTTTCTCTGTTTTGTTTGAGTCAAGAAGTTTTATACTTCTATAGGAACTTCTTTGTATATTTATTTTCATTTGTTAGTTGTGCCGACTAAAGTTTCTAGCAAAAGCTGTTGTTAGTTTTGGCTTCCTGCCCAAAAATCAGATTTCTGCTGTCCACCGTAAAAAAATGTATAATTCACAGAAAGATCTAAATGACCTGAAGTTTTTTTTTTCTTATTCCTCATCTAATTCCGAAACTTTTTCGTTCTTTATTTTTTTCGATTTGAGCAACTTAAGTGCCTCGAAAAAATTCGTCATTACAGAT
>JAPCYS010003845.1:0-39621 GCA_028641055.1 Alopecurus myosuroides | reverse complement strand
CATAGCAAACATACGGTATTCTGGAGAATCTAGTAGATGACCACTTGACAATGGGCAAGAGTCGAGCTATCAAGTGTGTCAAGCGTTTTGTGGTAGCAATTGTGCAAGTGTTCCATGAGGAATACTTGAGATACCTCAATGCTCAAGACAAGTATAGACACTTGGAGTTCAACAAATCTCGGGGTTTTTTAGATGTGCTCGGCTCAATTGATTGCATGTATTGGAGTTGGGAAAATTCTCATGCAACATGGCATGTACAATTTAAGGGGCAGAAAAAAGGATTGCACTATAATCCTTAAAGTCGTGGTAGATTATGAGATTTGGATTTGGCATTCATTTTTCGGAATGTCTAGGTCTTGCAATGACATCAATATTTTTCAGAGGTCATCACTCATGACAAGAATTGCAATGGGTGAAAGTCCACCAATGGATTTTGTAGCAATCAGACGCACATACAATTATCGCTACCATCTTGCGGACGACATCTATCCTGAAGGGTTTCATAGCAAAATAACAAAAAAAATCCTACCAACGATAACAGATATAGCAAGATATATCACTATGCAGATATGAAGTAATGGAGAAAATCGGTGTTCATACCTTTGAAGACCGATAGCATGGATTACACTCCCGCACAAGCGTTGATGATGAAGTCGTACGTAGCCGACCTCATGGTCGTGTAGTCGAAGCAGTTGCGACTTAGTGCCACAAAAGGCAGCACCTCCTAGGTATTACGCACGTACGATGTAATCGACAACTCCCGGGCTATGGTCCAGCAAAACAACGGAAGTTGAAGACTTGGACCGAAGAGACCACAACATGACGGTGTGCATATGGTGGAGAGAACCTCGACTTGTGTGCAGCTCCAAAAATACCAGAGGAGAGAGAAAAAATTGGTGTCTTTGGGAGGCGGGGTGCCTCCCTATTTAAAGGAGGAGGAGGGGAGGTATCCTCCTTGGCTTAGCCATGTGGGACTAATTCCCACATGGTTGGCCGGCCAAGGAGAGGAATCTTCTCCCCTAATGGGCCCCAAAGGGCCTATGTGACTAGCTCCTCCCTCTTCCTCATTTTCCTCTTTTCCCGCACTGGGACTCTTTTGCCACTAAGGCTCATCGAGGGGAAAATAGTTTTACAAATTAAATTAAAATATATTTAATTATAAAATACATTAATAAATAAATACATATTATTTAACTTATTCTAGCACCAAAACACCTTGAGACGGCTACAACAAGTTGAGGTGGAACTACTTTGTGGAGGATCCCATATACCTTGAGCCATATTTTTATCGTCGTTTTAGGATGAGCACCAACTTGTTCAAGAAAATCGTTGAGTGTGTGATGAAACATGACCAGTTTTTTCAGCAAAGTAGGAATACCGCCACAGAACTTGGGCATCGTAATTTCTAGAAGGTGACCGTCGCCTTGCGTACGTTTTCATACGATATTCTGGCGAATCTAGTTGATTACCACTTGACAATGGGCAAGAGTCGAGCTATCAAGTGTGTCAATCGCTTTTTTGTAGCAATTGTGCAAGTGTTCCATGAGGAATACTTGAGATCCCTCAATGCTCAAGACAAGTCTAGACGCTTGGAGTTAAACAAATCTCGGGGGTTTCCAAATGTGCTCGGCTCAATTGATTGCATGCATTGGAGTTGGAAAAAATTGTCATGCAACATGGCATGGACAATTTAAGGGGCAGAAAAAAGGATTGCGCTATAATCCTTAAAGCCGTGGTAGATTATGAGACTTGGATTTGGCATACATTTTTCGGAATGTCTAGGTCTTGCAATGACATCAATATTTTTCAACGGTCATCACTCATGACACAGATTACAATGGGTGCAAGTCCACCAGTGGATTTTGTAGCAATCATACGCACATACAACTACCCCTACTATCTTGCGGACGACATCTATCCTGAAGGATTTCGTAGAAAAATAACAAAAAATTCTTACCAATGATAACTGATATAGCAAGATCTACCACTATGCAGATATGAAGTAATGGAGGAATACGGTGTTCATACCTTTGAAGACCGATAGCAGGGATTGCACTCCCGCACGAGCGTTGATGATAAAGTTGTACGTAGCCGACCTCAAGGTCATGTTGTCGAAGCAGATGCGACTTAGTGCCACAAAAGGCAGCACCTCCTAGGTATTACACACGTACGGTGTAACCGACGACTCCCGGGCTACGGTCCAGCAAAACAACGGAAGTTGAAGACTTGGACCGAAGAGACCTCAACACGACGGTGTGCATATGGTGGAGAGAATCTCGACTCGTGTGCAGATCCAAAATACGGAACCACGGTTGAGAGGAGAGAGAGAGAGAGAGAGAGAGAGAGAGAGAGAAATTGGTGCCTTTGGGAGGCCGGGTGCCTCCCTATTTAAAGGAGGAGGAGGGGAGGCATCCTCCTTGGCTTAGCCATGTGGGACTAATGCCCACATGGATGGCCGGCCAAGGAGGGAATCCGCTCCCCTAATGGGCCCCAAAGGGCCCATGCGACGAGCTCCTCCCTCTTCCTCCTTTTCCCTCTTTTCGCGTATTGGGACTCTTTTGCCACTAAGGCTCATTGAGGGGAAAATAGTTTTAAAAATTAAATTCAAATATATTTAATTATTAATTATATTAAATAAATAAATACATATTATTTAACTTATTCTCGCACCAAAACATCTTTCGTTGCCCTCCGGTCTCCATCGGATAAATCCTCGAACTGTTCGGACTCTTTTCTCACTTATTTCTCTTTGGTGACAAATCAAACCTAACATCGATTACCCTTAAGCGTGACATCCTTACGGTTAGGTATCACTCAAGACATGATCTAGATTCCTCTCCGATCAATGACCAACAACGGGATCTGGAAATCTAGGATGGCCCCTGTGCAATCCACGATTATTTTCATCGCTTGAGCCTTAAACGTGAAGTTCCCACTCCTTTTGTCATGCGATACTTAGATTGTCCGAGATTCGTTCTCTAGTATCTAAATACCCAGTACAATATCATTACCGACAAACACATCTACTCGTTACCTATGTATACCGCATTTGGTAGCCTGAAGCTACACAGAAATGGGTTCGGCGATGCAATGCATTGTGTTTGGTTGCATGAGGTCTTGTTTGTGGTCACCTCTTTACCGAGTTGTGTGAAGGGGAATTTAATTTTTTTGCCATGCATGCTATGCAATGATACTGACGTGATCACACGCTCATTGATAGACCCCAAGCGGAAGATATGATTTAGTCCAGCGGAAATTTTCCCCAATTAGGAAACCAGGGTTATCGAACCAGTAGGACTTCGTAGTCTTGAAGAAGGTTGCTTGTTGCATGCGAGATCAACAAACGTGGACATGCACACAAAACACAATCTCTCTCTTGTCCCCAACTTTCTAAGAAGATTGCCAACTTCTAGTCTTGCTGAAAACTAGATAATTAAACGTATAGAGTCTTGAAAAGTAATAAAAGTAAAAACGGAACATCAAGGAAAATATGCTGAAATTTCTTTAAAGAAGGTTGCAATTATGAGGAAAATAGAACCAGGGGCCATAGGCTCACTAGTGGTGTCTCTCCAAAGAAAACAAACATGCTGGGTGAACAAATTACAACTGGGCAATTGACAAAACATGAACGTATAACCATACTATTATTACGAGATATAGTTCACGGGTTATAACATTGTAGGCATTATGTTAAGGCATATGGACTGCTATCCAACATGCGTCCATATCTAAAAGTCCACCTCAAGAAATCTATCCAGCAAATCTCTCTGGTATTAAGTTGCAGCAACGAAGTGATTGCTTTGTGTGCAACAGACAAATGCATTAATAACCATACGTAATGTAAAGAGTGCTCCTCGTTCATATATAAGAGCACCGTTGTTTTCTCCCTAGTAGCAACAACATATCCCCCATTTGTCACGTTTCTGTCACTCGAGCACAAATGTAAGGGAGGCATGAACCCACTATCTAGCATATATACCCTCTCTTGAAGGTGAAAACAACTACGTGGACAAGGTAATCATAAACACCGAAGAGCATTGCAAGACAAGATTAAAACTCTCTACGAATATAAGTGAAGCATCTCAGATTGACATGAACAAAATAATCATAATCTCATGGTTCATCGGATCCCAACAAACAAAACATGCACAATTACATAACAATGGTTTCGATCATGTGAGGCAGCTCACGAGACTCTAAACATGGAGGCATAGGGGAGATAACAACCATCTAACTACTGATATGCACCCGTAGTCCCGAGATGAAACTACTCATGCACTATCCAGAGGCGATCATGGCGATGTGGAGGCCACCGATGACGATTCCCCTCTCCGACACGGTGCCGCAAAAGGGCTGCAGACGCCCTAGATTGGACTTTCAAGGTGAAAACACCTTGATATGTCTCAAACGTATCTATAATTTTTTATGTTCCATGTTTTTTTGATGCCATATGCTACATGTTTCTTATACACTTTATGTCATTTTTATGGATTTTCTGGGACTAACCTATTGACAAGATGCCACAGAGCCAGTTCCTATTTTCTTCTGTTTTTGGTTTCAGAAAAGTTGTTCTGGAAATATTCTCGGAATTGGACGAAACAAAATCCCAGAGTCTTAGAAAGTCGTCACGTACACGGAGTCCGGAAGAGACCCTGGGGGTGGTGTGGGCCCCCTGGCCACCCACCAACGTTGCCCTCTCGCCTATTTAAGCTCCTCCACGGGTTAACCCTAAACACCCCCGGCTTTTCCACCAAAAATATGTATAGCCACCGTCAACGTCAACCCTAGTTCGGGAGGGTTCTGGAGCTCTCCCCGGCACTTTGCCGGGAGGGGGAATCATCATCGGAGGACTCTTCACCACCATGCCTGCCTCCGGAGTGATGTGTGGGTAGTTCATCCCTGGACTACGGGTCCATAGAAGTAGCTAGATGGTTGTTCTCTCCTCTTTATGCCTCATGTTTAGATCTTGTGAGCTTCCTAAAATGATCAAGATCATCTTATTGTAATGCTACATGTTGTGTTTGCTGGGATCTGATGAATATTGAATGCTATGTCCAGTGATTATCAATCTATCATGTTCTTTCATGCGTATGTTATTTATGATCTTGCATGCTCTCCGTTACTAGTAGATGCTCTGGCCAAGTTGATGCTTGTAACTCCAAGAGGGAATATTTATGCTCAATAGTGGGTTCATGCCTCCCATTCACTCACACTCGAGTGACAGAAACGTAATGGGTGGAGGATGTGCTGTTGCCATTAGGGAGAAAACAACAATGCTTTGTATAAGGATGATTTTATTGTTTACATTACACACTTTTCTTAATGCAATTATCTGTTGCTTTCAACTTAATACCAAAGGTTTGCTCGGATGACACTCCGAGGGTGGATTATTAGTCATAGATGCAGTTGGATAAAGGTCTATGTATCTTGTTGTAATGCCCGCATGAATCACATACTAATCATAATGTCATGCATATGCACTACGGTGCCGACTTTATATTTTTCAATTGCCCAGCTGTAATTTGTTTACCCAGTATGTTATCTATCTGTTTTGGAGAGACACCTCTAGTGAAATGTGGACCCGGTCCATTTCTTTACACTGATATACAACCACTGCAACCGTCGTTTCACTACTGCAATCATTGTTCTCTTTCATCTACTGCAAACAAATACTATTTTCCAGACTATACGTCTAATCCTTTGTTTCAGCAAAACCGGTGAGATTGACAACCTCACTTCTTCATTGGGGCAAAGTAATTTGATTGTGTTGTGTAGATTCCACGTTGCTGCTGAACCGGTAGTGCGCCCTGCAAACATCAGCTACATCAATCTTCGGAAGTGATTTCTTTCTCCTGCTGGTCGATTTAACCTTGGTTTCTTTCTGAGGGAAAACTTGCCGCTGCACTCTTCATAACCATTATCTTGGGGTTTTCCAACGAGTGTCAACTACACACCACACCTCTTTGTATGTTTCATGGAAAATAACTCCGCCCTCAATGTTTTTAGGGTTAAAGGAAATTTATAGGCAAAGAGATGATGAGAGGCGGTGGCCAAGGCGCCCAGAGGCCCACCAGGCGCGACCTACAGTGGGGTCGCGCCTGGCACCCCCTTGGAGGCCCGCTGGCTCCCCTCCGGCTCTTCTTTGGACTTCGTCTTCGTTCCGGGTAAAAAACAATATCCATGGATTTTCAGCCATTTCCAAGAATATTCCTTGAAGAACTTTTCCAAAATAGAAAAAATAGCAGAAAACAACAGCTGTCCTGGTGGATCTCATTAATAGATTAGTGAGTGAAAACATCTGGAAAATGAAAGAAAACGATAGAAAACATGTGGACAACAAAAGGTATTGGGTAGAAAACAAGCATGGAGCATAAAAAATTATAGATACGCTTGCAACGTATCAACATCCCCAAGATTAACTCCTGCTCGTCCTCGAGTAGGTAAGTGATGACAAAATAATTTTTGAGGTGACATGAATCCAACACAAATCTTGATCAATATTATGTAAAAGCATTGAAAGTTGTGATCAAAGTACTTTAACAAAGGCATGATAAATATTATTTGAACTAGTGTAAACTTAGCAACTATGTTGCACATGAAAAGTAACACAAATAAATGACAATGAATAATGAAGCATTAAAAGTGATAAGTTTGTTTCAATATAAAGAAAAAAACATAATAAAGTGGTATCCAACTTGTCCTTCGTGTGGTAGAAAAACATAAATGCCAGGACACCTTAAAAGTTTAAATGGTGACTAGATACAAATAAGTTGAAAGGAAGCAATACCATAATCATGCATCAATCAATAATAAATTTTTGGGACTATGCACATTATACTCAAAATGACCACTATGCTCTCTTAACTGGTGCATAAAGTAAGAAGATGAAGACTCATCATAAAAATAAAAGAAAGACCCTTCACAGAGGTATGCATGGATTACTCATGTGCTAGAGATTTTTATTTAATAAAATAGAGGTATTGAAAATAATTTTGAGAGAGGTATATGCCTATGTCAATGAATGGTAAGGAAAAAATTGTCATAATCCATGTCAACCAAAGTGTTTAGACTATTGAGAGTGGTTTCCATTAGCATTTTTTCTTTTGGTTGGCACTTCCCCGCACCTTTCCTTTGACAAACCAGAGCTAGCCGTATCCACGGGTTCCCACCAACATTCATCAAACCATGGGGAAGTGCTTTTTTATTTTATTATTTGAGTTCATATTATTTGGCTACAGCTCTCTAAAAATTTAGGTGAGAACATATTACATACTCATCGGGTGAAATAAGGGAGAAGAATTTTCCTTGACATAAACCGTGATAAACTTTAAACTACTTCCTCCTGAGCTAAAACAGGAACACAAAACAGGTTAATAATTTTGAAGGTTTAAAAGCAGCACACGAGAACTTTACTTGGAGTGACGGTAAAATACCACATAAAGATAGGTATGGTGGACACATTGGAAAACTTTGGTTTTTGGTAGTTGGATGCACGAGTAGAGCTCATACTCAGTACATGGTGAAGTCTAGCAAAAGACTAGGAGCGACCAACAAAGAGAGCAATAACGTCCATAATCATGAATAGCGACAAAACATCACTAATCAAAGCATGAAGTGATATTACAAGTCAAAGACTAAATGATCATAAAGGATACAAGTGACTTTGTTTTAAGTTATCACATGGTGTGAGCATGCTCCAAGTCAATCCAGATAAATCATTCAAAGGAGAATACCACAATACCATGCTTCAATATGAGGAAACAACACATGATTTAATTTCAATGGCACATTAAGCACTCTCAGCTATTTGAGACTAGTCATGATACATCATATGATACTAAGCACATAATTAAAATAAAATTTAACATGACATGCCAAAGTCTAAGCCACGGTCAAAACAAGCTTCCTATTGCACCACTATAAGCATGAAGTATTTTACTCATCTCCAAAACCAATCAACTTATTCGAAACAACTCTCAAAGAAATAATAATCAAAGACCAGAGAGCTAATCATATACAACTGAAGCAAACCAACAAGCTCTGAACAAAGTTCGAGTGAAAAACAAGAGCTAAACACACTACTAGGAAAATCGAACACTGGTAGAACAATAAGAGCGAAACCTAGAGTGTTCTAGACAATGAAAACATAGTGTGTCTCTCTAAAAAAAATAGTGCTAGGATCCAACCATAAAATACAGAAATAAAACAAAATAAAACTGAAAGAAAAATAAAATGACGTTCCAAGAATAACACATATCATGTAAAGCAATAGAAATATAGTGTTTTTAAAGAATCCTGGTAGTTTTGTTGATGAAGAAGAGAATGCCTTGAGCATCCCCAAGGTTTGACGCTTGTACTTCTTGGATATGTCTTGGGGTGACATGGGAATCCCCAAACTTGAGATTTTGTCCATTCTTTATCTCATCATATCATACTTCTCTCCCTACACTTGAAAACTTCCTCCACAAAAACTTCTCACAACCTTCACCAGCAACATAAGCGCATCAAAATAATAAATCCACTTGATTCATTTTCAACACAAGACAAGCACTAAATTAAAACATTATCTATTGTCACAACTTATTTTAAGGCTCTCTCCCTCCCCCTCCCCACGTAAGAGTCCAAAAAATATTAAGATCCAAATGCAAATATTGGCAGAAATCTGTTAAAACAGAACAACTCGTAAATATGAATTTTTTTGAGGACTTTCTGTTGCTCAAGTCAAAAAGTGTGAAAATAATGAAAGTTAAATAACAACCTGGGGCAGGTGCCCAGAAAATATAAAAAATTACTCGGGTTCTGTCTGAGAGAACCGAGATTTTTAGTGAAGAGCAAAAATCTGGACATAAAACAACAATTTCCCCAAATCATACTAAATCGCTATTAGAGGTTACTCTTGGCACAAAAACGAAATAAAAAGGATAAGGAGTAGTTGTTACACAGGTAACAACTTTCAATACACAAAAAGAACAAAAGAAAACATAAGGTACCAAAGGAAAATAAAGTGGGTTGCCTTCCATAAGCGCTTTTCTTTAACGCCTTTTAGCTAGGCATAAAGAATGAATCAAGTATTATCATTCAATTTGAGGAGCTCGAACTCATTATAGATGCATTGTATTTTCTATACACACAAGGTTTAGAATATCCTATCTCTTTTCTTTTAGGTTTACTATTTTTATCAAAGAATTTTTCTGGAACAACCCAACCAAAATTTTCCTCTAATGCCTCATTGTTAAAAGTTTGAATGGTATAGGGATATTATTTTCTTTTTCTCATTAAGTTTTTTCCTCATATTTCATTTTATCAATATCTAAAATTTTCAAAGTATGATTGATGGAAATATTGTAACCAAGCATCTTATAATGAGCAAAATCTTTTCTAGCTTATATAGCAATGTCATTAAATTCCAGAAGTAAAGCATTCAACACAAAATCCCTTTCTTTTCCTTTCTCCATTATATCAAGTTTAAATTTTTTTGTTGTATAATAGGATTCAGGTTTACAAACCTAAATTCTATCATGGCAACCAAAGAAGCTATAGTGGTCTCGTAGTTATGGACAAGTTTAACTACAGGTTTAGCATTAAAATGACGAAGCCAATTCACATGGTTAAATAATTCTTCAATATTGTTTCTTCCAATAATGAATCCACTTCCTAGTTTCAAATCTTTCATAGAAAATTTAGGGGTAGACATCTTAGCAAAACAGCAACCAAAACTAACACGAAGACGAAAACTAAATAACAAGGAAAATAAAAGACTAGAAACTCGAGAACTAAATTTTTAGGTTTTTGATAAAGAAAAAACAAGACTAAACAAAAGTAAACTAAGCAAAAACAAACAAACGAAAGAGAGTGGAAGTGTGAGGCTCCCCTTTCAGCAAGCTAGAACACCCCGGCAACGGCGCCAGAAAAAGTACTTGATGCTCACACTATACCAACCCTTGGTAGCTAGAGATAACCAGGAAACAGAAGAAGAAATGTTTTCAACACTCAAAGCCTGCAAATCTTGTGGAGAGATAGGACACTATACCAAACAATGTCCTGATGAGGGGCCCCATGGTGATGCAAACAACTCAACTGAAGAATACTTCACTCAAGTTACTTGTTTTCTGTGTGAAGGAACAACACATGTTCCAACACAATGTCCACTTTACCCCATGGTACAAAAAGTTGGACAACAAGCCAAAGTGGGAATGCTTAGTGCAATCCAAGAGAACCTAGGAAAACCAGACGTGAAGAGAAAATGCAAGTTGGATACTATTCACATGGACCATGTCAAGATGAACACTAGAGCCAAGAGTGTCCCACATGCCCATTCATCCAAACACACCACCAAGAATTGTTATTATTGTGAAGAAGATGGACATTTATCTAGAAATTGTCCAAACAAGCGACCCAGACTATCTGCAGATATAGTGGAGTATTCTGGACAACAATATGAAGATATGATGGCCAATTTAATACCATCAAAGAAGAAGAAGAAACTTCAGAAGAACCCCAATCCTGCCTATAGAGACATTAGCCAAGTGATGTGCTTCACATGCAAGAACAAAGGGCACTATGCAAACAAATGCCCTGAAAAGAAGAAGGAAGGAAAATGACAGCCTCTAGAAAAGCACGAGGAGCATCAAGAAATATTTGTCCAAGAATTAGTCTTAGACGAAGTTTTATTTGGAGATAAATGTTCCTTAGAAGTTTCTTCCACTGTAATAAACTACAATGAATGTTTAAGAAATGTGTTCCCATTTTAATAAATGAGATGATGTTGTGAAATCCTATCAACTTGGTCTTTTGTTTGACCCAAAGAGTGACCCCTCAGTGTCAAAGGTAGTTCAACAGACCTATGTTGGTCTACAGCTCTACCACAAAAGAAATTTCTACTCAAGCCAATCTGAAATCAAGCTACACCCCAATCTAATGAAAATAGACTACCCACCAAACTTTGTTTTAAGGGTGGTAGTCACCCAGTTGTTTTGGAACCTAGTCACCCAAACCCATCTTTCCTTCTAGCCTTCCCAAATATTGGGACGAGATTTCTTTTAAGGGTGGTAGTCTTTAACATCCCTGATTTTTGGAAAATTCAAAAATCCCAAAAATTTAAAACTTTTTGTTTTCTAGTAAAGCAAGCCACCAAAAAAAAACTCAAAACACAAAGGAAGTAATATTGTTTTTCCAATGTTACTGAAATTTTTATAACTCGATTTACCTCTATTTTCTAAAACCCTAAATAAGTTTCACCTAATCAAAGATATTATTTTTCCTTAACAAAACCATACTTCATAAAGGGTTCTCATTTCAATCTTTTGCTTGAAAATAGTTAATGATGTTCAACCACTAGAGTATTATCACCTTTATTTTTCCTCTCCACCTCCAAAATGTTTCACATGAATACAAATTATTTAATTTGTTTTCTTCAATTATTATAGCATAAAGTGTTTTTATAAAATTATTTTGCTTAGGAAAACAAGTAAAAGACCTTGGAAAACAATAGTGGCTTTTAGGACTCCTCTCTGATTTTTATTAAGCCCCAATTGAAAATAACAATAATTTCTAATTAGAAAATGACAAAAGTTGCTATTAGGGTTACCCCTATTTTTAAAATGTAATACTTTGGAAAATAAGTTGTAATAACTTTCAAAATTAAGTTTACAACCTATAGTATGTCACTGAAATTTTATTTGACTAATAACTATATTTTATATTTTTCTAAATTAAAAATCACATCAAGCAACTAGTAGGGAATTATTCAAATTTCCAAATTCAAAAATAAAAATATGTTGAGAAGTTTACAAAAATGGTACTTTTGGAAAGTATTTGAAATTTTAAGATTTTAGAATTTTGTTTCATGACATTTGGATAATTAAAACAGAAGATATAATTAAATCTTTTAAACAGAAATAAAAAAGAAAAATTTCATGACGTCATCCCCCCTTCTTCCTCCCAGAAGGAAAGCCACGACCATTTCAGGCGAATTCAATCCCCTCGATTCTGCGCCATTATGGCCATCAATCCCTTCCCTCTGCGGCTCTACTTAAGGCCCTCGAGCCCCTCTCCATTTCCCCCTCGATCCATGACCGTATGCCGTAGAATTTGCTCGCCGGAATAGCTTCTGCTGCCGCCGTCCATTGCCTATTCCGGCAAGCCACATGAGTATCCGCCCCTCTCATTGGATCGGTAAGGAACCCCGTGGCTTTGCGCACGTTTTCATGCTCATGCTTTTCTTTTTGGTGCAGTATAGCGACGAGGACGAGCTCGTCAGAGCACGGCCGCCTCGGGCCACCTCGCCGCAATAGTTGCAGAGCCCCAGGAGCCTCCCCGTGGACACCATCCGGTTCACCGTGCCGCGCCGAATCTCTTCATGGCCTCCCTGTGCATGGAAGACCACCAGGGCGCCGTCGTCGTCTTTTTCCAAGCGTCTGCGCCACCGTGATGCCATATCCGGCGACAATTCCGGCGGGAGGTAACCCTAACCCCCCCTCTTTCAAATCTCAGCCGTACGACCTAGATCCTACGCGCACGATTAGAACCACTTAGCGAAGGGGTACGGGCAAATCAGATCGCGCCACGTCGGCTTGCGCGTTTAGTAGCTCTTCGTTGCTTAGCGCAACACGTAGATGGCCCAGCCCCACTCCTTATCCATCGCCCCGCGCGGCAAATAGCATATATGTGCCCAACTATCTCTGGAATTAATTTTCGAATAAAAATAGAATGTCTATTTTACACAAAAGCCGCTGCACCTTAGATCTATGAAATCTTTAGATCCATAAGCCCAAATTTAGCAAACTTGGACTTTTTGAAATACCCTAGATCTGTACAATCTTTTAGCACTATTCAAATTCAAAATTGACAAACTTAAATTGGTTCAAATTCAAATATGCTTGTTTGAGGAATTTTGACATAATTCTAATTCTGTAAATCCAATTTAAGCAAAACAAATTTATTTGGGTTCCTTAGAATGTGTACTAACAGTACCCACTGCCCAAAATATTATTTGAATTATTTTTGAAGTGTTTTAGATTTTAGATGGACATTTGGGTGCTTAGGCATAATTTAAATTCTATAAATAATTTAAAAATGTTTTCCTAAGCAAAGTTGCTCCATTTGGTAACCTTGAACCAGAGACATCAGTGCCTAAACAATTTTTACACCCTTAGACCATGACCATATGTTTTGACCAAGAAGCCAACATAGTTATTCATCCTTTTTACCATGTCTTAGAATTTTGTTTCCATCTCTTTAGCTTTGTTGTTTTGGCTAATTGGGGCCAAGCCCAAGTCCTTAGTATGTGTCAATAACATATAATATCAAGTAGTGAACCTTAGTTTTCTATCTATCTCTCCACTCCCCCATTCATGCTTCAAGAATCCATCAAGTCAGCAAAATGGAAGACAAGACTCAACCACAAGAAGGAACTCCATCTTCAACTTGGTGGCAACATGAAGATCTACAAAGAATATCATTGAAGAATTTGAAGTAAGGGAATTAGACTTCACAACAACTAGAAGCAACTCAAGGAAGTACAAGTGTGAACAAATTCAGAAGAAAACATCTCCCTCTCTCTTTCCATCTTTCTTCTTATTTTCTTTCTTTTCTATTTGACATAGTGGTATTTGTTCCTATCCCATACCCAAACCAATTAGTGAAGTGAAAGACATGAAGATTCTATTAAGACTGAGAGAAGAATCCATCCAAGGAACAAGACTACAATAGAAGCATGAAGATGGTTTTCAAAGAAGACAAGCATATGAAGACTTGGAGCAATCCACACTAGTTGAAGAATATTAAGTTGTTTATGTCCAACCATTGACCCAAATGGAAAACCCCAAGGCTTTATCTTGTTATCTCCATTGTTATGAAGTTAGTTGAACCTAGACCCACCTTAACCCAAAATGGATAGACTAACTTAGATCACTCAATGTCTTGATGAAAATAACTAAGAGTTACACTTTATTATGTGTTACTTTAGTTGAAATAGTGATATCACCTTGGTGAACTCTTGGAACTTCCTGCACAAGTATTGAACCAAGAGAGAATGAACCTTCCAACTCAAATCTTGACCTTGTCCTAGCCAACTTAGTTAAATACCTTTGTTATGTTAATTGATCTGTTTGTTTTCTCCACTTATGTGTTTGATTGATAGAATGCTTGTTTATTTTGTTATTCTGTTTTCAATGAATAGATTGTACAAAGAGCAACGATATTTCTTGAAGAGAGTGTGATATCTTCACCAACTTCAACAAGGCAAGTAACACACCACCAACTACCCATTATTTTCTATATGCATTAGTTGATTTTTGAGTAGTATGCATTGGTAGGAAATTTTACTAAGTTATATTATGCTATGCTATTATCCTAGTAGTGTGTAGCCCTCTCTTTACCTTATCTTTATAGCCTTAGAACTTGATAGATTCTATGCTATGTTACAAATTGTTTTTACTTGATGTTGTGGAAAAATTCTAAGTAACAACTTCAATGAACCACCTGGGTGGATTTGGTTGCATGGCTGATGAGAGTTGAGTGTATCCCCGAGGGGTGTTCACTTGAGGAATGCCACCCAGGAACAAAGTGATTTTGATGTTCCCCAAGTTTAGATTGCTTCTAGTGCAGTCTTTGGTAATATGGGCTCTCGCTTAGTCAATCAAGTTGTGTGGACTCTACCTGTGGCTTGACAAGCAGATGTAGCAGACTTATAGGTGGAACGGGTCTTGCCGGTTGGTATTTTTCATGCTTCTGAAAGACTTCGACTCAATTCTCTCCTTTCCTTAATACATTCAGCATGTATAGGATGTTTGGGTGAAAAG
Source organism: Alopecurus myosuroides (assembly GCA_028641055.1). Lineage (NCBI taxonomy): Eukaryota > Viridiplantae > Streptophyta > Magnoliopsida > Poales > Poaceae > Alopecurus > Alopecurus myosuroides. The sequence goes on along the minus strand of JAPCYS010003845.1, from coordinate 24,820 downwards.
AGTACAAGGGTGAAAGTGCACAAGCTCTGCAGAGTCAACAAACTAAGATCTTAGCCGTGTCCCCGGTTATGGACAACTATGAGCAGCTGGACAAGGATGGACGGAAGACAAGAATCACATCACCATTTTCAATAAGTAAAATTTTGATTAAGTGAACAGTAGTTGTGGTACTTGGATTTCATTCGAATGATGCCACCCTTTGAAAAGAGAAGTTTTATTTTACAAAATGAGATAGGAGAAAATTTGCTTTGTGCAAACTTAGCCAAAACTCCACCAAGCCAAATATGCATGTAGTATTGGTCTTGTCATTTATATCCACCATAGTATTACTTGCCAATACATTAAATTGAATTGACTCCCTTGTGGCTGCATATTCCATCCTGAAGACGAGTGAGGACTTCGTTTACGATCTCGAGACTATCGCCAACATGTTTTGCCTGTGGCACATGAAGAAGATGGGATCAATGTTGTGCTATATTTTCTGCTGCATTTCTTTGTTTTCTGCTAGTCTTCTAAGACTATGCAAGTTGTAATACTATTTTGTAAAGACTAGATCATGCGATGTAAAAGAATTTGATGCATTTGCATGATATTTCATCTTGTACTGTGGTGCTAGCAATTGATCTAGGGACTAGCATAATAACATAGAGGTCCTTACATTACTTAAATGTGGGAACGCTGCAGGGGGGCCATGGAGCCACCACACCATAGGGTGGCGCGCCCCCTGGTTGCGCCACCAGGTGATGTGGCCCCCTGGCCACCCACCGACATTGCCCTTTCACCTATTTAAGCTCCTCCTTGGGTTAACCCTAAATACCCGAGCCTCCATGCATGAAAAGTTCTGTAGCCGCCATCATCGTCAACCCCCGTTCGGGAGGGTTCTAAAGCTCTCCCCGGCACCCTGCCGGGAGGGGGAATTATAACTGGAGGGCTCTTCATCACCATGCCTTCCTCTAGAGTGATGCGTGAGTAGTTCATCCTTGGACTACGGGTCCATAGCAGTAGCTAGATGGTTGTCTTCTCCTCTTTATGCCTCATGTTTAGATCTTCTGAGCTGCCTAACATGATCAAGATCATCTTATTGTAATGCTACATGTTGTGTTTGCCGGGATGAATATTGAATGCTTTTTCCAGTGATTATAAATCTATCATGTTTATGTTATTTATGATCATGCATGCTCTCCGTTACTAGTAGTTGCTCTGGCCAAGTTGTACTTTTAACTCCAAGAGGGAGTATTTATGCTCGATAGTGGGTTCATGCCTCCCTTTCATTCACGCTCGAGTGACAAAAATGTAACAAATGGGGGATGTGTTGTTGCCATTAGGGAGAAAACAAAAATGTTTTCATTGTTTACATTACACACTTTACTTAAGGAAATAATATGTTGCCTGCAACTTAATACCCAAGGTTTGATTGGATTATGCTCCGAGGGTGGATTATTAGTCATAGATGCAGTTGGATAACGGTCTATGAATTATGTTGTAATGCCCGCATGAATCACATGGTAATCATCATGTCATGCATATGCACTACGGTGCAGCCTTTATATCCGTCAATTGCCCACCTGTAATTTCTTTACCCAGCATGTTATTTATCTTTTTTGGAGAGACACCACTAATGAACTTTGGACCCCGGTCCAATGTTTTATGCTAATAATACAACCACCGCAAATACTGTTTTCTTTAATGCAATCAATTTTTTCCTCTCATTCACTGCCGTCACTGTTCTCTTTTCATTTACTGCAAACAAGTACTATTTTCCACAATATAAATCTAATCCTTTCTGTTAGCAAAATCGGTGAGATTGAGAACCTCATTGTTTTGTTGGGGCAAAGTACTTTGACTGTGTTGTGTAGATTCCATGTTGCTGCTGAGCCTAGTAGTGCGCCCTGTCAACATCAATTGTCTTCAACCTTCAAAAGTGATTTCTTCCTCCTACTGGTCGATTAAACCTTAGTTTCTTTCTGAGGGAAAACTTGATGATGTGCTCTTCATACCTTCCTCTCGGGGTTTCCCAACGAGTGCACTCCTGCACCATCAAGCAGTTTTCTGGCGCCGTTGCCGGGAGGAAGAGGATTTATGCAAGGGGAGTCTCTCACCTCCAATCTCTCTACTTTGTTATTTTTTTTGCTTAGTTTATTTTATTTTGTCTTTTTTTCTCTCTATATCAATAACACAGAAAAATTTGTTCTTATTCTAGTTGTTATTTTTATCCTGTTTTTAATCTTGCTAAAATGAGTATTCCTGAAGTTGAGGTTCATTCTTTTAAGCAACAAGGGGGAGAAAGTTTGAAAGATGCTTGGTATATAATAAGTGATGCCCATCATAGATGTGCAAAAAAGATATTCTACCTTGATCCTTCTTAGGAATTTTTATGTTGGTATTACTAGCTAGTATAGGTATGTTCTAGACACTCTTACACGTGTAATTTTCTAGGAACTCCTGCTTTGGAAGCCTGTAATTTAATTAAAATTTTAGTAGGAACACCACCTACTAAAGATGTTAAAACTGAGATCACTTTAGATGATGTTATAAGAAAGCTGAACTCTATGGAGAAAAATTTGCCGAATTTCCTTGATAATGGTAGAAAAGTTAATGAATCAATAGTAAGTATCAATAAAAGAATCACTATTTTAGAAGCTAGCAATACCCATGATAATCAAAACATCAGGATTGGTAAACTAGAGGAGGCTATGTAAACTTTAAGTTCAACCTTTTCTTCTCTTAAGTTTAAGAGGGAGAAAGCTTTTATGGGAAAAGAGCAAAAAATCAGGTATGTCCCCAAGATGTCTAAACCAAAAACCCCTAATGTGCTTAGATTTGATAAAACTTTTAGTGAAACCTAGAGTGATTTACATGTTGAATCATCTTCAGGGGTACCTAAAGTACCAATTGCTACAAGCTGTGTTTTAGAGGAAATTATTGATTTGGATGCTTCTTCACTTGAAAATACTTGATTCTTGATTTCTGGGCCTAGCTAAAAGGCGTTAAAGAAAAGCACTTCTTGGGAGATAGCCCATGTTTTTATTTTTGCAATATTTTGTTCTGTTTTCTTTGAGTCAAGGTGTTGTTTACTTCTGTAGCAGCTCCTTTGTATATTTATTTTCTCGTATTTGTTGTGCCAAGTAAAGTCTCTAGTGAAAGTTGAAGTTAGATTTGGATTTCTACGCAGGTTACAGATTTTTGTTGTCCGCTGTTAAATTCGTATAAATTGAGAGAAACATCAAAATGACCTGCAAATTTTTGTTCTTAATCCTCAGCTATTTACGAAACTTCTTCTAGTTCTGGTTTTTTATTTAAGAAACGTAAGTGCCTCGAAATAATTCGTCTTCACAGACTGTTCTGGTTTTAACAAATTCTGACTTTTTACTTGCATTCTCTCTTTTACTGTGTTGAGTGGATTTCTTTGCTCCACAAAGCATCAGTGGCTATAGCTAATGTTTAAAAAGTATTAATAATTCTTGTGTGCAAGGAGAACATGTGAGTTTTTGATTGTGCACTAACCCTCTAATGAGAATTACTTTGAGTTTGGTGTGAAGGAAGTTTTCACGGGTCAAGAGAAGAGGGTGATATAATGTGATCAAGAAGAGTGAAAAGCCTAAGCTTGGGGATGCCCCCGTGGTTCATCCCAGCAAATTCTAGGAAGACTCAAGCGTCTAAGCTTGGGGATGCCCAAGGCATCCCCTTCTTCATCAGCAACTTATCATGTCACTTCTAGTGAAACTATATTTTTATTCGGTCACATCATATGCACTTTACTTGGAGCGTCTGTTTATTTTTCTTTTGTTTTGTTTTGTTTTGTTTTGTTTTGTTTTCCTTGCTGCAATAAACTTGGTTGGAACCCAGCATTCTTGTGTGGGAGAGAGACACACTCCACTTTTTCATATGAATACTCGTTTTCTTTCGTACTCGTATTCTTAGTTTTTCTTCTAGCTTATGAAAATCCTTTTAGATCTTGTTTTTCATGCATCTCTTATTCAGAGCTCTTAGTTATAATAGAGTAGTGGTACTCTCTTATTTCTTTGATATATATATTTTGCAGAGTTTTTATTATAAAATGATTGGTGTTGGAAAGTAATAAAATATTTCGTGCTTATAATGGTGCAAAAAGAAGCTTGTTTAGACCGTGGCTAGACTTTATCATGTCATATTAGATGTCATTTTAATTCTATGCTCAGTAGTTATTATTGTAGCATGACTTGTCTCAAATAGTTGAGAGTGCTTAATGTGCCATTGAAAGAATCATAAGTTGTTTTTATCACATTGAAGCATAATATTGTGGTATTCTCCTTCGAATGCTTTATTTGGTTGACTTGGCGCATGCTTACACCATGTTATGACTACAAAACAGTCACCTATAGCGTCTTTGATCATTTAATTTTTGAGTTGTAATACATTCATGCTTTGGTTAATAATGTTTTTGTCGCTATGCATGATTATGACCGTTATTGCTCTCTTAATTCGTCGCTCCCAGTCTTTTGCTAGCCTCCACCTGTACCGAGTATGAGCTCTACTCGTGCATCCAACTCCCCAAAACCAAAGTTTGCCAAATGTGTCCACCATACCTACCTACATGTGGTATTTAACCGCCACTCCAAGTAAATTTCTCATGTGCTACCTTTAAAACCTTCAAAATTATTCTTGTTTTGTACCCCTGTTTCAGCTCATGAGGACATAAATAGAGAATATTTATCTCACTTGTTGATTGGACTTTACACACCTGGACTAGTGGCACATCCACTTATCCAAATTGATAGAAGAGCTGGCAGCAGGTTGCCTAGCCCCAAAATTGGTTACTATTAAATTCTCTTCACTCTTTTTACCCCTGATTTATCAGTCAAAGCATAATTGTGTAAACAAAAGAGAAGAGGGATGACCTTCTGACCCCAGTTGCGTCCTTCAATGGGAACCGCTCTTGTGAAGTTTAGTTGTCTTGTGTCGTACTGTATTTTTTGTTTACCATTCGTTGACAGAAGCATACACCTATCTAAAAATGTTTTCAATACTTGTGTTTAATAAAATAAAAAGCTCTAGCACATGAGTTAATCCCTGCTTCCCTCTGCGAAGGGCCTTTCTTTTACTTTTATGTCGAGTCTCCATCTTCTAACTTTATGCACAATTAAGAGAGTGTAGTTTCCATTATGAGTTTAATGTGCATCATTCCCAAAGATTATTATTGATTGATTCATGATGTGTTATTACTTGCTCTCAAATTATATGTTTCTAGTCATCCACTTAAACTTTGAAGGTGTCCTGGCATTTATGTTTTGCCCCACTTTTAAGGACAAGCGAATTATCACTTTGCTATGTTTTGTTTATGCTTGAAACAAATGTATAACTTTCAAGTGCATTATAATTCATGATGTTTTATTTGTGTTACTTTTCATTATGCAACATGATTGCTAAGTTTCATTGTTAGAATTATATCTACCATGCCCGTGTTTAAAGTACTATGATCTCGGCTTACATATGCTTTTACAATTATGATGATCAAGTTTATGTTAATAGCATGTCACCTAAGAAATTATTTGTTTTTATCGTCTTACCTACTCGAGGACGAGTAGGAACTAATCTTGGGGATGCTTGATACGTCTCTATAATTTATGATGTTCCATCTTGTTTTCATGCCATATACTACATGTCCTTATGTCATTTTTATGGATTTCCTGGGACTAAACTATTAACAAGATGCCACAGAGCCAGTTCCCGTTTTCTGCTGTTTTTGGGTTCAGAAAAGTTGTTGTGGAAATATTTTCGGAATTGGACAAAACAAAATCCCAGGGTCTTAGAAATCTGTGACGTACACGGAGTCTGGTGGGGACCCGCAGGGGTCCCCTGGAGCCACCACACCATAGGGTGGCGCCCCCCCTTGGCCGCGCCACCAGGTGGTGTGGCCCCCTGGCCACCCACCAACGTTGCCCTTTCGCCTATTTAAGCTCCTCCTCGGGCTAACCCTAAATACCTGAGCCTCCATCCATGAAAAGTTCCATAGCCGCCGTCATCGTCAACCCCCGTTCGGGAGGGTTCTGAACCTCTCCCCGGCAACCTGCCAAGAGGGGGAATCATCACTCGAGGGCTCTTCATCACCATGTTTGCCTCCGGAGTGATGCATGAGTAGTTGATCCTTGGACTACGGGTCCATAGCAGTAGCTAGATGGTTGTCTTCTCCTCTTTATGCCTAATGTGTAGATCTTGTGAGCTGCCTAACATGATCAACATCATATTATTGTAATGCTACATGTTGTGTTTGCTGGGATCCGATGAATATTGAATGCTATGTCCTGTGATTATCAATCTATCATGTTTATGTTATTTATGATCTTGCATGCTCTCCGTTACTAGTAGATGCTCTAGCCAAGTTGACACTTTTAACTCCAAGAGGGAGTATTTATGATCGATGGTGGGTTCATACCTCTCTTTCATTCACGCTCGAGTGACAGAAACGTAACAGATGGGGGATGTGTTGTTGCCATTAGGGAGAAAACAACAATGTTTTCATTGTTTACATTACACACTTTACTTAAGGCAATAATATGTTGCTTGCAACTTAATACCCGAGGTTTGATTGGATGACGCTCCGAGGGTAGATTATTATTCATAGATGCAATTGGATAACGGTCTATGAATTATGTTGTAATGCCCGCATGAATGACATAGTAATCATCATGTCATGCATATGCACTACGGTGCAGCCTTTATATCTGTCAATTGCCCAGTTGTAATTTGTTTACCCAACATGTTATCTATCTGTTTTGGAGATACACCACTAGTGAACTGTGGACCCGGTCCATTCTTTTACGCTGATAATACAACCACCGCAAACATTGTTTTCTTTACTGCAGTCATTGTTTTCCTCTCATTCACTGGCATCACCGTTCTCTTTTCATTTACTGCAAACAAGTATTATTTTCCACACTATACATCTAATCCTTTGTGTTAGAAAAACCGGTGAGATTGACAACCTCACTGTTTTGTTAGGGGCAAAGTACTTTGATTGTGTTGTGTAGATTCCACGTTGCTGCTGATCCTGGTAGTGCACCCTGCCAACATCAACTGTCTTCAACCTTCAGAAGTGATTTCTTTCTCCTACTGGCCGATTAAACCTCGGTTTCTTTCTGAGGGAAAACTTGTTGTTGTGCTCTTGGGGTTTCCCAACGAGTGCACTCCTGCACCATCACTGGGAAATTGACAAATGATGAACGTATAACAATACTATTATGACGAGATATAGTTCACGGTTTCTAGCATTGTAGGCATTATGTTAAGGCACATGGACCGCTATCCACCATGCATCCATATCTAAAAGTCCACCTCAAGAAATCTATCCATCAAATCTCTCTGGTATTAAGTTACAACAATGAAGTTATTTCTTTGTGTGCAACAAACAAATGCATTAAAAACAATATGTATTGGAAGCGGTGGTCCTCATCCATAGACTAGAGCACCATTGTTTTCTCCCTAGTAGCAACCGCACATCCCCCATCCGCCATGTTTTTGTCACTCGAGCACACATGTAAGGGAGGCATGAACCCACTATCTAGCATATAAACCCTCTCTTGGAAGTGAAAACAACTACGTGACCAAGGTAATCATAAACACCGTAGAGCATTGCAAGAAAATATTAAAAATCTCTACGAATATAAGTGAAGCATCTGAGATTGACATGAACAAAATAATCATAAATCTCATGGTTCATCGGATCCCAACAAACACAACATGCACAATTACATAACGGTGGTATCGATCATGTGAGGCAGCTCACGAAACTCTAAACATGGAGGCATAGGGGAGAGAACTACCATCTAGCTACTGCTATGAACCCATAGTCCCGAGATGAAGTACTCACGCTTCTGTCCGAAGGCGATCGTGGTGATGTAGAGCTCTCCAATGATGATTCCCCTCTCCACTAGGTTGCCGGAAAAGGCCTGCAAAAGCCCTAGACCGTACTTTCGAGGTGACAATGCTTCTGTGTATTTTTGTGGAAAATAACTCGGTCCCCGACGTTTTTGGGTTAAAGGAAATTTATAGATGAAGAAGGGACGAGAGGCAGTGGCCAGGGCGTCCAGGGGCCTAGAGGTCCCTTGGCTCCCTCCGGATCTTCTTTGGACTCCGTCTTCGTTCCGGGTAAAAAACAAACAACCTCCATGGATTTTCAGCCCTTTCCGAGAATATTTCTTTAAGAAATTTTCTGAAACAGGAAAACAATAGAAAACAACAACTCGCTTGGGGCATCTCGTTAATAGGTTAGTCAGTGAAAAAATCTGGAAAACGAAGGAAAACATGAGGAAAACAAAAGTTATTGGGTAGAAAACAAGCATGGAGCATAAAAAAATTATAGATACATTTGCAACATATCATGCAACCGCCGAGATCTATCTATGAAGATACAAGCGAATAATATTTCCAAAATATAGTTCTAGAGATCATGTACCAGACACCATAGAAGTGGTAGAGGTGTTGGTGATGATGTCGATGAAGCCTGTAGAAGATCCTCATGAACAAACCCGTGGGTGAGGATGTTTCAGACTCCCAGTATCTAGCACCTTGATCCAGCGGAGTGAGGGTCTCACGTGTTACCCCTTAGAGTTTGCACACATACATCAGGACTAGTTCTACAACGCTTCCTAGTCCAGGACTAGACACCGCAGGTGTATATGAAGGTGGAGTTCTCAACACATGAGAGAGAGAGAGTAGTTAGAAGCTAGATCTAATTGGGAGATGACTCCTCAAAACCCCAATTAGAAGAAGCACTAATTCAATTAGAGGGGCTCTAATTAGAACCTCTAATTAGACCCTCTAATTCTACTAGAAAGAGAGAGTGGCTAGAGAGACAATTGTGTGTTTTGCGTAGAGCCTTGGGTCCTTTATATAGTTGGATGAGGGATGGGACCTTCCTTAGGAGGCAGGAGTCCCTCCCTCAATCCACAAGGGGAAGCCGACCCACAAGGAGTGGCTGCACCCCCCCCCACCTAGGAGGATTCGGATTGGACTCCCCTTGTGGAGTCCAACTCCACCTCCCCTTTCCTTTTTTATTTTTCCCTTTTATTTTATCCTTTTTTCTCTCTAAATAATTCTCGTAAATGCAGGGAGGAGGTGTGACTATGCTTGGTGCCCTGGGGCCGACCGGGCAGCCCCCCAAAACTGGGTGCGGCCATGAGGGGCATTCCTACCCCCCTCTGGCACTCCCCCTTCTCGATTTTTGTCTGAAACTATTCTGACACTCTGTGACCCCTATAGATAAAATCATCGATCTTGTCTAATAATGTCAGAAATATATTTCTGACATTTCGGGACATCTCATGCCCCCCTTGCACTTTATCCGTAAGGCGTACAACCTCATCCCCTCTCTCATAAAAACTCTGGAATAAATTCCGGTAGTAATAGAAATTGTTTCTATCACTCTGAGACATCCAATGCCCTCTTTATAAATTCTCTATGATATATATATATAATATATATATATACACACACACACACACACATCATGCATAAACACAATTCCGATGATACTCCTTGTTTATCCGGACCTACGGATATACAAATAAACTACCCCTAACTTAAGTGTTTTTTCCCTATAGATTGATAGCGTGTGGACATGAAACTAGAAACTCTTTCCTTTCCAATAAACAATAGTGGGGCCATGGATGCCCATATTGACTCCAACATACTATAAAAATATAATTCTCAACTTGTTGGTTATTATACAATATTCCCATTACTCACGATACAGATCTTAATCGAGATTATGGATTCCGGTATTGCCATGAAACAATCTTTGGTTCACTATACCTTTGTCTATCTCATTTTACCGGTAAGATTCTTTTTTTATTGGTTACTGTATTATGATATCCCACATGATGTATCATCATCATACATTGTATTAAGAACTTACGGATATCAAGAATATGGAGTGGGCCTAGGCCTGTATCTCTCCTTTTATAGAGGAGTAATTCCTATCTCAGAACATCGAGACAATATACTCCTTTAGAATTAACCAGTGGTTACCGTTACGTTCACCTAGTTTATAGTCTGACTCTAGATAGTAACAAAGTAAAACCTCCAGAATATATCACCCTGATAACCTTCTGGTCAAAGGATACATTGTAATATAACCGTATTGTGATATGATACTAAGGACAAAGATGTCTTAATGGAATCTCTTAGAATATCAACTACTAGGGTATACCAAGCCATATTGTTCCCTTGAAACAATATGTTATTCATTGATGTTGACATAAACAATATCCATGACTAAGAAAACACAACCATCAAGCATCCAACGAATTAGTCGTAAAAGGCAAGACTAGGGTTTGATACTTTGTTCATGTTACTACACGTGAGCGTGAGTTTTCCTCTGAATCTCATATTCAGGAGCCACGACAGTTATAGCATAGTAATATGAATCATAATTATGAAACATATGCATAAATATTATTTCCTTTCGGGCATACATCCAACACTCTTCTCTCAACTGGTCAGGTTACCAAACTACACACCATCACAAAAGACTACGAAATAATAGTTTATGCATAGCTAGTATGGGGTAATTAAAATCCAATCCTAGCTAATACGAATGGCAGTTCACCAATATAGTCCGACCTAGTACGAATCCAATAGTATCATTAAAGTGAGGTGAATGGTTCGTTGATGATGATCAAGGGGGTGGGAGTTCAATCTTATTCTTCTTCCTCTGGTCCTTCTGTTACCTACTTACCTCTGTCAGCCCATATTGCCTCAGCCCGTTCTATCCTTTTGTTCTTCCAAGTTTCATTGTCATCCCAGGCCACACCACGGCCAGAGTCAACCGTGTCAGGCATCCCATCTTCCTCATCCGGAACATGGGAATCAAAGCGCCATCCAACGGTCCAATTGTGAAGAATGCAACACGCAAGAACTAGCTTGACTTGGGTGACAAAAGTGTGAAATGACTTCTTGTCAAGGATTTTGAATCTATTTTTCAATGCAGCAAACACCCTCTCGACCATAACTCTAAGACTAGAGTGTTTGAGATTGAAAAATTTCTTGGTGGTAGCTAGACCACACCTTAAACTGGACTAGTTTAGATGGTATGTGGTCTTTCGGAAGGGTGGAAAAATTGCAAAGTGACACACATAAACAACATCTACAAGGTAGAACTTACCATCAGGGATATTGATCCCATCAGGCCTGGACATGTTGTCAGCAAGAATTGTTGCATCATGTGATGATCCCTCCCAACCAGGTAGCACATATGTGAACTAGAGGTCAGAATCAACAAAAGTTAGCACATTCTGGCTGGTGTAATGCTTCCTCCCTCTATATGTTTTAGACTCTGATCACGACACTCTAGCAGTGAAATGAGTACCATCGATGGCGCCAATACAATACTGACATTAGATGAACAAGTAGTCATGTTTGGCCTATATATTCAAGTGCTCGGATAAGGAAAATAGGAGTACTGCGTAGCTTGGAGTATAGATACCATCTAAACATGTCTCTTACCTTGGTAGGCGTTTGACCAGTTGGTGGCTTGATCATCTCATGCATGAGCTCGCCAACAGCAAACAAGACTTGTCTGAAGTAGCGGGAGATCGTCTCACATGATCTCCTGAACGTGCTATGCGTCACTCTGAATCTCTGGTTATGGCCTAGAACATGAAGAAACATGACAACTTACTCTTCCACAGAGGTGGGGATGTTATCCCTAAACAGCCCGCCCCTCTAAACCTTTTGACAAGTTCATAAAATGGGGCTCTCTACCCATCCAAGTATTTGGACAACATCTACTTCATTGTTGTTGTAGATGTAGTTCAGATTAGTAATCCTCTCTTGATCTCTAATGAACATAGGACCATATGTGACCAAAGGAGTTGCGGTTTGCATAACTATGATCTTGTGGATTGGCGGAATCCATACTTGAATAACGTCTATGAGTGATGTTGTATGCTTCCTCAAAACCATTGCATCGTCCTAATAACATAGATCTGACATGACTACTCCCTAAATCGACACTACCGCTCCATGTAGTTCAGGATAAATGTGTTTTACCTTAGCTCCTGCCATTAGGGATGAAGGAGACACTAGTAGGAGAAACCCTACCAGTGACGAACAAAAATGGGCTACCGCTGGCGAAGCGTTGTTCACCAGCGCTAGCTCGCATGTGGTAACGGGTTACCGCTGGCGAACAGCGCTTCGCCAACGGTAGCAGATATTACCGCTGGCAAACCAGGGCTTGTTCGCCCGTGGTATGTTCGCCAGCGGTAGGTTTGCCAGCGCTATAGCGCCCAGTTTTTTTTTGTTTTTTTCGTATACAGTGCTGTAATTCCTGGTATTATAGTATACAGGTGCAAATACATGTATTTTCTGTAATTTTTATAATTCACACATACAAATCACTCCAACTTTTTGATTCACAGATATATATGTTCACATATGCATATATATGTATATGCAATACACAAACCGGGATCCATCGATATCGTACGAAAATAAGTTTCATAAATATTAATATATATACATGCATTTATGAATACACATCGATCTCGATAACATGTTTAGGTCGGAAGATTTTAAACCAAAAGTATAGCCATCTAATTAGTTTAACGATTACAAAAGTATCACATGCATACAACGCGCGATATAGCATCACACACAACACATCAACGATTACGAAAGAATTAAAGGTGAGATGGGCGCTTTAGCTTCCGCCTCCGCTTGCGATCTTTCACTAGGCCAGCCTGTCGTTCACTTCTTCATCTCTCTGTAGACCAAGATAAAAGCATTACGCCGGTAAAGAAAATCACAAGTTCTTATTAGGAGCACAATTCGTACCGAACCAAATACACATCATCGATCATTTCTTGGTCGTTGCGATCTTCTTTTTCTTCATCGGCGGGAACGGAAGAGCACCTTCTAACGAGTTGAATGGGCTCTCGTCATCCTGCTCTAGTACATATTATCGCAGCTCATCGTTAGATGGTGGACACCGCCAGTGGAAGGCCCCGTCTGAAGTTACTACATCCCTATAGATGATTGTGCAGAGCTTGCGCTGGATGCCACCAAAGTTCTGTGTGAATTCAGCATCAGACCATTCGACAATGATGCGAGACCATTTGTCCATAGTAGACATGAATTGTAGACTCTGTTGCTCCTTCAGGATCTCCATCATGTGTTGGATGAGGTACCATGCCTCCATATGGCCGCCTGGCGTCTGCTTGGGGAAGGGGAACTCTGTTCTGTGTCTGAACACATATTTTCCTTGAATCTGTTTTATTCTGTCGCAGAATCCTTCCGCCCTGATGTAGCCGTCCATAGCTTCATTGAGAACAGACTTGCTGAGGGAGTAGTTCTTCTCCTTCAGTTTACTCCCGGAGTCGAGATATACGGTGTGCGCGTCTCTCGGTTAGAGCATGATAAGTTTGCCTTAATTGTTTCTGCGCAAAACAGTTCAAGAGTCCACCTATATAATCCTCAAACATTGTAACCACTATTAATACTTAACTAAAGATGGAAAATAACTTACTCGGGAAAGTAAGGCAGGAGGGTGATCCTCTTGTGCATATAATTCTTGTGCAACACCTCTTGGATGTACTTTGCCGCTTTTTCCCTACCCTTGGGGTTGTTCAAGTACATGTCGTGCATGTAGTAGGGCTCTACTAGCGCGATGCTTTTGGTATTCTCTATGGATAGTTGATGCACCAAACTGAGCGTAAGCAGGCGGACGATTGATGAGTGGAGGGATTTCATGTGGAACATCCGAAAAATATCGTCAAATCTCACGATGATCTTGTTTGTGTTGCCTTCAGTGACAAATCCCACCGTAGATGGCACCTTTGCGACCAATACCGGCAACGTTGGATTTTTCTCTTTGAGAAGCATCGTCTTCATAAATTGAACACCGTCATGGACGCTAAGCATATCACCTATGAACAAGGAGGCCAACCTCGGCGGAAGCATCGGTTTGCCCAACTCATGGATCTGATGCTAGTCGTGTATGGGTATCCTGTCCAATACCCGTTGTGCCGGCGGCTTAGAGTTGGTCCCCTCCACCGGTTGGCTCATGGATGCAACGGCAGTTGTCTTCTTAGTTCTTTTCCGTGCCGTCTTCTTAGGCTGACTCTCAAATACATTTGCTACCGCCTCTTTGACGGTGTCCTGGCTGGGCCAACTTGCTCGTGGGTTGCCGGTTCTTGAGAAGAGAAAAGACGCTTCGTGCATCGATATTTATCCGCTTCCGCCGCTGGCAAGATAAGTTCATCAAGATCATCCATGCCGGCCCCATCGTAAGGATCGTCGATGAGGTAGTCATTAGGGTTCTCATCTTCAGCATCGTCGTCATCGTGTCACACGGACTTTGCAGGTGAGAAATTTTGTGTTGGCTTGGGTGCCCCGATCCCTGCACCGGTGTTGGAGTGTTGACAGGAGTAATTTTCAAATGAATTGGTGATTTTGGCCATGTCAAATTCCAAACCAAGCACTGCTCCATGTTTAACTCGTTGTAGGCTGCTGGGGGTTGGTTCGGAGGATCGAGAGCACCGCAACCAGGGAGCACCCGACTTAATATCACCCTGAACACGTCGTCGGGTATACGGACGCCGTGGGACACGCGGTTGAGAGGTGTGCTGATCTTTCCTTTAGCAACGTCCTTTAACTCGTCGTTCACATGGAGGAGCAATGTGCATCCCGTCTCGTCGGCCTGCAAAACGTCGCGCGATCGCCGTTAGAGACTGAAGCCGTCACGAATCAAGTCATAATATATAATTAAGTTGTGGACGCTGAATTACCGTGAGGGCATTGAGCTTGGACAAGGGTGATGGACCGGTAAGGGTCGTCGGCAGCGTTGCAGAGACGTGGCGGGGCGGGGACGGATCTTCGCGACATTGCGGCTTAGGGTTGGCGGCGGCCGCCTCGTTCTTCGCAATAGGCGCCACAATGGGGGCCATGTTCTGCGCAGCAGGCGCCACGATGGGGGCTATATTGATCACGGGGGGAGGCCCTTGTCTGCCACCTGCCATCCAAGGCGCTAAGGACTGAGTGACGGACGCACATATGCTAGGGAGGAGCGCGTTGACCCTCTCGTTCACAAGCTCGTCGACCGTCTTCTGCGGCACCTTGTTCTGCTCCTTTCTCTTCTACTTAGTGTCCGGGTAGTAGTGCACATGCCGATGACCCTTTACGAGGCCATGCACATGACCATGATGCGGCTTCTTGTCTAGGGCCACTCCCTTCGTCGCGTTAAGCGCGGGTGTCATACGGGTCCTTGTTCATCGTCGCCGATGACCCCGCGTCAGACTAAGATAGGCGTTCTTTTTCTTCTTCCTCGAGATATTTATTCTCGACCTCTTTGACCTTCTCGTTCAACATAAGATCGCTGGGCTTTTGGGGATCTTCCTTATAATGGGCCCTGACAAAATTTCTCACATGCGGGTCGGGGACCTTGTCATACGGGTTCGTCCCTTTCCTCTCCGCATCCTCCTTAGCCCAAACTTTCTGCTTCCCAAGGTAACCCCAACTTCCGAGATTGTGCGGACCAATGTTCTTTGCTCGGAAATACTTTCCCCATTTACCCAGCTTCTGCCTTTCTGGTTTGAGTTCGTCGAGCTTGAATGTGGCCAAGTCTTCCTCAGAAATGGAGGGACACATTTTATTGATCTCATCGAAACCCTTACCCGCAAACTGGATCTCCATGTCGTGAACGCCTTAGTGAACTTTCCAAGTGCTAACGAGTTGACCAGATTGTGCTTCAGGTCCTGGTTGTCGTAAGGATCCGGGAACTTGTACCGTGTGTGCAGCTTCTCAATCAGCAGGGCGGCCATAGCCTTGTTTTCTTTATCTCTAAGCTGGCCCGTATTAACATTGCCAAATTCTCGAGCAATGCAGCCAATCTGGTTTCCATACCCCTTAGCGTACATCTATGGCTCGACATGAGCACTGCTGTTGGGGCCTACTTCCGTGAACTCTTGACGGATGGTGGCGAGCATGTTGTGTCGTCTTTCTTTGCGCTTACGCGACGCCTCTCTACCGGAGGTGGCATCCCCGGTGCCACTACCGGTTTGACCTTCTCCGGACGATGTATCGGTGCGCGGCTCCTCCTGACGAATGGTTTACTCCATCTCGTTGTCTACATCGCCCTGCGTTTCCGGCTCCGGTCCCAGAACTAGGGTTCCTCCTCCGGCGCCAGGCATAGAGAGCCACGCATCATCGTCCCCGCGTCCGGTCCCAGAAGCACCCGCCTCGTCGTTGAGAGCCATATCTAAGGAGAGAAAAGCCGAAACAAATCCTGCAATTTAAACGATATATACCCCATATGAGTCCAAATTTCACAGGCACTCTAATATGTGATATTTTAGCAAAGGTCATGCCAAAATTCACGAAAAATGTCGGCATGACCTTTGCTAAAAATATCACAAATGGAGTACCCAAATTTGCCGGAACGGAAATTAATCAACATTCCGGCAAATAGGGCCTCACATGGGGTACATGCACATAAAATCTCACCCCTCATATAATACCACCCCTCATATTATCATCGTCATCCACACGAAGGTGGGCACATATCCACACCACCATCACCGTCTTCATCTGTACACCATCCCACAGCACCAACCACACCATCCACACCATCGTCACCGTCGTCATCCACACAATCGACACGACCACACCATCACCACCATCCATCCACACAACCACACCATCACCACCATTCATCCACATGACCACACCATCACCACCATCCATCCACACCATCCATCCACACCAACCATCACACCAGCCATGAATCCAAAAACAGAACAAAAAACTACCTATTGATCTTGTAGGACTTTCGTCGAGCACCTTCCGTGCGTGGCAGAAAAGGGGGCAACAACAGGGCAGCAGGGGCGGTGCCGCTGTAGGAGGCAGTGCGGCAGCCGCAGGGGAGGAGGAGGGAGCCGCAGGGGAGGTGGAGGACGGCCGGTGCGTGGCATCGATGGCCGCCGGCCGTGGAGGGGCGGCGCGCGTCGTGCAGGTGGGGGCGCAACAGAGAGGGAGAGGGCCGGTGGGGACGCAACAGAGAGAGGGAGAGGAGTGGGAGGGGCGCTAGGGAGAGGGCCGGTGGCGCGCGGTGGTCGTCGAGGGACAGTCGCCAGAGAAAGAGGTGTGGAGAGGGTCGGGCGCGCGCGTCGTCGTCGTTCAAACCGCTAAGTCCTTGCTCCCTCTGTGTGTCTCTGTAGGGAAGAGGCGGGGGGCCCATGCGTAAGTGAGACGGGGGCAGTTTACAGCTGGCGAACAGCCTTTGTTCGCCAGCGGTAGCATAGTTTTAATTTTCTTTGAATTGATTTACTGTATTATTTTTCTTTGAGAAACATTACTGTTTTAATTTTTCTTTATTTCTTTGAATTGATTTCTTTTTGTTTATTATTGTTAAATTTTG
Organism: Alopecurus myosuroides; assembly: GCA_028641055.1. Classification (NCBI taxonomy): domain Eukaryota; kingdom Viridiplantae; phylum Streptophyta; class Magnoliopsida; order Poales; family Poaceae; genus Alopecurus; species Alopecurus myosuroides. The sequence goes on along the minus strand of JAPCYS010003845.1, from coordinate 7,431 downwards.
TTTTCCATTATTTCCTTCATGTTTTTTCTTGTTTTCTTTTTATTTTTTATTGTTAAATTTTATTTTCCTTTATGTTTTCTAATATTTCCTTCATGTTTTCTCTTGTTTTATTTTTGTTTTATTTTGTTTTCCAATATTTCCTTCATGTTTTCTCTTTTCGTTATTTTGGTTTTAGTTGTTTTCCATTAATTCCTTCATGTTTTCTATTTGTTTCCTTTATGTTTTCTATTGTTTTATTTTGTTTTCTCTTGTTTTCTTTATGTTTTCTATTATTTTTCTTTATACTTTCTATTGTTTTCCATTATTTCCTTTATGTTTTCTCTTGTTTCCTTTTTGTTTTCTCATGTTTTCTATTATTTCCTTTATGTTTTCTATTGTTTTTCTTTATGTGTTCTATTGTTTTCCGTTGTTTTCTTTATGTTTTCTATTGTTTTATTTTGTTTTCCATTATTTCCTTTTTGTTTTCTCTTGTTCTCTATATGTTTTGTATTGTTTTCCTTTATGTTTTCTATTGTTTTCCATTATTTCCTTTATGTTTTCTCTTGTTTCCTTTTTGTTTTCTCATGTTTTATTCTGTTTTCTCTTGTTTCCTTTATGTTTTATATTGTTTTATTTTGTTTTCCATTATTTTATTTTTTGGTTTCTCTTGTTCTCTTTATGTTTTCTATTGTTTTCCTTTATGTCTTCTATTGTTTTCCATTATTTCCTTTATGTTTTCTCTTGTTTCCTTTTTGTTTTCTCATGTTTTATTTTGTTTTCCGTTGTTTCCTTTATGTTTTCTATTGTTTTATTTTGTTTTCCATTATTTCCTTTATGTTTCACATAATAACTCCACACATTTCAAATATAGAACAAGGTACATTAAATTTATAATAAGTGCACATCAGACCAGTTGATCCATGCATATACATAATTTCGTCGCATACAAGACAGACATATATATATATTCATAGCTTCTCAGCATTTGATCCTTTTGCCTTTTATGGTCGCAGTTGCATAATTTAGCCCCACATCATGACTTCTTCTTTTGAATGGAAGACCATGCCTAGGTAGCATAGTTCTGCTTCTTCTTGTGGTGTATGTTGCATGACTATCATCATCATCTTCTTGATCATCGTCAATATTTGGGCCGCCGAATGTGTCGAACTTGTCCTCATCAACGACTCCATCCATTCCGATGATATTTCTTTTCCCTCTCCTCACGACAACACGGCTAGGACTTGCGGGGTCTGTTATGAAGAAGCATTGGGACACATGCTTAGCCAATACCCATGGCTCATTTTGCGCTGTGACGTTCGCGCTTGATGAAGTTCCGGCTTCAGGAATAACCATGGTTGTAAAGTATTGGTCTTCTTTTCTGACGGTCGACATCCTAGCACATCTGACGCAGAAAATAGGCACCTTCTCTCCAGAGTCGTTAAGCTCCCATATCTCCTCGATGCTTCGGTAGTACCTTAACTTTTTGTCACCGGTGTAGGATTCCATCGTTACCCCTAAGTTTTGATAATCGGAAGTTTTGTCTTTCTCCTTCGTGTAGAAAGTGAACCCGTTGATATCATATGCTTGAAACATCGCTAGGTTCGGAGCGGGGCCATGTGTCAAGGCGTACAATAGTTTATTTTTCCTTGGCGGTGGGTTAGCGACGATCTCATCTTTAAACCAACGCAAGAAAGTGGAGTTATGCTCTCTGATTATTTCTCCTTCGGTCCTCCGCTTGCCTTGTTCAGTGTACTTTTTATTAATCGAGCTCTTGTGTTTTTCCACCCAAGTATCGACCATGTCAATGTGTTGAAAAGCTACTAAGTTTTCCCTGTGAAAGTCGGTGCGTCGACAAGCCTGACCCACATGCACTTCTCTACGTCCATTTTTGTGACATGCGCCATCGAGCTTGCCAATGTGCTTGTTTCTGGGTAGACCAACAGGGTCCTCCACATCAATATGATTCGTGCAGAAAGAGATGCACTCTTCGGCAAGAAAGCCCTGAACGATGCTTCCATCCGGACGGGCCCTGTTGCGAACAAATCCTTTGATGACCCCATTCATCCTTTCAAACGGCATCAAGTTATGCGGGGACAATGGCCCGATATGGATGATATCGTCCATGATATGGACCAACAAATGAACACATATGTCAAAGAATGATGGTGGAAAGTACATCTCAAGCTCGCATAGTATCACGACAATCTCTTCCAGCAGCCTTGAGATCTGCTTCCCCGTGATCGACTTTCGAGATATCACGTCGAAGAAGTTACACAGGCCAAACAGGTTTTCTCGGACGTGTTTGTCCATTATCCCGCGGATCACAACCGGAAGTATCTGCGTCATCATCACGTAACAGTCATGAGACTTCATCCTGTTGAACTTTTGTTTCTGCGCGTCTAGGAATCTGCTTATTAGCCCTGAGTAACCGCTAGGGACTTTGACTCCGAGAAGGCACGTCATCAATTTTGTGATCTCGTCCGGACTAAGAGTGAAGCAGGAGGGCGCAGTAATAGTCATTCCTCTTAACCCTTTTGGCCTTGCGACCCTCCGTCTCCTCATCACACGATTGGTCGTCGTCGTCATCATCCGGGCGTCCCACCTGAAGATCTACCCTAATACCAAAATATATCAGGTCGTTTCTTGCTTTCACCCCGTCTTTGGTCCTCTCCGGCATGTTGAGCAGCGTGCCAAACAAACTTTCAAACACATTCTTCGTGATATGCATCATATCAAGGCAGTGAGGCGTATCGAGAATGGGCCAGTATGGCAAGTCCCAAAACACAGACCTCGTCTTCCATACATCCAGAAGCGTTTTTGGCGCTTTTTGCTTCTTTACCGGCTCTGGGCATTCCTTCCAATCATTCAGCAACTTGTAGATTTCTTCGCCGCAACTCTTACGTGGAGGTCCCCGGAACTCATCTTCACCGTTAAAAAGGTTTCCTCGCCTTCTCCACGGGTCTTTGTTGGGTAGCCACCTTCGATGGCCAACGAAAGTTGTTTTCGAAGACCCAAGATCTTTCGGAAGTTGCATAAACGTGGGGTCATTCATGCACCTCACCCAACCGTTATGTCCGTGGCACACCTGGCCCGCCACATATCCGTAGTCGAGTAGGTCGTGAACCGTACATAGCAAGACAACTCTCATTGGGAAATATTGTTCACCGAAGGCGTCCCATGTGTTCACCCCTTCCTCGGCCCATAGCGTGTCTATCTCATCTTTAAGCAGCTTCAGGTATAGATTGATGTCGTTGCCTGGTTGTTTCGGCCCTTGAATTAGCACATTCATGTGAATATACTTCCTCTTCATGCACAACCAGGGGGATGTTGTACACATACAAACACGGGCCATGTGCTATGGGTACTGCTCTGGTTGCCAAATGGATTGAGTCTGTCGGTACTCACACCCAACCTGATGTTCCTTTCCTCCTCCCCGAATGTTGCATATTCACAGACAATTGCTTTCCATCGACTTGCATCCGAAGGATGTGTCAGATTTACTTTTTCACTCCGCTTTAGATCTTTCAAAACCTTCTTCCTCCTTTTCGCGTGCCAGCGCATGAGCTCTGCTTCCTTGCGGTCTGCGAAATACCGTTGCAGACGGGGAATGAGCGGAAAGTACCACACAACTTTTCGAGGAGCTTTCTTCTTCCCTTTCTTGTATCGAGCGGCGTTGCAAACTGGACAAATGGTCTTGTCCGCGTCCTCTTTCCATAAATGTAGCAATCGTTGATGCACAAATGGTATTTCTCGTGCGGTAAATCAAAGGGGCACACGACTTTCTTGGCCTCGTCGCAACTTTTAGGACACGTGTTGCCCTTTGGAAGGATATCGTGCCAGTATTGCAGGCTTGCATCGACGCTTATGTCGCTCCATTTGTATCTTGCCTTCATCTGCAGAACATCGAGCGCCACTCTCAAGCGGGACTCTCTCGGACCGCAGCCTGCATAAAACGGTGTCTTTGAGTCTATCTCTAGTTGCGCCAGCTTAGATTGATCTCTAGCAGCAGATCTCGAGTTAGTCGTCTTTCTCAAAAGCAGTTCTTTTAGATGAGGGTCACGCACAACTTCCGTTAGGGGTGTCTCTGTGTCCTCGTCTTCTTCCACGTCTTGTTCAACATCTTCTTCATGATCATGTGCGGGATCATGAGGCTGATCTTGGTCATGTTGTAGTTCTTGTCGATCATTGTTATTCTCCTGTTGCACATCATTTCCTACCACCGCCGCCCCATGGACTTCATCACTTATCCACTAACTGTTATACCCATCCATGAAACCATACCTGAGGAGGTGACTGGGCAAGTCTCCGGTAAAGGGGTTGAGCAAGCCCCCTAGTTTGCACTTTCGACATCGACATCATATCTCCTTGCGGCCATTTTGTAACATGTCTTCTGTCGCGTGTCTCAACTAACTATTCACGACACGTTCACTCTTAACGACCACCATTATTTATCGCCTGCACGAGCGCGCCAATATAATATTAGAACCACACACACACACACACACACACACACACACACACACACACACATATATATATATATATACAAAGTGGCAACTCATTTTCATATCCAAAATTTCACTTCATGTCGTATTCACGAAAAAATTCGGCATGACCTTCTTACAAATAGGAGGTTATTAGGGAGTGCTAAACTTTGCCGAGACGAAAATGAATCAACATTTCGGCAATAGTTGGCTACTCAATTTCATTCCACAACAAATTGCACACATTTAACGTCTCTATCACACGACCATATTTGAATCCGGTGAAATTTCACACATATATTGCATATCCCGTGTATCCGGACAAAATTCATACAAACTCGTTTAATTATATATTAGCATTCATCCCACCTCAAATGATTAGATGGCTACACGAGATGATATCCGGAGAATTTTGGAGCTTTGGAGAGAGGGGGGTAATTCTAGATCTAGATGTCTAGGAAGGGAAAACTTTGGGTAGAAAGGGTGTTAGGAGGGAGATAAACCTAGATATACCAACTAAAATAATTTTGGTTGGTTCAAAAGAGAGGAGGAGGGCGTGGAAATTGGCATAAAATTGAGCTAGAGAGAGAAGGGGACAAGGTTGAGAAGAGAGTGGAGGGAGGGGAAAGTGGGTGTGCTCACTTATGGCAAATCTGCCAGGTTACCGCTGGCGAACAAGATGGCTTGTTCGCCAGCGCTAACGTGCGTGCTGGGCCCACAGATTACCGCTTGCGAACAAGCAAAGTTGTTCGCCAGTGGTAGCTCCCTTAGCGCTGGCGATTAGAGGAGGTTGTCCGCCAGCGGTAGTGCCAGGTAGTGGCAGGTGCGCGCGCAGGAGGCCCACACTTAGCGCTGGCGAACAAACAAGCCTGTTCGCCAGCGGTAAGTGGCATAGCGTTGGCGAACATATAAGCGTGTTCGCCAGCGGTAATAGCGCTGGCAAACCTGGAAATGTGTTCGCCAGCGCTATACTGGTGTCTATAAGCAATCTCCTACTAGTGAGAGCAGTCGGTGTCGGCGTTGAAGAAGAGGAGCTCCTGCCTTCTGGTGCATGCGTTGAAGAAGCGCGTAGAGGGCGGCGGGGGGATTAGGGGGAGGCTCCAGTGCCGGCTGCATGGTAGATCCGCCGTCGGTTAAGATGACCCCGCGGATCTGGTGATGGAGAAGAAAAAGCAGGAGCCGCCGGTGTGGATTCAAAAATGGGGAGGTGACCGAATGGACCAGAGGTGAGGGCTCTGTCCGGCACAAAACGGCCCTGGAATTTCATCATCTCCCGCCATCCCCGCGCAGTTCCTGCGCGCACCCTGCCTCGCGCTTTTTCAGCACTGCGGCCTGACTCCACGAAAACCATCGGCTCGGCCTTTCCTAGCGGGTCTAGCCTAAACTGATTTAATCAGCGTGCGAGAAATGATTTTATCAGCATGGAACCAAGCAGACAACCCATTTCATAGCTGTCGGGTCTAGTTGAATCTCATGCAGGCTACCAAACGGCCCTACCTTCTAAAAAGATGTTCGTCTCAGCGCGGGGCTCTCACTGACCACCTCTGAAGGAAGAAGGAGACTGGGGAAGAAGATATTGAGCACATCGGAAAACAGCCAAGCTGCTCTCTGTTGGAACATATCTGGAGTTCTGGACCCGTAAGTCCGTGGCATGTTCTCCTCGGTGCTCGGGCACGTAAAGCCTAACTTCTTATTTTTCATTTTCTTTTTGAGTGGAGGCACGTAAGCAAACTAAGCCTGTCCGTGTAGTCATTTAGCATGGGACGCGTCCATTGCACATTGTTTTTGCAATATACATCCAGTGGCCTCCTTGCATGCATGCAATATATATCCAGTGGCCGATCGATCGTGGCACCACTAGTTGTTACTACTTCGGACAAGGTTACCGATGATTAATACTCTACTAGTTTTAAATATGTATCATCGGACGGACGGTCATGGACTCAGAGGAGAAAGGAGCAGCTGATCCCGGTATGAAGCACTAGCCAATAAAGTAGTGGTGAGGGGTGACTCCTCCTAGTCCTGCCGGGCTGCCACAGACGCAGCGCACCATTGACGGATGCTGCGTGCTCTCGGACGTCGGAGGCAAAGGTAAATTTGGTAACAAAAGTACAGTAGTACAGGAAAACACTCGTTTGTTTTCATAAGGCTAAATAAATCACTTGATGTCATGGTTGGGGAAAGCTATTGATTAGCTGAAGCGGAGCTAGCAAAAGCAGCGAGTTGACGCACTCAGTGTACTTACAGTCATCGTATACGTCTTTTTATTGATAAAGGACTATATATCAAAATCATACCAATTACATATGATCTTTGCATTAACATAATGTCAAGGACTAGACGAGATAGTAACGATACAAATAGTCAAAAGAGAAAAAGGAAAGAAATATCGAAAGATCTCGCCACGGTGATCAATCACTCGCAAAGGTCGAATCCAAATTACCAATACAACGTTGAAAACAACAAAAGAGCTTTTTAAAAATGACTACTCCCTTCGTATCAAAATGTAAAATGTTTTAGCGTTTTCAAGACAACACGTATCTAGACATGTTTTAGTGTAAGACGTTGTTCGGGGGGCTTTCCGGGCCTCAACCTCCATCACTATCAACAATGGATGAGCCGCCAGTTTTTGGAAATCGCACGGGCTTCAGGGGATCCCGCTTTGCCAGAAATTCCCTAACCTCTTCAAGCACTCTAGGAACAAAAAATGCCCTGTCGTAGAAGCCATACCAAACAAGGCTTGGATTTCTTCAATTAAGCCAAACCCCAGTCTGGCCTCCTTGCAAGAAAACCTCTAATTGTGGCAATTGTTGGACCAGCTTGGTGACATCTTGTTTGTCGGCCAGCCAGACAATGCCACGTGGAAATGGACTTCTAACGGCATCTATTCTGCAGACTTAGCTTACAAATTCTTTTTCAACATTAATGTCAGATGAAAGTGCAAATGCACTGAAATCATCGTGTTTTG
>JAPCYS010001499.1:0-11444 GCA_028641055.1 Alopecurus myosuroides | reverse complement strand
CTACATCTTGAGAAATTTCCCTCCGCCTTAAGGAAACAATGGCTATGGCTTGAATGGGAGGACCAACCTAAGCCTTGGGTTGGACTAGGTACCCCTTGCAACAAGGACGGCAAGACTGTTTTTGCGGCGGCCACGGTGGTTACCGTTGGGAATAGGGAGAAGGCAAAATTTTGGACATCCCCTTGGTTGGATGGCATACGTCCAATCGATATTGTCGATTAGTCATCACGACAAGTCCCTCAGATGATCCGGTAGGGTTTTGATTAAGAGAACGAATAAGGCGCTGGCGACAATAGTCGGCTAACGGGGGGGGGGTAAGTTTTACCCAGGTTCGGGGCCCTCGTAGAGGTAAACCCTTACTCCTGCTCTTATGATCTGTATTGCGTGTAGATCGATTACAATGGTGGGTGCGCAAGCTGAGAGATAGATCTCAAGCTATGGCTATGGTGGTCAAAAGTAGATTGGATCCCCCACGGTGGTTCTCCCAGCCTTTTATAGGTGGCTAGGTCTCAAACTGTGCCCAAGGGGGTTACAAACCCTAGCTCTAAGGCGGTGGAAAGTTTCCATCTTGACCCGCAAGTTTTGCGGGTGGGCTTCCCCTGGGCCTTCTAGAACCGCGGAATGGCGCCCTGCGTTGGGCTTTAGTCTTGGGCCATGGACCAGGTAGGCCCACTCGATAGGTCCTGGAGTCATCCCCACGTCAGTAGTGAAAGTGCAAACGCGCTTAAATCATCTTGTTTTGGTGTTTGTTAATAAAATGTGTATACTTAAGTGTGTTGATGTTTTTCAGGGCCTAAATAACATATTTGATGTGGTGGTAGTGAAATACAAAAAGAGGCAAAGTTCCATGAAAAACTTCTGCTGGAATTTATTCCAAGCCGGAGTTCCGGTCTCCTAGATCGGAGTCTCCGGTGTGAGGTTATTCGTGGGTTTGTGTTCTCTGGAATTTCTGGTGTCGCCCGCTGTACCCAGACCAGAGACTTACCGGAGAAGCACCGGAGTGAGCACAACATTGAAGAAACATCACTGGGGTTTGTCTTGCGTCTCCCGCTGTATCCAGACCAGAGACTTACCGGAGATTGTCCGGAGTCTCCAGACTGACTGATATTGCTGATTGAATGACCCTAGACATACTTTGGTCTCAGGCGACAGGTTGCAAGCTGGGCAACACCAGAGTCTCCGACCCCTCGCATCGGAGTCTCCGGACTGGTGGTTTCTCTGAAGGAAATGAAGAGGAAGGAAGTGGTTTCGCGCGCTACATCCACATCGGAGACTTACCAGAATGTGTCTTGAGTCTCCGGACTAATGCCCTGGCGAAAAATCTCAGACCGGAGTCTCTAGCCTTTACACCAGAGTCTCCGATGTGAGTTTGGTAGAATCATCTCCAACGGCTCCAAACTTTATGAGGGGTATAAATACCCCCTCGCCTCCACCTACCTCCAGCTAGCTCGTCCAGAATAGATCTCACCATTGCTAAAGCTCACCCACTTTGCTAGATCTCCAAATCCCTCCACCAAAAGCCTTGATATTTGGAGGATTGAAGGAGAAGGCCCCGATCTACGTCTTCACCAACCAGATTTCATTCCCCCCCCTCATTTTCTTGAGGGTAACTAGTCTAGGGTTTCCTCTTGTGGAGAACCTAGACATCTTGTCTCTCTTGGTGATTCTTGTGATTGTTGGGAGCCCCCAATTTGGTTGTGGGTGTGTGCCCCAAACTTGTTTGTAAAGGACTCGATTCCCGCCTCAAAGGGGATCAATAGTGGAAGGTGTACTAGGCCTTTGTGGCGGGGTTCATCGGAGAATAGGGTGAGGCCTTTGTGGCGTTGAGTAGGCCTTCGTGGCGAGCTCACACCCCTCCAACGAGACGTACTCCCTTAACAAGGAGGAACTCGGGAATACATCGTGTCTCCGCGTGCTTCTGATCGGTTATCTCGTTCCCTTATCCTTTAATCACTTGTGTTGCATTTATTGTTGTACTTGTTGCATTTATTGTTATACTTTCTATATAGATAAATTTATCATAGTTGCACTATCTAGAGAATTTACCTTTGTGTCAAGCCTTAACTCGAAGCAAAATTAAAATTGGTCGTAGCACCTATTTACCCCCCCCTCTAGGTGCCCATACTATACGTTCAATCGGTATCAGAGCCTCGGCTCTTCTATCGAGCTTAACCGCCTAAGAGTTTAAGTATGGTCGATGATACAGAAGACACCGGTTCCACGGTGCATGTCTCTATGGATGATCTCAATGAGTTGAAAAATTCATTGACCTCATCCATGGAGAACAAAATTGATGAATTGCGTCAAATCTTGATGAAATTCATGAAACCCATGGAACCGGGGGCTTCCAATTCATCTCTTCCGGACGAAGTTCCAGAGGGTGCCAAGAAAGGGGATAATGGTGACCCATCTAAAAAATGCTTCCGCTAAATACCCCACCGATAATGGTACGGAAGGAGATGGAGAATTTCACTCCGTTAAAGGACATTATTATCCCGATCCTCCCGTCCCACATCCTCATATAATTCCTAGAGGAGATCCACCTAAAATTGATGCACATTCTTTTCGTGAACGGCAATATTACATGGAAACTCACTTTAACTCTTCTTGTATAGAACTTTGGAGGGTCACTCGTGATGGATACAAGCCCCATGACCCCAAGAACTTGACAAGAAGAGAATTTGTAGATTGTCAACTCAACTACACCGCCTTTTCTATTCTTCAACAAGCCGTGGATCCTAACCACATGCTTCATCTTCAACAATATTCCACCGCCAAGGAAACATGGGACGCTCTTGTTGTCATGTTTGTGGGAAATGGAAGCATGCAAAGGAATAGGTATGATGCCTTGAGCAATGAGACCAAAGGGTTCTATATGCATGATGGAGAGAGCCATGAAGACATGTACCAAAGGCTCAAGACTCTTGCCACCGCATTCCACAATGTTGGTGACAAGTACATTGATGATGCTTGGATGAAGAGGAAGTACATGATTGCTCTCATGCCATTTGAGCCTGCGGACTTGAAGAGCATTCAAGGAAGACATGAGTTTGCTTCTTTGACCTCAACTCAAGTTATGAAAGAGGTGTGATCCTATCAAGTGCAATACAATAATGCTCTTGACAACCGTGCTAGGGCCATAAAATGCACAAAGGGGCATCGGTTGCTTTGAAGGCCAAGGTTGTGTCAAGGGAGGTTGAGTATGAAGAAGAGTGCCATGAGGAGTTATCTCCATTGAAGGATCAAGAGTATGATCCTGTGCTCAAAGATATCATTGCTCTTACCGTGCAAAAGTTTTGGAGGAATCCTCCCAAGGCCAAGGCATATGTTGAGGAGAAGACCAAGTCTCACTATGGAAATGATGGGACTCAATGAGTGAGGTCTTGCTTCAATTGTCAAGATAAGCACCATTTCATTGTGGAGTGTCCCTATGAAAATAGAGAACTCCATGGTGGCAAGCTCATTCGCAAGGACAAGTCAAATGTTGCTTACAAGAAACCTCACTTCAAGAAGAAACCATTCAACAAGAAGTCCCCCACCAAGTTTGTGCTTGTGACTCAAGAGGAGTATGATTACGGAAGTGATGATGAATAAGAAGAAACCACAAGTGAAGTGACCGCACTTGCTATTGCTTCTACTCCATCATCTTCATCTCTCTTTGAATCCCCCAATGAGAATTATCCTCACCCAAATTCCAAGTGATTCATGGCTAAGGCCTCGGAGGTATCACCTGCTCCCAACTCTAAGACCCCAAGTGAAGTAGAAAATCATGTAGTCTTAGAGTAGAAGATGAAATTCTCTCTTTGGAACATTTTATGTCTAACATACAAGGGGAGACCAAGAAGTACTTTGATCATCTCATGAGCCAATTGGAGAGGCCCATGCATGAAGCTCTTGAGAAGAAAGGTGAGATTGAAAGAACGGATGCGGATGAGATAGAATCCCTCTCTATGACTCTTGAGGAAGAGCATGATGGTAGAGTTTCTCTTGAGGAGGAACTTGAATCTATTGAAGAGTCACATAATGAACTTGTTTCTAGTATCACTAAGGAACGTGACCTTGCAATTGCTAAATATAAAAAGGCTAAAAAGGATAAGGTTGAGTTTTGTGTTGGTCATGGTAAACTAACCGAGGAGTTTGAAAAACTAACCTAGGCTCACAAGGCCTTGGAGAGTAAACATTCTTCCCTCAAAGAGTTGCATGAACAACTTCAAACTCAACTTAATCAACTTAACAACCTTACCACCTCTACTTCTTCTTGTGATCATGCAAATATTATTGAGGAATATGCTAGGTTGAAGGATGAGCTAACAAGGCTAAAGGGCAAGAGCCCTCAAGTTGAGAAGGTTGTGGCCTCTAACCCACAAGTGATTGCCCCTAGCCCTCATGTGGTTATTGCTAGACCACAAATGAGTGCTCCAAGGCAACAAGTGGGCAAGCAAGATCTTGGCTATGTTGCCAAGAAGAAGAACAAGAAGAAGAAGAGCAAGAAGAAGGCCACCAATGGTGTTTCGAGTGGTATTGTTATTAGGGACAACACTACTTGTAACACTCCCGCACAAGCTAACAATGTTGCTTCAAGTATTCATGAGGGACAACACAACTCGTAGCATTTACGTGGGAACTAACAATCTACACCATTTCTTATATGTTGATTATTATGGTGTTGTACAAGCTAAATATGTTGGCCCTATTTGGGTTCCAAAGACCCTTGTTGCTAACATGAAGGGGCCCTTATCGGGTCCTAACTCCAGTCAATGATCTCTTGCAGGACTATGCTTCCGGTGGGTCTAAATGGATAATTGATCGTGGATACACTAGTTATATGACCGGAAGCAAATAACTTGTGACGGAGTTGCGCCCAAATGATATTCACGCAACCTTCACTTATGGAGACACGTCCTCGTCTAAGGTATAGGGGTTTGGCAAGGTTGTGATTGCTCCCGATATTACTATCGTGAACGTCATGCTTGTTGAATCTGTTGGTTTCAATTTACTTTCGGTTTGTCTCTTGGGAATATGGGTTTCTCCGTCTTCTTTGATGAAGACATTGTGGTCCTTTTGAGGAGCAAGACTTTTGACATCGCATATGTGGGACATGTTGAAAATGAGTTGTTCGTGGTGGACTTTTCGGAGTCTACCAACTCTCAATCAATGTGTCTTTTCGGAAAGGCGGACGTGGGGTGGTTGTGGCGTCGCCGCTTATCCCATGTCAACATGAGAACTTTGTAAAGTCTTCACAAAGGTGGCCTTATTCTCGGACTAAAAGAAAATGTTTCCTTTTCCAAATATCACGTTTGTAGGTCGTGTGTTGAAGGAAAGATGCATGATGTCGCCCACAAGGCCAAGACTATTATCTCATTAAAGAGGATCTTGGAGCTTCTCCATGTTGATCTCTTTGGTGCCGTGCCCGAGGCAAGTCTTGGAGGCAAGAAGTTTCTTGGTGATTGTCGATGAATATTCAAGATACACTTGGGTCTATTTCTTCAAGACAAGAGTGAGACCCCACAAACTATCATCGACTTCACCAACCAAGTGCAACGTCAACATGTCCAAATCATGGCCATTAGGAGTGATAATGGCTCCGAGTTCAATAACTACACTTTGAATGAATTCCTTAGTGATGAGGGTATTCGTCATGAATATTCCGCCACCTACACCCCTCAAAAAAATGGTGTAGCCGAGCGGAAGAATAGAACTATATTGGACATGGCAAGGACGATGTTGGCGGAGTATTCTTCTCCCCAATATCTTTGGGAGGAGGATATTTCTACCGCATCACTCCTCCAACCGCCTCAACATCCGCAAGGGATTGGACAAGACTCCATATGAGATCCTCACCGGCAACAAGCCCAACGTCTCCTACTTCCGTGTATTCGGTTGTAAGTGCTTCTATTTGATAAAGGGTGTTAGGTTGTCTAAATTTCAATCCAAAACTATTGAGGGTATATTTGTTGGTTACGGTGCCGAATCCCACACTTATAGAGTCTTTGAAAAAGCCTCACGGATTTTCATAGAATCTTGTAGTGTGGTTTTCGAGGAAAATGATGGCTCCCAAGTGGTGCAATTTCATGTTTCTAATGTAGATGTTGAAATGCCTCAAAAAGACATAGAAAGGATGGGTGTGGGATTTTTTCGCCCCATTGAGGGACACCTTATGGCGACTCGAGAAGGACTATGCTCTGCTCAAGTGAATCCCTCATCTACAATAGAATAACAAGCCAAGGAGCCAAGTGATGCACCTAAGCAAGAACATGTTGAAGACCCTCCTCTCATTGACCAAGTTACTACGCAAGATGCAACCACTCCTATCATTCATGCTAATCAAGGTCAAGGCCAAGATCAACCATCCTCATCCTCCTTTCCTCGAGTTGAAACTAGTGTTGAAGAAGTTGTTGATGATGATGATGATGAAGAAGGCCAAGTTGGTCAAGAAGGGGACCCGAATGATCAAGATGATCAAGTGATTCCTCCTTGCAATAATGAGGAGGTCGAAGCCCGTCATGCTAGAAGGATAAGAAGATCTTTAAATCATATTGATGCTCAAGACAACAAAGTGTTGGAAGATGTTCAAGCAATAAGATCCACAAGAAGGCAATTGGCTCATTTTAGTGAGCATCAAGCTCACATATCTATGGTGGAACCAAAGAAAGTGTTTGAAGCCCTTGAGGACTCTGATTGGATTGAAGCTATGCATGATGAGCTCAATAACTTTGAGCGCAACAAGGTTTGGAGATTAGTTGAGAAGCCCAAAGATTTCCACAATGTTATTGGCACTAAGTGGATATTCAAGAACAAGCAAGATGAGCACGGCATTGTCATAAGGAACAAGGAAAGATTGGTGGCTCAAGGTTACACTCAAGTGGAAGGAATTGACTTTTATGAAACCTATGCTCCCGTGGCTCGCCTTGAGTCCATTCGTATCCTTCTTACATATGCATCTTCGCATAACTTCAAATTGCAACAAATGGATGTCAAAAGTGCTTTCTTGAATGGTCCACTCAAAGAGGAGGTATATGTTAAGCAACCTCCGGGGTTCGAGAACCTCAACTTCCCTAACCATGTCTACAAGCTCGATAAGGCGCTCTATGGACTTAAACAAGCACCACGTGTGTGTGGTATGAGCACCTTAGAGATTTACTAGATGACCGTGGCTTTGAAGTTGGGAAGATCGACCCCACTCTCTTCACAAAGAGGGTAAAGGGAGACCTTTTGATATGCCAACTCTATGTGGACGTTATTATTTGGCTCAACTAACCAAGCTTCCAATAACGAGTTCTCAAAAGCTTATGACTGGCAGGTTTGAGATGTCCATGATGGGAGAGCTTAAATTCTTCCTTGCCTTTGAGATCAAGCAATTGGCTCATGGGACTTCCATTTCTCAAGCCAAGTATACCCAGACATGCTCAAGAGGTTTAATTTCCAAGGTGCAAAAATAAAGCCATCTCATATGCAAGTCAAGTGCCACCTCAAGCGCAACCCGGATGGTAAAGATGTGGACCAAAAGTTGTATCGTTCTATGATTGGTTCATTGCTTTATCTTTGTGCATATAGGCCCGATTGTTTTGAGTGTAGGTGTGTGTGCAAGGTATCAAGCGGCTCCTAAGGAAAGCCATTTGATGGCGGTCCATAGAATCTTTTGGTATTTGGTTCATACCTCAAGGTTTGGTTTGTGGTACCCAAAGGGGGCACAATTCTCTCTCAAGGGCTACACGGATTCCGATTGGGCCGGTGATCAAGATGATAGGAAGTCCACTTCCGGGGCTTGCCAATTCCTTGGTAGGTCCTTGGTGAGTTGGTCTTCCAAGAAGCAAAATTGCATATCTCTCTCCACTGCTGAAGCCGAGTACGTGGCCGCCGCAAGTGCTTGCACCCAATTGCTATGGATGAGGCAAACCCTCAAAGAGTATGACGTTCATTTGGATAAGGTTCCTCTCATGTGTGACAATGAAAGTGCCATCAAGATCTCCTACAACCCCGTGCAACACACAAGGACGAAGCACATTGAGATTCGTCATCATTTCATCCGAGACCATGTGGCAAGAGGTGATATTGCACTAGCTTATGTGCCCACCAAGGAAAATCTCGCGGATATCTTCACGAAGCCACTTGACGATCCAAGATTCATGTTCTTGAGGAATGAACTAAACATCATTGATTCTAGAAGTTTGAATTGAAGATCTTGCACAAACCCCTATAGTTGAAACGTGTTTGGGTTTATTTGTAGGCATGGACATAGGGGGAGTGTTATCCTAACACATTGGGTTCTCCCTCCCCCCATTATGCCCAAAGAAAAAAATTCATTGTTATCTCTCTTTTTCTAATGTTGAATTGTGAGCTTCAATGTAGAGAATTGGTAATGTACCCAAGATATATCTTCGCGGTGACATACCATGTTCTCTTACATGGTGGCTTAGGCCACCAACCTATTCCTTTGAAGAGTTGGCTCTTATTTGATCTTATTTTGACTTGTTGATAGTTATTTTCCATTTTGGAAAACTGTACCCAAAAATTTGGTGTTCGAATGTGCTCTTGCTTTTCTTGAGTATGAAGTTCCCTCCCAGCTGTTTGTTTTGCAATCCCAAGCAAAAACTTTCCAAAGAAACGAGTTTTATTTGCCTCATACATGTCCTGTCAATTCCTTGGGATTTTCGGCGTGTGGTCCGGAGACTCCGGTCTGCTACACCGGAATCTCCGGTCTGTCTGGAGACTCCGGTGTGGGGTGCAGCAGTATAAAAAAGCGGGGCTCGGGGAAGTTAGGGTTTTCATCCCACACTTCCCCCTCCCCCAAACCGCTGTTGCACCACCGCCGACGCCAAGGACCCCTCCGACCGGTTTCCACCGCCGGAATCCGCCTTCCTCGACTCCCCCTCACTTCTACCCTCCGTGGGAGCCTCCATGGCAGACTTGGGTGGCAAGGGTACCCTCTCTCCCTCTTGTTTTCTTGTTTTTATCTAGATCTTGTTCTAGATGCGTGTTTGGGGAGTTGGTACTATCTACTTGTTGTTAGAACCACCCTAGGATGTTTTCCCCAGTAGAAATCATCTAGAAAACTAGTTAGAGGAAGTTTTGTTGAATTCACCTCTCAGATCTCGAAACAGTCTGGAGACTCCGGTCTTTCAGTCTGGAGACTCCGGTGTTGTCCGGAGACTCCGGTCTGCCAGACCGGAGACTTCGGTGTGAATTCTCCATAACTAGTTCTCATGCTTCTGGTTGATTTCTTCATCCACCTTTGGACATGTATGCTCACTATTGTTTTGCTCTCTGGTTTTTGTGTCTGGCTGGGTGTGTTTTCAGGGAAAAGGACTAAGGCATCCTGGTCAAATCCGAACATCAAGCCAAGGAAATACCGCACCCACTCTCGCAACTATCACGTCACCGATGAAGCTACAGGCAGGGTTGGAAAGAGGAGTACCTTTGAGACTGAGCAACGTCAAGAAGCAGCTGCACAAGCAAGGCAAAGGAGTGAATTGGTGAAGAAGGCCAGATTTGATAGGATCACTTCTGTGGTGTCTTTGAGCAAGAGGGAGTACATGATCATGAGGGCCAGACCTTTCTTCACCATGGTCCGCACTGCTGAGAGTAACCACTACTGGAGGAGGGAGTCCGAGATGATTCAGAGGGAAATCTACTCCAAGTTCAGGCAGCCTGTGTGTCTTCAGAAGGTTCTTGACTTCGAGGCACTGGGCAGTTGTGAGTACTTTGAGGAGGCTGTGTGGGTCACGAAGAAGCTGGGTCTTGAGCACTTGGTTGGCATTCAGCAGAACTACAATGTCTCAGCCGTGCAACAGTTCTTTGCCACTGTCACTTTTGGTGATGATTATGATATCTCTTTGACTTGGATGACAGGGTCTCTTCAGTGTGAGTCCTCTATCAGACGGCTGGCTGAGCTTCTTGGTTACCCTTGGGGTGAAAAGTGTGGTCATCGTATGCATATCCATGGTGTGGCCTACAACAAGAGGATGGCTCCTATGTATGAGAAGCTATCAAACACCAGCACCGCTAAGGACCTCAGGAGAGTTTACAACATTCTTCTCCGCCTCTTCCGCAACAACATTGCTCCCAAGGCCGGGAATGTGGATGCTATCCGTGATGGTCTTGTGAACTTGCTCTATCGGTCCTTCCAGTGTCACTTAGGTGGTCCAGATGGTGAGGGATATGAGATTGATGTCATGCACTTCATCAAAGAGAAGATCTATTCTGCTGTGATTGAGATAAAGAAGGTCCCCGTGTATGCTCCTTATGTGATGAAGCTCATTCTCGATAAGTGCCCGGGCTTGGTGTGTGAGGTTGAGCACACTGTTGGATCTCTCTAGGTTCTATCTTCACACCGTCCTGACACTGACACCCCCATGGGTGATGCAGAGGCTGCTCCTAGGTCCAGGAGGAAGAATGCCGACCCTCCCTCTCGTCGTTCTAGCAGGGATGAGACTCAAGATGAGATGAACAAGCTGTCATGGTTTCAGCGAAACATTCTTTGCATGACAATTGCAGTCCACAAGGAGAACCATGAGGCCTATAAGTAGAGGAGCGAGCTTAAGAAGATGGTCTCCAAGCTCCAGGACCATGCGGGTGTTGGGGCTACTCCTCCTATTGGTACCCCTCCCACCGAGTCCGTGACCGAGTCCTATGGGAACTGGAACACTCATCTCTTCCCGTGGCGTGATTTTGAGGAGGTCACTTCAGCTCCTTCCTCCTCGGCCAACCGTGGCAAGGCCCCTATGACTGAGGAGGAGGAAAATGTGGAGGAGGAAACCGAGGAAGAAGAGGACGAGAATCTTGAGTTCTTCAATGATGGTGATGAGGATGAAGATGAGGATGAGCAAGGAGATGAAGATGATGATGGAGAAGACACTGACCGTGCTGAGGACGAGGATGATGGGACTATGATGAGGATGACTGATTCTTAGGTGCGTGTAGTGCTCTTTGCCCTTTTTGGTGTCTTGATGCCAAAGGGGGAGAAGAAGAAATAGTCTTCTCCGGGCTTTGCAAGGGTTGCTTTGATTTGATTTGCTTCGGAACACAAGTCTTTGAACTTGATTTTCTTTTATGGCTTGTGTTCCCTTTATCTTAGTTAATTTCATTTCCTAGTGAACTATGGATTTATGTGTGTGGTGAGACTACAAGGTGAAGCTATCTATCCTATTGTGCTTAATATTGCTTTATCTATCATATCTATGCATGTATTTATTTTGTTCACTAGTACTTGATCTAGAGGGCTTTGTTTGTAAAACATAGGGGGAGCTCATGACTTGAGTGTTCGAGAGCCCGTCTATCTTTTACAAAAATAGCCTAGCTATGATTTTATTGCAAATATGTGTGTTGTCATCAAACACCAAAAAGAGGGAGATTGAAAGTGCAAACACGCTTAAATCATCTTGTTTTGGTGTTTGTTAACAACATGTGTATACTTAAGTGTGTTGATGTTTTTCAGGGCCTAAATA
>JAPCYS010000167.1:0-14753 GCA_028641055.1 Alopecurus myosuroides | reverse complement strand
GATGGGTTTTCCGTAGTACCTCAGGAGTTTTGTTCTCGTTTTCCCCGATGTTGTTATCCTGTTCTTCTCAACATCCTTTTCGTCCGTTGAAATCTTGTTGTTGTTTTCCAATTCAATTCTTCTACCGGCGTCTAATCAAAACTTCCTCGTAAACTCTTGTCCAGTTAAAGTGTTATTTGATACCGGAGCATCATATTCCTTTGTGCCACAATCTTTTCCACAACATACAACCCAATTCTGGTTCCACTAAGAAATCAAAACTCTGTTCACTCCCCGGGATCTCAAATGTTGACCTCCAAGATAAGTAAGAACAATCCAATTCTAATGAGAGGCCACATATTCCTTGTTACTCTCATGTTGCTGATTCTGACATTGATGTCATCCTTGGTGTTCCATTGATGTCAATAACTCTGTTCCAACCTTATTACAGATATTCTATTCTCCAAATGAATCAAGTTTTATCCAGCTATACACCATCGATACAAAAACCTCTCCCTTTACTTAAAAATGTTCCGGTGGTTTCCAAATTCCCTGACGTCTATCTAATGTGCACGATATGTTTCACGTCTCACATCTCAAGAGGATCTTCCCAAGAAGTTTCCGGACCTTTTCTTTTCTCAGTAGGAATCTCGGGGCGCGATTCCTTCAAGGGGGGGCGTTTTGTAACATTCCAAGGATGAAAAATAAGCCTTTAGGATGTTTGCTCTCTGTTATTTTATGTTTTGCATCATGGCATCATGTTGGTTGCATTTGTTTTGCTTGTTTTCCATTTGTTTTCCTCTGTTTTCATTTGTTTTCCAACTGTTTTCCTTTGTTTTCCTTTGTTTTCTATTTGAATTTCAAACCAAAATTAAAACCTTTTGTTTCATCCTTGTGATGTTACAATTGCCCAAAATGATATTTCAAAATAAAACAATCATATGTTTCCATTAAAGTGTGATCTCAAAACTGTTGTTTTGTTTCTATAAAAATGCATCCACTAATCAAACCCTTTTCAAATTCAATTTGTTTTCCATTTGAAACTCCAAACCAACATCCAAATAATTGTTCATACTTGTTATGTTACACTTTCCAAATAAAAAGTTTCAATTAAAACAACTATTTGTTTCTATTTAAATAGAACCATTAACTTGTTATTTCTATTTAATAACTCATCTGAATCAATTCACAATCAAATTCAAACCACATTTTCCAAAACAGAAAACATGTTGATCTTATAAAAATTGCAACACAATTACTAATCATTTGTTTTCAGTTAAAATCATTTGATCACCATAATTAAAATATTGTTTTCAATAACCACTTAACCATAAATTTCAATCAAATTCTTTCCAAGTCAAAACAGCCCCATACTTCAATTAATTTGAAATACCAAAACTTGCATTTGGTTAATATTACCTAAAGGAGTTAACCCAAATTTTTTCTGAAATTTTTACTAACCTCAAAACCCTCATTCTCTTCCTTTTCCAATTCAGCCAAAAAAAAAATAGAACAAATAATAAAAAGATTAAAGCAAGGAGAGAGAGAGAAGCCACCAAAGCCCAATTTCTCCCCCAGCCCACCTATTTTGTTTCTGGCCCAGTACCCCTTCGATATTCTTTCTTCCTCCTGCAGACGTCATCACAGTACGATCATGTCCTCCACCGTATGATCATCTCCACCCCCCTGGATGGCCTGCCGTACCATGGCCCTTCTCCTTTATAGCTCACCTTCCCCCTCTCCCAACCCTAAACCCTAGCTCCCTCTCTTTTCCCTCAAGCCGCCATCCCTTCTTCTCTCTTTTCTCCCTGTATCTTCTCTGTACTGAACCTGAAGCTTCCACCAAAAACCTCCACCTTTCTCCGGTGGTCGCCGGCCGTCCGGGGCCCCTCCGGCCGCGCCAGCGGCGGGAATGGAGCCGCCGCTCCACCCTCTACCTTCTCCCCCCTCGGCTTGGGGCGGGAGGGACTGAGCCGCCGCCACCGTCGAGGATTCCCGCCGCCAAACTTCCTGTCCGCGCCCTGCTGCTGCACACTGCTCGCCCTGCTGCCCCTGCGACCTGCTCCTCCATCGAGGGCACCAAGGTGAGGCCGCACCTCCTCCTCCTCTCCCCCACTCGCCCCTCCCTCTCCTTGGCCTCATCCCACAGCCCCTCCACCACGGCTCCCCCCACCGGCGATCACCATGCCTCGATGGCCCTGTTCTGTCGTGGTACAGGTACTGTACCTGTTCGAGTTCAGTAAAGTTCAGAAACATCCCGCTGCAGAAGCACTTACCCCCCGAGGCCCCCCTTCCTAACACAACTCGAGCACCAGCCCACTGGTTCTGTTCCCTTGAGCGCATCAGGAGGTGCAGGGATCAAATCCCACCCCCTGCACATTTACCAAACTTTTTGTTTTTCAATTGTTTGGTCACATAACTTTCTGGTATTCACACCTAGGCCCCTGGTATTAAATCTAGACCCCTAAAATAATTTTTCCTAAGTCCCTACTGGGTTAAAAATGGCAGATTGCACCTCAATTTTGTAAATTTCATAATAAAATCATTTTAACTCCAAATCCAACAATTTTGATATGTTTTCAATACCAAATTAAATGTTCTACCCAAATATAAAATTTGTTTACTGTTTTGAATATTTTAAATTGGTGCAAAATTTGAAAACTTGTCAAATTCACTTAAATTTGCAAAATTCATAACTTGCTCATAAAAATTCCAAATTTCACAAACCAAATATGTTTTCCAATCAATTTTTCATGTACTTTCCAAATATAAATTTTGTTTGCTGTTTTGAATAATTTAAATTGCTGGAAACAACTGTTTCTTGTTTATTGCATTTAAAATTGCCAAAATAATAACTTGCTCATTTTAAATCCAATTTCCACAAATGAAATATGTTTTCCATGCAAAATTAAACCCTCTTTCCAAATATAAAATTTGTTTCATGTTTTGAATAATTAAAATTGGTTAAATGATTTAAACCTTGTTTAAATCATTTAATATTGCTAAATTCATAACTTGATCAAATCAAATTCTTTTGGGACATATAAAATATGTTTTCAAACCATCAAAGTATAAACTTTTGAAATATGAATTTGGTTTAATGTTTTGAACAAATAAAAATTCAAATAAGTTCATGTTTGAATCAAATTCATTTAATTCTTGCTTAAACTTGTTTAATTCATAAATAATTTGTTTGAAATCCTTTTTCAACAAGTGAAACATGTAATCCAACTAAAATCTTGTTTTCTTTTAAATATAAACTTTGTTATCTATTTTGAACAATTTAAAGTGGTGAAAACACAAATGCTTGTGTGACACCTTTAAGAAACCAAAATTCCATAACTTAATAACTGAATTTCTAAACTTGTTATCCCTTATTTCCATTTGGTTGTATTGTTGTTATTTTTCTGTTTTCCTCATCCATGCATCATGCTAATCCACTTTCATATAATGATTAGTTGTAAAACAATTAATTCAACCATAATTCATGGGCTTTCCATATGCAATCCAATTGCATATGGGTCCATTTAATCCTGTTTCTATCTTGTCAACTATTTCCTTTGGATGCATCAATTAAACTGTCATGCATCATCTTGATTGTGCACAATGCCATGATATTGATTGTTTATATTTCTGCCTTGTTTGTTTGCTTCTTCTCGGATACACGACGACGTTGAGACCGACGATACTTACGACACCCCTTCTAAGGAGTTAGCTCAGTACCAGGCTACTGGGTTTTGCAGGCAAGTTATCACTCACATGAACCATCGTGTTCCTTTCAACATTGGTTACCGATACTTTCCGTTGTCTATTTCTGCTAGCCCTATGATTAGTTGTTTCTGTTACGAACCTATCACATGTATCCCTTAACCCTGATATTGCCTCACCTCCATACCTATAACCATTGTTTGAGCCCGTGTCTTACTAGCATGCTTAGGTTGTTTTGCTCGAGTCTGTTACCCGTTACTTTCTGTTACTATATTCCATTATGTTCTGGGGGCTCGATGTTTAATCAATCAATCAATCATGCTAATGTTACTATTAATAATAATTTGATGATAAGGCACCGGCAGGAGGCCCTTTGTGGTTTTGAGGCCTGCTAGTGTCGACCCTAATAGGAAAAGGGTCTTGTCTACTGATCCATGATGAGCGCACTAACCGCATGTGGGAAGCGAGTATGGGCGCCCCCCTCAATTTGACTCGATTCGCATCTCGTCCAAATCGCCTCATTTAGTTCGGGTTTTCCATTTGCTGCATGCATGATCTTGCGAGCCCTTGGTACCCGGGTGGATCTTTCGTAGTCGGCATATAGGGGGACACGTTCTTAGAGTGCTATGAGGGTCCATTTTCTTCTGGGCTCGATTAGCCGTGCGCCCAAGGTTCTTTGGGCTTGATGCGAAGAAGAGTTGAGTTGTGTTGAGTGCCCCGCTTGGTGGAAGGGCCTTTCCATCTGGCGGGTTATTCATGCGTGTACGGCCAAATTGGTGCAACCCTGCAGGGATAATCTTCTCGAGAAGCCGTGTTTTCCGCGGTTATGGATTACTTGGTGAAAGTACTGGCTAACAAGTACTCAGGACAACTTAAACCTAATGATTAACCACCTTACACCCAATGATTAACAATTTGACTAGTAATAGGCTTATTGACACAATAATATGAACCATCATTAACTCAACTGTGTGAGTTATCCTCAGATTGCTTCTTTGGATAAGGGGCGAGATCCAGGATGGGTTTGCTTGAAGTTATCTTTCAGTTGGTTACAATACTCGATCTTATCCCCTTTCTGTTAGTTGGAAGTTGTAGTTCTCTGTAGTTGGTTAGCGCATCCAGTTGCAGCATCTTTTATATCCCCTTTCCTTCCGTTGAACCCAAAGCATCTGTGCTTGGTGTTGACGGGTTACACTTTGGTGAACTGTGAGTCTTGCTTGCCAGTACGTTGGTGTACTGACCCCTTTGGGGCTGTGGTTTACGCAGACGACGTTTCCGAGGATCTACATGGTGGCTACTACGTGGAGTATGACGAGACTGCTGACGAGTAGATAGTGGACCCGGGCAGGATCCGAGACTTCGTGGATGGGCTCCGTCTGTTTGTTTCCGGCCTCTTAGGCCTATTTGGTTCTTGTCTGTACTCAGACATGTTGAATGCTTCCGCTGTATTGTAACGATGTATTGTTGGGGCATGTGCCCTCTGAATGATTGTATTTGCTATCTCTGCTCTAATGAGAGCCATTTGCAACTTATTTCAATCTTTTGTGTCGTAGAGATCTGTTGTGATATCACTTGTTAAACGCCGTTGACGTACCATGTGTGTATGGTTTGAAGTACGTCGACGGAAGTGCCTTTGATCTCTAGTGGATAGTTTACATCGACGATGGAATAGCAGGGCTTGTGTTGTCGCGCATAAGCGCAGGCCTACCAGGAAGCTGGGACGTGGGAGCAGTTATGCCCCATAATCCAAGCATCTGCTATCCAGTTCGTACGGTGAGTATCCCCTAGAAATCAGGGTGCGACAGTGGACGACCGCCAACCCCCGAGCATCTCCTCCACCCGCGGCCACCTCCGCCTCCTGATAAGGGGTAGCCCGATCTTCTCAGTGAACAATCTTGATAACTTGATAACCAATGTGATACCTCGCTCTCTCCTTTGGCTAAACCCTGTTACCAATTGCAACAGCACTTAACCCCTTCGGATATTCGAGACTCCACACTCTTGCACACGTAGCCACCGACAACAAGTGGTCCTGTTTCTCCTTATTCCCAGTGGAACAGCAGAATACACTCAGATTTGCAAAGGTATATGATTCAAGATGAATGCTTCAAGCAATACAATCTAGAAGTCTAGGGTTTTTGTTTTAACGTAGTCTAACCTAACCTATGCGCCCCAAAGGGTATATATGAGGGGTGGGGTGCGGCCACAAGGTAGCTTGCGCAAGCAAAACCCACCAACCCGAATAGGAACCCAATTGGACCTAGTTTTGGACTTTGGACTCAACCACAATAGATACAAACCGACCCAAGCTAGGGGGTGCGGCCATAATGGTATACAAACCATGTTTAATACTACTTGGACTCTATATGGCGCATTGATAGACTTTGTGGGCGCCCTCCTCTTGTTATGTCCCTCCATGAGTGTGGAATAACAATCTAGCACTTGTTTTCCACACTTGTAGAATTGTTTTCACCATGATCAACATTTGTTTTCAGCTCCTCTCCATCCATGTGCATCATCTCTCCTTGATCTCCCTCCTTAATGCTTGTGTTATCAACAAACCTAAGAATACAAACATGCATGGATTTAGGTAGTATAAAGTTCTCATAATCACAAATGTTATACTCAAGTAGGAGTGAATTCACCTGTTGTTGTAATAGTTTGGTCCTTGATCTTGTCATGGGACCAAGCCTCACTTCATCATGTTTTATAGGAATATCATCATGTGAAATAATAGGTGAAACACTAGGGATGTCCTCATCATCTCCTCTCTCTGCTCACTGTCACGGCGGGCCGCCACCGAGCTCGAGCACGCCGGCGCCGCTGCTGCTCCCCTACCCCGGTCGCCCTCCTCTGCCTCCCGCCGTCCACCTCCTCCGAGCTCCGTCCCGCCGACCCGGATGCTGCCTCCCTCCCTGGGCCGACGCACCTGCCCGTTGGACGGCCTTCCCGAGCTGCAGCTGCAGCGGCACGCGTCCGATGCAGATGCAGGTACTCCTCCGTCCGCTGCAGACAAGGAGTCGGAGCTCCTGCTTCTCGGCGACCACGACCCCGACCCGCTTCTGCCGTCCACATCTCCGACCAGCTGCGCCGACCTCCTTGTGCGCCGTCTTGACGCATTGCAGGTGTTCGACACAAGTACCACAAGAGGCTGGACTCCTTGCGGGCAGCCATACATGCTCATGTTACAATTGTTGTGGCCGAGGCCTTCGCGCCCGTGTCGTGGATGACCGTGACGCCGCCAAGCTCGACCCCGAACTGTACCTCGTCGACGAGTTCTTCGCCGACACGTACCGCTACCCCGAGCCGTGAACGTCCACCTCGCCGAACCCTCGACCGTGTCCGCTTTGCATTAGCCGCCTTCGTGCGCGCCCGAAGACCGGGACCGTCAGGTTCGCCTCCGACCCCGAAGACGATGTTGTTACGGTTCGGCCACGACTACGACGACCACTTCGACTCCAGACGTGAATGACTACTTCGACGACGACACGAGAACAATTATCTCCTCGACGCCCCGAAGACGATGATGCGGTGGTGCAATTACGACTACTTCCTCGACGTCGACTACTTCCCCTACTACAACGACGTCGACTACTTCCACTACCACGCCTACATCGACAACGGAATGTCTACTTCCCCTGCTACAACGACTTCGTCTACTTCCCATTCTTCCTCTACTTCCTCCACATCCTGAAGACACCGGCGTTGCCCCGAAGATCTCCTCTTTCCGGCGTCGAACACAAAGATCCTCTCCACACGTGTGCACCCCAAACCCAAACCCCTATACCTATGCCCTATTTTCTATAACATATCAACTTTGTTTTCTGTTTTGAATAATTTAAATTGCTGAAAACAACTATTTCTTAATTAATGCATTAAAATTGCTAATTTGATAACTTGCTCATTTTAATTCCAAATCCAACAAATAAAATATGTTTTCATACCAGAAAAATTCACTTAATCTGTTCAAGCCATCCACGTTCATGTTTGCACCTTGCATGTTGCATTTGTAGTAGTGTTATGTATGTTCACCTAATAGATAAATATGGAATGTGTGGGCTAATTAATTCCAATTGTTGCCCCATTCCATTTAATATTGCTTAACTCACCTATTTACTGTTTTCCATGCTAAACAACATTTAATTTGATGGTTAGATAAACAACTTGAACCAATAATTAATTGTCCGGACTCCGGTTCCGATTAAATTGCTTAATGTTGCATCGTGAGTTGCATCTCGCATGTCATGCATATAAAATAGGATCATGCTGGATCTTTTGCCGTAGTAGTAATTGTTGCATCCGGTGTTTGTTCTAGTTTGTCGCTTCTTCGCGGATAGGACATTGAGATGATGTGAGCAACGACAAGTTCTGTGGATGTACTTCTACTTGCTGGATTCCAGGCAAGTATACTCACTTGCTGCCAAATGGCTGCCTTTCATCACTTGTTACCGATTCTTTCCGTTGTTCTTATTCTAGCCTTTGATTCGATGCTTGTGTCTCGATCCTATTATATGTTTACCTTGCAGCCATGATATAGCTTTTCCTTCCACTTCCTATTAACTGTTGCTTGTTTACCTTGTTGGCCCCGTATCGTAGTTGCATGCTTAGTGTTGTTTGCGCTCAAGTCTTGTTGTCCGTCTTAGCACCTGTTTAATTGATAGCTGGGTTTCAATTCAATCAACAACCTGTTAATGTTTTGGGTAATAATAATTTGATGATAAGGCACCAGCAGGAGGCCCGGGTTAGGGTTTTGAAGCCTGCTAGTGTCGACCCTAATTAGGAAAAGGGTCTTGTCTACTGATCCATGATGAGCGTGCTCACCGCATCCGGGAGGTAGTATGGGACCTCCCTCGACTTAGACCTGATTTGCAGCTTGTCCGAAGAGCCACACTTAGTTCGGGTGTTCCATTTGCTCCTTTACATAATGGGTTGATCCCCCATGGTTACTGTGATGATGATGATGATGCATATAGGACGAGGCCTGTAGTGCCGGGGTGTTGCGTCCTGCGGGAGTTTTGCACACTTGCGCTGAGTATTCGGCTGCGTGGCTGGGACCTTATAGCTCCGTGGCTCCTAGGATGGGTTGTAGAGATGGTTTGAGTCGTGTCAAGCCAACCTGAGTTTTAGTTGGTGGCTTGAGTGTGTATGGGTACTGGAGCACACTCTGCAGGGATAAATCTTCTCGAGAAGCCGTGTTGTCCGTGGTTATGTGAAGACTTGGTGAAAGTGCTGGCTAACAAGTACTCAGACAACTTACACCTAACTATAATAACTTGATTAGTAATATAGATTACCTCCACCATATAAATGATGCCACCCTAATCAACAGTGTGAGTTATCCTTGGGTTGCTTCCTTAGTAGGGGGTAACATTGGATGGGTTTGTTTGGTGGTTAGTTGTAGTTGGTTACGATACGCTATCTTATCTTCTTTCTGTTAGCCGGAAGTTGTAGTGAGTTTCTGTAGTTGGTTAGTGCAGCCCGCTGCCGCTTATCTGCAATAATCCCTTCCTTTCCGTTGAACCCAAAGTATTTGTATCTTGTGATGACTGGCTACGCCGGTATCTTGTGAGTATGGTTTATCCACTTGCCAGTACTTAACCGTACTGACCCACGAATCCTTTTTCGTGGCTGCATATTCAACATTGCAGTCAACAGGTTTGAAGTCTGACGACGTTAGCTTGGGAATCCCTCCGGCTTGGCCTGGGCAGGGATTGGACGCTCTCGGTTATCTTCAGGACTCTTAGTCCAATTTGTATCTTGTCCGTAGTTGGACACTATGTTGTTTCTTCCGATGTTATTTGGATCTTTGTATGGTATCAGTTGTATCCTTGGCTCGTTTGAGTCCTCTGGTATATATCTCTTTCTGTTGTTGTGGATTATCCGTGAACTGTTGTAATGTTATCACAAGTGGCAACCTGGAGTCGGTTATTATGCGGATTTGGCGGGAATGCTGAAATCTGCATAGTGCCCGATCTCGGGGTGTCACAATCCGCTATATCCAAACAACCAAAAACCCGTTTACTAGTCTTTACAGTGAATTCTCTATCCAACCTGCTTGTCAACACCTTCTGCTCCTTGTCGGGTTCAACACTCTTATGGCTTTGCGTACTCGTTGCTTCGATAACCATTTGTATCGAAACAACATTGGGAATCAGAACCATGCTCTGATACCATTTGTGACGCCCCTGAATCTGGTACTATGGGGATTTCAGCGCTTCCGCCAGAATCCACATAATACCAATCCCGGGTTGTCAACTTTTGGTAATAATTACAACAATTCACGAATAATCCGCAACAACAACATAATATATATATACAACACGACTCCAACGAATCAAGAATACAACTGATACAATATAAAGATCCAAATAACAGCGGAGAACGAAACAGTATCCGACTACGGATAAGATACAACTTGGACTAAGAGTCCTGAAGAGAAAACGATGGTGTCCAATCCCTGCCCAGGCCAAGCTGGAGGGATTCCCGAGCTAACAGCGTCAGACTTCAAACCTGTTGACTGCATTTTGGAATATGCAGCCCCGAAGGGATTAGTACGGTTAAGTATTGGCAAGATATGCAAACTAGTAAGTATGCCAAACACTTCACGATCTATCAATGCTTCGAATTCCGGGAGAAGGGCTTAGTGGTTGAAGCGGCAAGCAACACTAACAACTTATAGAGACACGCTAACTTCCATCTACTAGAAAGGGATGAGAGAGCGCGAGGAGACTGATGGGGGGATAGTAACCCGGTAGGCCCACTTCAAGATATAATCCGGCCCGAGGTGTGCTGAGCGATATCCGGCTAGGGGTAAAGAGATTACCGGAAGGCCCAAAGGCTTGTGAGATTCGTAACCCGGATTGTGGGCTGCGATAAGGAAAGTTAGGGTTTGTATGTGGAGTTCGAGTAGGACTCAAGATGTGCCTTGAAGGCAAGTTAGGGGTGTACGGGTGCTTATAAACCGGCCCCTAGGTTTAGTTTGCCAGAGATTCAAGTCATAGTTGTAACACCTGTTATCGAGTATCCAGCATAATTCATATTGAGATCCGGCGAGTTATTTTCCGGTTCTTAGATTGCTTTCCGCCATGTCTTCCTTCGAGCTAAACCCTCTCCCGAATACCTGTGTCGACTTGCCCCAAGATCAGTTACCCCCGGTAACATCTGCCGTGATTATCCCACGACAGTTGGCGCCCACCGTGGGGCCTGCGTCCAAAGGTGTTTACATCACGGAGAAGCTCGGAAGAGCATGAAGAACCTCATCGTCGAGAAATCTACGTCAACAGCAAAGGAGAGAAGATGGTAGACGATTCTGGCTGGGGGCCAGAGTCGGATCACCTCGAAACCGGATCCATCGTGACAGTCGGCAGCGTCAACGTCTTCGTCGGTATGGTATGTACTTCCAGTTCGAATTGTGATAATATTGGATCTGATTCTGTGTCAGGAGAAGACACGTATGTCCGATCGGAAAAAGAAGAGTCGATTGGAACAACGGGTCAGATAGAGAGGGAGGATGATACCGAGTCTATACGGGATTTGTCGGAGGATCGATATGAAAGGGAAAACAGCGAGGAAGAACAATACGAATCTACACCGGGCATCATGCGCCGGGTTGCAGTTTATGCGGCTCCCGCGACCAATCTCAATCAAGAAAACGCGGCCGCGGCGCCAGTCGGGGCGGCTCAGGCAGTGGCCCAGCAGCAAGGTGCAGTTGACCCGGTCTTGGTCCAGGTCGATGGAGAGTCGGCATCAGTCACCAGTCGCCCAGCAGACGAGGAGCGACACGCAAATATGTTTGGGTTCCAAGCAAACCGGACACCGGGGGGGGCCCCTCGAATCCGCGCCACCCGGCTCTGTTTGATAATAATTTGATCTTGGACCCCACAGTCTTGGCCACAGTTATTACCCCAGAAAACGCGGCAGAGCGCGTAAGAGACCTGGACGTGGCTCGTCGTGCATTGGAGCAGCAAAGAAGGCAAGTGGAAGCAGAAAGGCAGGGATGGTCGCGCGGCAGCGCGAATTGGATGACCGAGAGACCCGGCTCCGGGAGGAAACGACAAGGATGCACCAAAGGCACCGAACTATGCTGCCGGCAACAGGAGGGGTTATTAACCCGACTGCCCTGGTGTTCACGCCTCAAGATCAGCCGATTCCACCGGCGAACCAAGGGACCATACCGCGACCGTCAACGGGAGACATCCGGTAAACGCGCCAGCCGGGTTACCTTTGCCACAGACGGGGGCGACAGCCGCAATACCATGCCGCCACCACCATCACGATTCCACACACCAGCAGGTCATTACAACAATCCCATGGACAACGTGTACGCAGCAACGCTCGCATTAAACCAGATTCCTGTGGGAGATTCGCCTCATGCGGAAGGAACCCGACGAGCAATCGATCTGCTACACACCGCGGTAGCACAGCAAGCCAATTATCCGGATCATAGAAGCGGAATGCATGGGACGCCGTACGCCAGTCAGCAACAGGGCAATGCCCAAGCAAGTGCGGCACGACGAAGGGAAGAGCAGCAGCAAATGCCGCCTCCACCGCGTATCCAGACAGTACCAGTAGTATCAGCAGCGCAGGCGGTGGTGGACAGTTCCAGGGCCATAAGAGCCGGGGCCGGGTCTGCTGGGCACGAATTGCCGGTGGCGCCGCACCTCGAGGCACCCCCAGCCGGGTCACGCGCCTCCCGAGTAAGACCACCCCCAACCACCCTGGCGGGACCCAAGTGCCTCTCGGACGATATCAGAGCAGAACCTTACCCGGAGAAGTTCAAAGAACCGGGGAAAGTAGTAAATTATGAGCCAACAATGGATCCAGAAACGTGGCTGAGCAGCTACGAGATGGCGATGTCAATTCGCAACGCATCCGAGAACCTCCAAGCCAAATTCATGTACTTAATGATGTCAGAAGGAGCAGCAAAGTTATGGTTCACCAATTTACCGGAAAAAGTCGATCAAATCGTGGGAGGAGTTAAAGACCGCGTTTATCAAGCACTTTCATGGGACATGCAGAAAGTTATTTACTATTGATGATTTAGAAAGATGCGTTCAGAAGAAAGGAGAGTCAGCACGCAGCTGGGTGCGCCGGGTTATGGAGATACTCCACTCGTCTACAGATATCCAGCCTAAGGACGCGCTACAAGCTATGGCAAAAACCTGTAAGTATGTTCCTTTAGTGCAAAAGCTAACTCGCATGAAATCTAGTAGGAATGCAGCGGAGGTTACGATGGGAGAGTTAATGGATGCGTGCAACAAACACGCTGCAACGGATACCACAGAGGAGGAAGTTGATGACAAGAAGGCAAAAGCGAACACAAGTAGCAGTGGGAAAACCGGCAATGTATCGGCGCCAAACAGTAATGGAAACAGCCAGAACAAACGACCGTTTGAAGGGAATTCCGAGTTTGTAGCCAACACGGAGGCCGGGTCTTCAAGACCTAGATCCGAAGGAAATTTTAATGCTGGAAATCACAATGGGGGACACTACCAAGGACCACCAAGACCAAGCAACAGTTGGGACATATTTAGGATGGCATGCCCGAAGCATAGCAGGAACGGCAAGCCGGCCAATCATTCATTGGAGCAATGTGCCGACTTACAAAGGTGGAAGAACGAGGAAGTGAACAGAGCCATGCGAGGTGCAGGCCGAGGAGGAGGCCCGGGCCTAGGTGGAAATTTGGGCAACGGACCGCCCCCAGCTGGCAACCCGCCAGCTGGAAATCAAGGTAACAATCAAGGAGGAGCGGGAGGTTTTCAAGCTAACCCCAAACAGCTGGGTCAGTATCATGTGCACACTACGGGAGGCTCTAACAAGGATAAGAAGATACTGAAACAAGCAGTTAATTCGGTCTCCTCCGCTGTTCCAAGATATTTGAGGTGGTCAGAACAAGAGGTAACATGGAGCAGGAAGGATCACCGGACAGAGTTGACCACCCGGGAGTCTTGGCTTTGGTAGTGGCACCACAGGTCAACGGCTACGAGCTGAAAAAAGTCTTGATGGATGGAGGAAGTAGTATCAATATCCTGTACTGGGAAACCTTTTTGCGTATGGGCTTAAAGGAATCTCAGCTGCAAAAGAGTACAACAGTTTTTCACGGGATAGTGCCGGGCCATTCGGCATGCCCCGAAGGAAAGGTGGCACTGGAAGTAGCTTTTGGAGAGTCAAAGGACAATTACCGAGTCGAGTGGCTTACCTTTGAAGTAGTAAAGTTGCGCAGTCCTTATCATGCATTGTTTGGAAGGCCGGCTTATGCCAAGTTCATGGCGAGACCGTGTTATGTGTACCTACAGCTGAAAATGGTCCTAAGAAGACCATTACAATACACGGAAATCGAGATATAGCAGCTGAATGTGATGAGGGAGATGCGGCAATGGCCGAGCAAGCCTGCAGGAAGGAAGAACTCAAACATTACCGTTCTCAGGTAGACCTAGAAGAGAGGACAACGTCAAAAAAGCCAACTCCTGAGGGGGACAAAGCAAAAGTTAGGGCAGAACAAAACCCTAAGATGGTAGGCTTCATCAGGAGCGATCCTTCCAAAACTCCTAGCAGGGAAGAAGAAGAAGACATACCGCCATCCGCAGCTGATCACGCTTCAAGGACGATATACCCGGATTGGCTAGCAAATCCGGTACTCATTATGAAAGGGCCTAGCAAGTGGAGAATGTGCATCGGCCGTACCAACGTGGGGCCGACTCTCGAGAATAACTAAAGCAGTGTAATGGGCGGCAGGTTTCATACGCACTCTTTTCCTATCCAGGGTACCTAAGGGGACTGGAAGGTTTTTAATGAGGCGGCCTGCTGATTCAAAAAAGAATTTTTTATCAATAAAAGAAGATGGTCTCGAGTCTTATCATGGTCTTTGCTTCAGTTACAAGTAAGTAATGCTTGTTATTATCAATACGTCAATATCATCAAAATACGTCACGTGCATATAGGTCTTCGGGGATTGGTGTGCTTAAATAAGTAATCACAAACCCGGAGACCCGGCCTCGATGCCTATGAGTTATGAGGGCTGATTACTCGAAAAAACGGGTACGGCTGCAATCTTATAACCGGACAAA
>JAPCYS010000852.1:0-25613 GCA_028641055.1 Alopecurus myosuroides | reverse complement strand
GAGCGCAAGGGACTGTTAGTACACATCTTAAGGTCTTCAAAAATATTTTATTTGCAATTTTTAGATTTGTAGAATTTAAACTATGTCAAAAATCACCAAACAAGCATATTTGAATTTGAACAAATTTAAGTTTGTCAAATAGGCTAAAATATTTTCCGTGGTGTGCTGATTTCAAAAAGTCCAAGTTTGCTTAATTTGGAGCTACGGTTAAAAAGTTATGATGGTTCTAAGATCTAGGGGTGTTTCTGCAAAACAACCAAATTAAATCTAATTTCGAAAATCAAGTGGATAATGCTGGGCCACACGGCGTGATCTGGTTGGCTGCGGGTGCTGACGTGGTGCTAACTCAGCGTTGACTGGGCGCGTTTAAGTGATTGGATCTGGATCGTTAGATCCAGATCTGACGGACGCGGGCGCGTACCGCTTCGTGTCTAATCTCGCCCGTCCGTTGAAGATCCAACTGCGAGTAAGCAAAGGAGATCTCACCGGGGTCGGGTTGGCCGGAGTATAGAGGCGCGGCGGAGTTCCGGCGTCGGGTTTCAACGTGGACGGTGCTCCTGTGGTCCTCCTGCTCAATGGAGGCTATGACTCGCTGCGGTGCTTCACGGAGGGCTTGATTGGGCCAACATAAACAACTCCCGCTTCCGGGATTAACGGTAGGAAGCGGATGGAGGTGGGGTGGCTCCGGCGTCCATCGGCCAATCTTCAAAACGACGAACCTGTGGAGGAATAAATCACTAAAAGGATTAGGGAGGCTCACGCGTGCATGGGTAGAAGGATGGGAGGGGTATTAGGATCTGGGACCTTCTCTCTGTGCCGGGATCGTAGATCAATGGTGGTGGGAAGCGCTGCTCCGACGAGCGATTCCCGCGGCCTAGCGGCAAAATCGAGGGAAAAATCAGAGGGTAAACGGAGAGGAGATCGAGGGGGTTTTATAAAGGGGGGTTAGCAATCCGTGACCCCCGCGCGAAGAAATTGGAGGAAGAAATCCTCCCGTATCCGGACTCCAAATCGTGCACGGGAGGTTAAAGATGCTAACGTCATCGCTGATGTGATCGCGGGGCCCATCGGTCATTGAGAGAAAGGAGGGTGAGGAGATGGGCTGCACGCGTAGGCTGCTGGCGGGCCTCTCTTCGACGCCCACGCGACATGTGAGGAAGTGGGCTCGGCCCAGGTGGGCTGCGCTGTTGCTGCTCCTTTTTTTTGTTCTCTTTTTTTTTCTTTCCTTTTTTCTGTTTTCTTCTTTTAAACATAACTTTTGAGTGGAATGTCCAAATTGCCTCAAACAAAATTTCTTAGTTTTGTAAAATCTTTATCTTTCAAATGAAAACATGTAGGTTCTGTTTTAAACAAAATCAAACTTTTATATTTTCAAAATATGAACAAGAGACCAATGGTTACTCAATGTTATTTACCTTATATAAAATCAATTAAATGATATTATGGTCAACATAAATTTCAGAGACAATAGATATTTGAAATTAGTGGTTCCCTGAGTTATTTACTCCATTTTCATACCAAGAAAGTATTGTGAAACTCATTTTACATTTTTAAGGTTTTCAAATAGGGAAAATAGTTTTCTTTGCATAATTATTTATTTGGAGGGTTTAGGGTTTTAGAAAATAGATGCAATTGGATTATCATTTCCAATAACATTGGAATAACATATAATATTTCCTTTGTGTTTGAGATTTATTTGTTTTTGGGTGGCTTTCATTAGAACAAAACAAAAGTTTTAGAATTTTTATGATTTTTGAGCTTCTTCAAAAATTAGGGATCTTACATTTGGATAAGCGGATGAAGCCACTAGTCCAGGGTGCGAAATTCAATCAACAAGTGAGATAAAGATTCTCTATTTACGTCCTCATGAGCAAAAACAGGAACATAAAGCAGGAGTAATTTTGAAGGTTTTAGAGGTAACACATGAGCAATTTACTTTGGAATGGTAGTTAAATACCACATGTAGGTCGTTAGGGTGGACACAATGGGAAAAACTTTGGTTTAAGAGAGTTTGACTGGGAGCAACAAATCTAGGGAGCATAAGAGCCATAATCATTCATAGAGACATAAGCATCATTAATTAAAACATAAGCAGTATCACAAGTTCAAAAACAAAGTGGTCATGGAGGCTATTCGTGACTGGTTTGTAGTCATAAACATGGTGTGAGCATGCGCCAAGTCAACGAAATAAAACATTCGAAAGAGAATACCATATATTGATGCTTTACTATGACAAGAACAACTCATGAATCTTGCAATACATATTAAACACTCACTATATTTGAGGCTCATCATGCAATAACCACAAGGATTTAAAACTAAAATAACAATTAGCATGGCATGAAAAAGTCCTATCCACAGTCTATACAAGATTCTATTAGTACTGTTATAAATTCTACTTCAAGCAACAGTTTTCTTTCTCCCTACAAGAACCATACAAAAGATGATTATAACAAAAATACACTTTATGATACAGCAAGAAAACATGAGAGTACTCACACAACACTACTAAAACTAACAAATCTAATAAGAGATGCATGCAAAACAGGATCTAAATAAATGCAGCAGCTAGAGAGAGATTAAGAATACAATCTCCCCAAGAGAACAAAAAAGAAATAGATGAAGAAGCAAATGCAATCAAAAGGCAGAAATTTGTCAATGTAGAATTGACTGTCAAGATGAATTTTTTTGAGGCACTTCCGAAGCTCAAATAAAAAAGTGGTCCTACTAATTAAAGGTAGATACCAACATGGGGAAACTGACTTATTGTGTTTAGGATTTTATCGCACTCTGGCTGGGAGATACGAAATGTTTGGTGAGGCGTAAAAATCTGGACATAAAACAGCAAGTTGCATTTCCTCTCAAATAGAGGTTCTTGTTGGCACAAAATAGAAATAAGAAGGATAAATAATGGTTTGTTAAATATATAGAAAGTCCAAAGACTTATAGAAAGAAAAAGAAAATATAAGAAAACAAGGGAAAACAAATGGGTTGCCTCCCATAAGAGCTTTTCTTTAACGCCTTTTAGCTAGGAAAGAAGGAAGAATCAGTATTATCAATATCATAGCTAGCCCTCTGCGATCAAAAGGAAAATTCATTCTATTTCTTGAAAAATGCCCTTCTTGAGGGGAAACTAAAACTTTATAACCACATCTTTCATATCAATCACAGCACCAACGGTGCAAAGAAATGGTCTTCCCAAATTAATTGGACAAGAAGCATTGCATTCAATATCCAAAACAAGAAAATCAACTGGAACATAATTAGCATTAGAAATACCAATGTCATCAATCCTTCCCAAAAGTCTCTTAACTGTGGAACCTATAAGATGGATTCCCAAAATACTAGCATCCATAGGCTTCAAATCAAGCATATCATATAAACTTTTTGGCATAATGGAAGAACTGGCACGAAGATCATATAAATAATTGCAATAAAAATCATTCACTCTTATTCTAATAGAAGGCTCCCAGCCATCTTGTAATTTTCCGTCAATAGAGGCTTCAAATTTGAGCCTTTCTTCTCTAGCTTCAATAAGAGCATTAGTGATATCTTTATTGGAAGCAATATTTAACTTGCGAGAATTATGATCTTTGGCCATTTTTTGTAGCAACTTTATAACATCCGAGAGGGTAAAATTATTGAAATCAAGTTTATCATCCTAAAATATAGTGGGAATGGTTTCTACTAAAGTATTATTATCATCCAACCCACTTTTAGCAATTTTCTCACTCTCCAAATCTTGGGGACTCCTTTTAACTAAAGTCTTGACTTCTCCAATCCCCTTTCCTTGACCATTAACATGTTTAGGATCATTATCATGCTCATGGGCACAGAAAGTTTTAAGTTCGTCAAAAGTTTGCATGGTGCAAATTTTTACAGGCTCTCTTTTGGCAGAAATTTCAGCAGCTTCTTCTCTTTCTCTTCTAGCACGAATCCTAGCTAACATTCTCATATTTTCATTTATTTCAACTTGTATAGCCTTAGTAAGTTTAGTTTTTTTGTTCTCAAGAGGTGTGGTCCTATTTTTTTTAATTTCAACATCATGAGCAAGACTATTGTAACGACCCAATTTTTGGAAGACAGGAAAACTTGTTTTCAATAACCCAAAAATCAGGGCCAACAAAAACTTTTTAATATGTTTGACTAATGCTTGTGTTTCTTTTCTGTTTGCTTGTTGATTCTGTTTTTGTTTGTGTTTGTTAACACCTGACCTTAAAACCAATGATCATTAACTTTCTTAAAACACAACCCTTGTGATCAAGTCATGACAAGAAAGCTTATCATCTTCATCTATCACACTCTTTTGGCAAAAACCTTTTGAAAATGTTTTTTAGAAGAAACCCAAAGGCCAAGTTTTGAGAAAACAAAAGATAATTTACAAAACTATATGAAAAGTATTTTGGAGCTAATCTCCAACCTATTTTCAACCAAGATGTTTTAGCAAGTATTCCAAAACCTCCTCTCATTTTTATTTTGCAAAAACTATAAGTGGGGATTATATTACCCCTGTTTTACTCAATAATATTATTTTGGAAATAACAACTTTTGAGATGAACCTCTTTACAAAATCCTCTTGTCATGTTATGTCTTGATAACTACCTATAATTAACACTTGAGAAAACACCTGGGAATTAAAATGAAGAACTCAGTTGGTTCAGTGGTTTGTGACTTGTTATTTTATCTGCTTGTGGTGTGATATTATCTTGTGTGTGGTTTGAATTATTATTTCTGTTTGTTGATTAATGTGTGATATTCTAATAAATTAAAAACCTATTAAAAACAAGATCAAGCATCAATATCATATTCCATCACATGCCCATGTCATCTTATGTTTTCTTAAAAACTTCCAACTTTGGAGACATGTTTCTATGAAAAATCCTAGGCTAATCATCAATGCACCATCATACATCTCATTCCATATATCTATGCTATCTATCCAAGTTGTTATTCTGATATTGAAACACTTTGGCATCTTTCATAGTCCTTTAGAAAGGCATTCCTAAATGTCATATCCCTATTACTTGATGCACTTTTTCTGTGTTGCTCAAAACAACTCCTCTTTGCTTTCAAGCCCCATCAACCTACTCTTGTACTCTCCATACCCTATACATCACCTCCATATGGTCCATTTATTTTCCAATGGCCATTTAATTACTCTTCTCCCATGGTTTTTAACCTATTAAATAAACTCCTGTTTTCACATTTTTTCCACTTGGTGTCCCAAATATTTTCAAAGGAGTTGTTTACTAAAAATCACTTTTGTGACCTATAATGTACTCTCTCATCCCAACTCAAAAATATTTGTTTTAAAAGAATTTTAATATTTATTATTTTCCATTTTCCAAAAGGCCAGAAATGGATTTTAAAATATTTTGTGAAGAAAAGTATTTCCTAAAATCTTGGAAAAATTACCCAACATGCATATGGTCATGTTGGACTTACTTATACAAAAACATTTTCAAGTTGTTTTGAAAATTTTGGAGAAAACATTTAAAAACAGTTTCTGCCATATTTGAATTCCCAAAATTTTGTGAAAGAAATATTTTCAGAAAACCTTGAGACCACCACCCCTAGACTCCATTTTTTATTATATATCCAATAGAGATGATCTTTTACTTGTGTTATGTACAAAAATTTGGAGAAAACAAGCAAAAATCCCCACTGGTCACTGTTGAGTTCAGGCTTATCCTGGCCAATCATTGCATTCTCTCCACCTCTCTCTTCATCCCTGGCATTTTAAACATCCCTATTGCACTCCTAGACATGGTCTAAGAGCTCCATTCTATCTCTCTCTCACTCTAACTCAGCCAACCACGAATAGACAAGGATGGTGATCATCCCTCCTTCTCACCCCCACCTCCTGAGTCCACTCCAGGCAGAGCCCTTGCGCCACAAGACCATCCTTGCATCGTGTAAACTCCCTGGCATAACCCCTCCCCCTCTGCTTGTCTCCTTCTTCCTTGCCCATGAGATGTCCATGGCGCCCAGAATGCTCTCGACACGTCGCCCGCGTTCCGACACTTGGGTCGCATGCCCGACCTCCAAACCTTGTCAACCAGCTCCGTGATCCTCCCAGGAACACACCCATGCCTTCCATTCCTCTCCTCGCGCTCTCCTTCCTCCTCTAGCTCATGTCGAACACCTACGGGTGCAGAGCAAAAACCGTCGATTGCCGACGCTCCCATGCACCTCCTGCCTCCTTCTCTCGCCAGGAGGATGCTCTCACCTTGTCCTATATCCCTGAACACAAAAATCCCGAAGAACCCCTCGTTGGTCATCTTGTCCGAGCCGCCATGGCCGCCACTGGGCACCGAGAGCCTTGCTCTGTGGCTAGAGCACATAGATCCACCTCCTTGCTGTAAAACTTGCCCCACCAGCTTCACACATCCCCAATCGGGACCATGCATCGAGAGCCCCCTCCCTATACCTCCACATCGCCAGAATCGAGCTGCACCTCCCGCCGGCGAGCACCCCGTTGAGCCGTCGATTTGGGCTATCTCCAGCCGTTATATTTCTTCCCACACACTCCTTGAGTTTCTGCAAAGTTCATGCCCCTCTTAATTTGTACTTTTATGCCATGCAGGGGCGCCGCCATCCATGGCATGGCCAGGCGCCACGGGTTCTCGCCGAACCCCGGTTGGGAGTTTTCCCAGCAAGCAACGATGGCGGCATCAGCTTCGCGCCACCGCCCTGGTTCCCCTCGACCTTTCTGCGCATCGCGGAGGCCTCCTGAGCAGCGTACGGCCTTCCTTCGCTGAAGCCCCGCCCTCGGACGCTGTTGCCTCTGTTCTCCGCCTCCAAAGAATGGTCGCCGCCGGCCTCTGACGACGTGGCCTCTCCTTGGCCGTTAGATCCAAATCTAACAGCAACTTACCTATTCGCCCAGGGCCTCTTTGACGGATGGGCCAGACGCAGCCCACTACGGGTCATTCGATTTTCTCCACCGGCGAGAAAAGCTAACGGGCTGGCCCAACTCGTAGATCTGGCCCGTGTGATTTTTCTTAAGGTTGTTTTTTTCCTTTTCCTGCAGATCTGTTTTCTAGGTGTCTTCTTTAAATCGAAAAAAATGTAAATAAGAAAATCCGTCCAAACTAAAAATCACTGTGATAGATCTGCTATTTCTTAACCATCTCCAACTTGCAGATCTAGTTTTTCTGCTGCATTTTAGGAGAAATAAAATAAATGGCAGAGACACTCATTATCACCTTTTATTTAATAACTTGAGTTTTCTGTATCCAAAACATACAAACTTAATTGTTCTAAGTAGCCCTTGAAAATGTTTGTCTGTGGAAGTTGACCTTGTGTTGACTTGAGTTGTTGATTGAGAATGATATGCATGTTAGTTCTAGGCCAGAGAGCACTTCTGTGATTTATTTAATTTTATTGGTGATGATTTTTGAGGTGAATACAATTTTGTTGGTTTGTTAGTGACTAGTAGCACCTAATACTAGGTTTTCATGATTTTAGGAGTTACAGAATAGGCTTGGTGCATTATTTAGTAAATAGTCCTTTTTTGTCTATTATTGATATGACTTGATGAATTGTTGTGTTGTCATGTTCTTGTGATAAAATTGATTCGTAGCATGTGTAGGTTATTTATACATGTTTGAAATGTGTCTTGAGTGTTTCACTAGTATGATAGGGTTTGTGTGTGAAAGCCATGCTTGTTATAGTTTAGATCTCAATATGTTGTTTTCCTAGTAAAAATAGGTTAAAATTATGTTATTCTTCATAATTGTATGATGAATTGAACAAATGCTTTAGTATGGTTTTCCATAGCATATCTACTGTTATTCTAGCATATTATACTTGCTTGCATGCTTGAGTGATCTCTAGATAAAATTGCCATTCTATGATAGTTTTAGATGATTTTCTGCTATAAGTTGTTATTTGCATGCTTAATTTTTGAGGCATTGATTAGATTGTTATTTTGATATTACTAGCATTTTTAGGTGTTGTTTTATCTGTTACTTGGATGCTATCTTACAGATCCATCATGTTAGAATAAATCTTGTTTGATGATCTCTTATGGTTATGCATATTTGCTTGTCTAAATAGCCCCTTTTCATGTCTAGTTTTAACAATTGTTTTGCTCCATGATTATTTTCATATATTGAGTGATGCCATACTATGTTTGGTATTTTTTTGCCTCTGTTATGAGGTTGCTTAGCTACTGGTTATATTATTTCTCCATGTTTAGAAAACCATGTGTTACTATGGGTTTGTATTATTGCTTGTTATTAATTTCCTGTGCATGTGTAGTTGTTTCTAGGTTGTTTTCTGATATTTTGTTCATCCTCATGGATGACCAGAGAGCCATTTAACCTTATTTGATCATGATATGAGAGTGGCACACCCACTGGACCCATGCCAATTTGGTTGAGGATCCATAGCATCAACTCTAGTGTTATTCATGTGTATTGTATGTGCCTGATTTGCTTGTTGGTGTGCACCCTAGTAATATTGTTTGTGAGTGTACTTGTTTGATGAAATGCTTGATGTATGTTTACTTTTTGTCAAGTTCTTGCCTTTGTTTGGTTCTGATTGGGTGTTTTCCTTTTTGAGGTTACGACGTTAAATAACGAAGACGGTATTATTTCCCGGAGAGGTTTTTATTGCAACTCTTGTTTATTTCAAGACCAAGACCAGTGCCAAGGCAAGCCACTCTAAATGCTTGTTGTTGTTTTACTTATCATTATCTATCATGCATGTTTTACTTCTTAAGTCTTACAAAAGTTTGATTCAAAAACTACTCTTTTAAGTGGACTATACCACTATACATTTCAGGTTTTTATGCTATATCTACTATATAATCTTGGTGTTACCAAGCCCTTTAGATATTTTAGTATCATCACTTAATTCACTTAAGTCCCCTAGTGGACATTTTAACTTGATGTTTTTGGGAAGCAAAAGCTCGGAAAAACCCCAAGGAAAGGTGGGACCTTGTCCGAGGGAGGTTTGTGAAGAAGGAAATGTTTTCGACTTGTTTTTCCAAAAAAAATGACACATAACCTAGTCTTCGCTGGACAACCAAGCCGTGATGCCACATTACCCCACTATGGGAACGGGGTCTAGCTATTTGCTTGTCGGTGTTAGTCCGTGTCTAACTCAATGTGCTATAGGGGTTAGAGTCCCCCGAACCGAATTGTCGCCAGAAAGGAAAACATGGGACATTAAGAGTGTGGGGATTAAGTTCGCCACCGGTTGCAACAGTTGGGTCTCCTGTCATGGCGGTTTGTTGTCAGGGAAACCGGATCGACACGGCTGACTCACTCGGTGCCGGGGAGAACAAACCCAGTTGAAGAGGTAGCCATTTACTAGCGCTTACATAGTGATAGTTAGGACCAGTTATCTGATGTTTGCATACTGTCTTGGACAGTCCGTGGTTGTTCACGGCGGATGTACTGGATCTTGTGGATTGTGTACACCTCTGCAGTGTAAAACTATTCAGAATAGCCGCGTCCTGGATATGGACAGTTGAATGGCCATGTAGCTAGCATTGTGTCAATGTTTTCAAAAAGCTGGAAAGTGTTTTGGAATTGTACCTGGGAGGTACGTTGAAAGGGAATGATTGTACCTTTGAGGTACGGGTAAATGATGATCTTGAAGATGTGATCTTCCAAAAAGTTTTGCAAAGAAAAACTTTCTTTTATTTAGAATGCTTTATCAAAACCTTGTGGACATGCAATATCTACAAGAGAAATAAAATATCTTTTGAAGTATCTTCTTCAACAAAAACAACTGAAACTTGTGCAACTATGATGGGTCTTAAATTCATCATGGCTAGTGGAACCTTAATTACAGCCTTCCTACCACTTATATTATGCATAGTTGCATGTTTAGCTTTCATTTAAGGTGTCTTGCGAGTACATTCCAATGTACTCACAATGGTTTCGTCCCTGGATATTGTCTTAGCCAGACTTTGAGCATATACCTGGAGAACCTGAAGAAGATGGTGTTGCTGACGACTGTGCGAGCTAGGAACGTCTCCGAGTCAGTAGCCTGTAGGTAGTCAAGGCATGACTTGGGTTTACCACGAGTGTGTTTTGTAGACTTCCGTTGTTTTTAGTGTGTGTTCCTGCCCTGCGTGGCAGTTGTTTTTCAACTGAGTCATGTGACCAGTTGTGTAAGCTGTGTATTCGTGTAGTGGGTGTTGTAATCTGCAATGCCAACTCGAGTATGTTGTTCACGACTAACTGATCACGGGATCGTGAATGTATGCATACTGGAGGTCTCGGACTGCTAGTCTGGGGTCCCGACAACTATCGACTTTTACGACAAGATTATCTAGTTTCTCAAGATTTTCCTCAACAGTTTTATTGAAAAAAATTGTGAGGAAATAAATACTTTGAGCATGTTTTCTAGATCAGAGGTGGAACTTTTAGGATTGTTATAAGCATTGCCATACGAATTCCCATACAAATTACCATTATTAGGGGGATACTGCCCATAGTTGTTACCACCAAAATTATTGCTATAAACACTATTGTTGAAATTGTTTCTAGCAATAAAATTCACATCAAGTTGATCATTTTCATTGGAACCATGAGAGTTAAGGGGAACATTATTAGGATCTGTAGGCACTTTTTTGGCAAGCAAAGAAGCAAGCATATCAATTTTAGCACCCAAAGAAGAGACCTCCTCAACATAATTTACTTTTTTCCTATTGGAGCCCTTTCTATGTGCCATTGAGAATAGTTTGTCACCAAAGCATCCAACACTACTAGGGAAAACATTACGGCTGGCACACCGAAAAGTTCTACCGTCGGAGCACCGCTATGCGTCGGCGAGTATTAGTGTACCATTGGCAAATAGCCCGGTTCGCCGGCGGTATTTTTAGATACCCCCGGCGCACATGCCATGTTCACCGACACTAAATACCCTGGCGCATAGGTAACTTCACCGGCTGTAAGACTTTTAGGATTTTCAAAAACATCCCATACATTTCTTATTACCATCGTTATTTAGCCATTTTACATCCTATCATAAACTTGTAATGAAAATCTAACGACTTTCTAAATCTAACAACAATCTCGCCTGGCTCCAGCACCGCTCCGTGCGCTTGCTTCTTGCCTGCTCACTAAATTGCCGCCGGCCTTCTCGCTGCTCGCCTCTGGCCAACTCCTCCTGCGTGCTCACACTCTT
Organism: Alopecurus myosuroides; assembly: GCA_028641055.1. Taxonomy (NCBI): domain Eukaryota; kingdom Viridiplantae; phylum Streptophyta; class Magnoliopsida; order Poales; family Poaceae; genus Alopecurus; species Alopecurus myosuroides. Next base: position 14,465 of record JAPCYS010000852.1, on the reverse strand, counting down.
GATGCACTATAGAGCATGAGAGATACATATAAGGAAATAATCATGACTTGTGCATATAGCTAAAAGTATTTTAAAAATAGAACTGACTTGTGTATGTTTAAATTTCCAGGAGCTACAACTATGTTAGAAATAGTACTGACTAGTGCATGTTTCAAAATTGCAGGAGCTACAATTACATTACAAAATTGAGTAGACTTGTGCTCCATACATTTATAGCTTTGCATCATAAGAAGATCATTCGAATACATTTATACCTTAGCAAGTTGTGTATGCACTTAACTAGAGATCTTCAAAAGTAGCTCGAAACGGTAGTTCAATTAATTTACAAATATTGCAAATGAAAACTAGATATTAAGAAATATGCATCCAAGTGTAAGTTCACCCAAACACATGAATAAGTTCACTGTAATCCCTTATGTAACAAAAAAAATTCCCCAAAACACATGTGAGAAAAGCTTAGAATTAGAATTTTTGTTCACATGACACCAAACAGCTATCTCCGTTGCGAGCACACAATAAGCACGGCTACCGAGGATTCACCGGGTAAAGAGGAAGGCCACCTCTTTCCATGGCTATTTCCTGGTGAGCTCCACTTATCCCCTGATATACGAAAAAATAGAACTAGTATAACTCCGAGGGTCTTATTTAGTCAGTGAATTAATAAAGCTAGAAATAATTTCGATAAGATTAATTGACACAGTTGAGGAGAATCGTAATAAATACCAACTATAGATATGTTTAATTAGAAATAGCCCTTTACCTTAACCTGTTTCTACCTACATATCATGCATGTACTAAACAAAACCAAAACAACATTCACTACACCGACACAACCATGAATGATATGCAGGAATAATAAATGCACAAACAACAAATGATAGCGCCACTGGTTAACCACAATTGAGTTACCTCAAGGGTGCTACTCACCGAGTGAACCAGGAACAATAATATACATGGAAGAAAATTAACTTACGTCAATGCACAAGTTCACTCAACATGACATCTACCAATTAAAATTATTTGAGAGCATAAGTAGAAATGCAGGGACAACATTCATTCATTCACTAAAGAAGATAAATAATAAACATGATTTAGTAAAGCACCAAGAACTTCAGTCACGGTTGGTAGCTAGAAGTTTGCCTAGGGAGAGTAATTGTGATCACAATAGTAATTGTTGGGATAGCATCATATAGATATGGATGTGGTGTTACAAGAAGATAATTCTTTGAATCTGCAAGGGGAAACACTAGCACTATGAATTCAGCCTGCTATAGCAAGCTAATTTTGCACACCATAGAAACGTTTTCCTAAGCATTCACGTCTCTAAAAATCATAATATAGGTGAAATTAATTAACTGATCGGGCTTGAACAGAAGAGTACAAAAACAACTCGACATCTCCTACACAAAGTACTATGGTCTGAAACAAGTATACGAAATAAAGACCTGGTTACGAGTTTACCACAGAATAGATCAGAGTAGGACTTTGATCGACCCAACCATGATGGACTCGCAATATTTTGCGTTGCTGTAAAATTCGTATCAAATTCATTAAACTAAAACTAAGATGCACTTGTAAATTTGTTGCTGCAAGTTGAGGCTTTTCAGTTTGACAAAATAATTCGTAGTGAGGATACAATAGCATACATATGGTCCTAATGGACGAATTAAAAACAACTAGTAGGGCGACTAAAATCACCTAGCAGCTAACAGGAACATAGTGATAGGTCTCAAACGTATCTATAATTTCTGGTGTTCCATGTTGTTTTCATGCCATATGCTACATGTTTTCTACAAACTTTATGTCATTTTTATGGATTTCCTTGGACTAACCTATTGACAAGATGCCACAGAGCCAGTTCCTATTTTTTGTTTTTTTTGTTTTAGAAAAGTTGTTCTGAAAATATTCTCGGAATTGGACGAAACAAAATCCTAGGGTCTTAAAAATCGGTCACATACACGGAGTCTGGAGGGGACCTAGAGGGGGGCCCTGGAGGGCCCACACCATATGGCGGCACGCCCCTTGCCGCGCCACAAGGTGTTGTGCTCCCCTGGCCACCCAGCAAAGTTGTCCTTTTGCCTATTTAAGCTCCTCCACGGGTTAACCCTAAAGACCAGAGCCTTTTTTCACGAAAAGTTCCATAGCGGCCTTCATCGTCAACCCTAGTTTGTGAGGGTTCTGAAGCTCTCCCCAGCACCATGCCGGGAGGGGGAATCATCACCGGAGGGCTCTTCATCACCATACCTGTCTCCAGAGTGATGCATGCGTAGTTCATCCTTGGACTACGAGTCCATAGCAGTAGCTAGATGGTTGTCTTCTCCTCTTTATGTCTCATGTTTAGATCTTGTGAGCTGCCTAACATGATTAAGATCATCTTATTGTAATGCTACATGTTATGTTTGCTGGGATCCAATGAATATTGAATGCTTTGTCGAGTGATTATGAATCTATCATGTTCTTTCATGTTTATATTATTTATGATCTTGCATGCTCTCCATTACTAGTAGATTCTTTGGCCAAGTTGCTGCTTGTAACTCGAAGAGGGAGTATTTATGCTCGATAGTGGGTTCATGCCTCCCTTTCACTCACACTCGATTGATAGAGACGTAACGGGTGGGGGATGTGTTGTTGCCATGAGGGAGAAAACAACGATGTTTATATTTTTTACATTACACACTTTACTTAAGGCAATAATCTGTTTCTTGCAACTTAATACTTGAGGTTTGATTGGATGACGCTCCGGGGGTGGATTATTAGTCATAGATGCAGTTGGATAATGGTCTATGAATTATGTTGGAATGCCTGCATGAATCACATAGTAATCATCATGTCATGCATATTCACTATGGTGCAGTCTTTATATATGTCAATTGCCTAGCTGTAATTTGTTTACCCAACATGTTATCTATCTGTTTTGGAGAGACACCAATAGTGAACTATGGACCTCGGTCCATTTCTTTACACTGATAATACAACCACTTCGACCATAGTTTTTCACTACAATTATTGTTTTCCTCTCATTCACTGCCATTACTGTTCTCTTTTCATTTACCGGAAACAAGTATTGTTTTCCACATTATACGTCTATCCTTTGTTTTCAGCAAAACCGGTGAGATTGACAACTTCACTGTTTCTTTGGGGAAAAGTAACTTGATTGTGTTGTGTAGATTCCATGTTGTACTAAATCGGTAGTGCGCCCTGCCAACATCAGCTGCCAACAACCTTCAGAAGTGATTTCTGTCTCCTATTGGTTGATTCAACCTGGGTTTCTTTCTGAGGGAAACTTGCTACTGTGCTCTTCATACCTTCCTCTTAGGGTCTCCCAACGAACATGTGTTACACGCCATCAAGCTCTTTCTGGCACTGTTGCCGAGGAGAAAGAGGATTTCTACAAGGGGAGTCCCTCACCTCCAATCTCTTTACTTTGTCTTTGTTTTGCTTAGTTTATTTTTTTTGTCTTGTTTGCTTCTCTATATCAAAAACACACAAAATATAGTTCTTACACTAGTTGTTATTTTTATCCTGTTTTTAATTTTCCTAAAATGAGTATTCCTGAAGTTGAGGTTCCTTCTTTTAAGCAACAAGGGGGACATAGTTTAAAAGATGAATGGTATAGAATAAGTGATGCTCATCATAGATGTACTAAAAAATATTCTACTTTGATCCTTCTTAGGAATTTTTATGTTGGTATTACTAGTTGGCATAGGTATGTTCTAGACACTCTTACAGGTGGTAATTTTCTGGGAATTCCTTCTTTCGAAGCCTGTAATTTATTTGAAAGTTTAGTAGGAACACCACCCACTAAATTTGTTAAAACTGAGATCACTTTAGATGATGTTATTAAAAAGCTTAACTCTATGGAGAAAAATTTGCCAAATATTATTGATAATGCTAGAAAATTTAATGAATCTATAGTAAGTATCAATTAGATAATTACTGTTTTAGAGGCTAGCAATACCCATGATAATCAAAACATTAGGACTGGTAAACTAGAGGAGGCCATGGAAACTTTAAGTTCAACTTTTTATTCTCTTAAGTTCAAGAGGGAGATAGGTTTTATGGGAAAAGAGCAAAAATTCATGTATGTCCCCAAGATGTCTAAACCAAAAAACCCTAATGTGCTTAAAATTGATAAAACTTTTAGTGAAACTAAAAGTGATTTTCATGTTGAATCATCTTGAGGGGTACCTAAAGTACCAAGAACTACAAGCTGTGTTTTAGAGGAAAAATATTTATTTGGATGCTTCTTCACTTGAAAATACTTGATTCTTGTTTTTCTGAGCCTAGCTAAAAGGCGTTAAAAAAGCACTTCTTGGGAGATAACCCATGGTTTTATTTTTGCAATGTTTTCTTCTGTTTTCTTTGATTCATGGTGTTGTTTACTTCTGTAGCAATTCCTTTGTATCTTTATTTTCTCGTATTTGTTGTGCCAAGTAAAGTCTCTAGTGAAAGTTGAAGTTAGATTTGGATTTCTGCGTAGGAAACAGATTTCTGCTGTACACTGTTAAATTCGTATAAAAACACAGAAAGGTCAAAATGACCTGAAAATTTTTGTGCTTAATCCTCAGCTATTTTTTGAAACTTCATCTAGATCTGCATTTTCGATATGAGCAACGTAAGTGACCCGAAAAAATTCGTCTTTACAGATTCTGCCTTTTTTACTTGCATTCTCTCTTTTACTATGTGTAGTGGACTTCTTTGCTCCACAAAACATCAGTGGATGTAGCTAATGTTTAAAAATTATTAATAATGCTTGTGTCTAAGGAGAACATGTGAGTTTTTGATTGTGCACTAACCCTCTAATGAGAATTACTTTGAGGTTGGTGTCAAGGAAGTTTTCAAGGGTCAAGAGAAGAGGGTGATATAATGTGATCAAGGAGAGAAGTTTTCATATGCTCCTCTTTGTCAATGTTTTCCATGATTGTTTTCTTATGTCAAGAACTGCTCACTGTTTTGCTTTCCCTGATATTATGGATCTTTTCCACCTTCCTATTTCGAGGCAGGCTGAGGATGAAAGGATTAGCATGATGCTATTGTTAGGGGATTTGTCTCTTTCGGAGGGATCTGATGTTTGGGCATACAAGTGGGGCTCTAAGTATAATTTTGCTCAGTTTTATAAAGTTTCTCATGCTCATATCTCTGTTCCTCCAGTTTTTCACTGCATTTGGAAGTCGTCTTGCACTATGAAACTTAAAGTTTTTGCATGGCTTTTTACTAAGAGATCGACTTAACACTCTGGATCTTCTGAAAAGGAGACATTGGAATGCTTCTGATTGTCCTAACTGTATTCTTTGTCCTACTGCTACTTACGAGGATAGGAAGCATTTATTTTTCACCTGTAATTTTAGTCAAAGGGTGTGGAATTATCTTGAGATCACTTGGCTAGATACTAGAGATGACCTACAAGATGTTGTGTTCCACGCTAGGAGATCTTTTGGTCATGCTTTCTTCATGGAGGTGTTGGTGTTGGCTTGCTGGCACATTTGGCTCCAGAGAAATGCTTCCATTTTCAGGAATGAGAGACCCTCTTTTGCTAAGTGGAAGGGTGGTTTTGTTCATGAGGTTTTGCTGCTTAGACATAGATGTAAAGCTGAAGTTCAGAACAGTTTGCTAGATTGGGTTAAGGCTTTGCCTTAGGTTTTCTCAGGCCTAACCTCCTTGGTGGCCTTTGTATAGTGTTTTTTGTATATATGGTTACTATCTTGTAAGCTCTTTTATTTTTAATAAAGGTGGGGTGCTGTGGGGCTTTTGCCTCACAGTCTTAAGGTTTCAAAAAAAAATGTGATCAAGAAGAGTGAAAAGACAAAGCTTGGGATGCCCCCGCGGTTCATCCCAGTAAATTCTAAGAAGACTCAAGCGTCTAAGCGTGGGGATGTCCAAGGCATCCCCTTCTTCATCAGCAACTTATCAGGTCAGTTCTAGTGAAATTATATTTTTATTTGGTCACATCATATGAACTTTACTTGGAGTGTCTATTTGTTTTTTTTGTTTTCTTTTGTTTTACTTTCTACAATAAACTTATTTGGAACCTAGAATTTTTGTGTGGGAGAGTGACATGCTCCGCTTTTTCATATGAATACACATTTTCTTCCATGCTCGTATTCTTAGTTTTTCTTCTAGCTGCTGCAAATCCTTTTAGCTCATGTTTTTCATGCATCTCTTATTCAGAGCTGTTAGTTCTAGTAGAGTAGAGGTAGTACTCTCTTGTTTTATTGCTATATCTCTTGGAGAGTTTTTGTTTAGTTTGAAATGATTTGTGTTGGACATTAGTAGTACAATTTTCGTGCTTATAAACGTGCAAAAAGAAGCTCGTATACACTGCGGCTAGACTTTATCATGTCTTGCTGAATGTTATTTTAATTTTGTGCTTAGTAGTTATTATTGTAGCATGACTTCTCTCAAATCGCTGAGAGTGCTTAATGTGCCATTGAAATAATCATGAGTTGTTTTTATCACATTGAAGCATAATATTGTGGTGTTCTCCTTCAAATGCTTTATTTGGTTTACTTGGCACATGCTTACACCATGTTTATGACTACAAACCAGTCACCTATATCCTCTATGATCATTTAGTTTTTGACTTGTAATACCATGTATGCTTCGATTAATAATGTTTTTGTCGCTATGCATGATTACGGCCATTATTGCTCTCTTAATTTATCGCTCCTAGTCTTTGCTAGCCTCCACCTGTACTGAGTATGAGATCTACTCGTGCATCCAACTCCCAAAAACCAAAGTTCTCCAAATGTGTCCACCATACGTACCTACATGTGGTATTTAACCGCCACTCCAAGTAGATTTCTCATGTGGCACCTTTAAACTTTCAAAATTATTCGTATTTTGTGCCCCTGTTTTGGCTCGTGAGGAAGTAGTTTAAAGTTTATTGTGGTTCTGTAACATCCCTGAATTTTGGAACTTTTTGTGTTCATGTTATGCAAGTCACCAAAAACCAAATGAGATGCGAGAATCAAAGAAACAATACATATTTCAATGAATTGGAATTAAGAATCAATTATACCTCTATTCCATAAACCCTAAACCTTATTCAAATAATTTTTCTTTATTCAATAGTTATTATCTTTCTTTAACAAACCCTATTCTATAAAATGTTTTCCAATAAATTATTGTGTTATGGAAATGGGTTACACTTGGGAAACAACATTTTCAATAATGGTAACTCTCTGAAATTTTATTTAGCAATAATATTGTTAATTTGATATTTTTTATTTTAAAATGGAATTAGATTGCTATTAAGGTCTACTCATATTTTAAAAATATATATAAAGATAAGTTGGAGTGTCTTTTCAATAATGGTAACCCCAATTATAATTATTTGTTTCTTCTATTAAAAATAATATTAAGAACTATTAGTGATTTATTTATATTTTCAAAATATAAATTTGAAATGTGTTGGAAACAACACCTAATGTTTTTATCTTGAAAGACATGGTTTTTACAAAGATATAGAAATAAGTTTGAGGAAAATTGGACCTATAAAACAAAAGATATGGTTTAATAAATAAAACAGGAAAAAAATAATAATAATAAGAGAACCAGAACAAAAAAAGAGAGGAGACACCAGCCAGCCCAAACTGGGCCAAGCCCAATCCCCTATCCTGTGCGCGCGCAACACAAAAGAACCAGCAACCCGACCCAGCCCACCTCTTGGAAAGACATCCCCCGTTCCGTCAGATTCGAGAGTTTCGGTATCTGAGTAGCTCTGGAACCCGCGAGAGAGAATCTGACGCCGGTGAAGCCATAACACAAAGAGTGAGGGATTCTTGGGCATCCAAGACCCATTCCACACTCTAACACACATGGTATGTGATGACCCACAAGTATAGGGGATCACAACAGTCTTCGAGGGAAGTAAAACCCAAATTTATTGATTCGACACAAGGGGAGCCAAAGAATATTTATTAGCCTTATGTAGTGTTCCCATATTTAAATAATGGAAGAACATCTGTGTTATTGTGCTAGTCCCTGGATCAATTGCTAGCACCACAGTACAAGATGAATTATCATGCAAATGCGTCAAATTCTATTACATCGCATGATCCAGTATTTACAAAATAATATTACAACATGCATAGTCTTAGAAGACTAGCAGAAAACTAAGTAATACAACGGAAAACATAGAATAACATTGCGCCCATATTCTTCATGTGCCACAGGCAAAACATGTTGGCGATAGTCTCGAGATCCTAAACGAAGTCCTCACTCGTCTTCAGAATCATATGCAGGATAGAATATACAACCACAAGGGAGTCAATAAAATTTAATGTAATGGCAAGTAACACTATGGTGGATATAAATGGCAAGACTAATACTACATGCTTATTTGGCTGAGTGGAGTTTTGGCTAAGTTTGCATAAAGCCAGTTTTCTCCTATCTCTTTTGTAAAACAAACTTTTCTTTCCAAAGGGTGGCAACATTGGATTTGACATCCAAGCTCCACAACTACTGTTCACTTAGTCAAATTTTACTTATTGAAAAAGGTGATGAGATTCTTCCGTCGTTCCTTGTCCAGCTGGTCATAGTTGTCCATAACCTGGGACACAGCTAAGATCTTAGTTTGTTGATTATGCAGAGTTGTGCACTTTCACCTTTAGACTCAAATTAGCCCAAACATCATATACACCATGATTTAATTAAGGAAAGGAGAAGATTGATACGGGATCTTTCAGAAGAAATTCCACCACCGTTTGGCTGACCCATTCCACCTATAATTATGCTACATGTGATTGTAAGCCTGGTGAGTTCATTCAACTTAGTTGATCAAGACAGAGCCCATATGACTAAAGGTTGCACAGGAAGGTACTAAACTTAGAAGGACATAGTAATCCCTTTGTTCCAAGGTGGCCATCCACAAGTGACAACCTCAAGTGAAATAACCCTTAGACAAGGTCCTTGAGGAAACACTCAACATAACCCAGTCACGTCCAAAATTCCACCCAGGTGTTTCATTGAATGTTTTACTTAGAATTTTTCACAACATCATGTAAAAACACTTTGTAACCTTGCATAGCATCTACTAAGTTAAATATCTACAAAGTACAAGGTAAAAGGGATGGCTATACACTACTAGGATAATATCATAGCATAATATAACTTAGTAAAATTTCCTATCATGCATACTACTCAAAAATCAACTAATTCATATAGAAAATAATGGGTAGTTGAAGGATGTGTTACTTGCCTTGTTGAAGTTGGTGAAGAAACCACACTCTCTTCACAAAAACATCGTTGCTATCCATACAATCTATACATTGAAAACACAAACACACAATAAACAAGCATCCTAGCAATCAAACACATAAGTGAAGAAAACATATAGATCAACTAGTATAACAACAGGGGTTTAACCAAGTTGGCTAGGACAAGGTCAAGGTTTGAGTTTGAAAGATTCATTCTCTAATGGTTTCATACTTGTTAAGGAGTTTCCAAGGGTTTACTTGGGATGGACTAGGTTGATTTTTATGTGATCAAACTTTATTATAGCCATAATTGTCGAGGAAGTTCGACGAGTTCACCAAGGGTGATCAAATCACCTCTTCAACTAAAGTAGCACATAACAATGTGTAGCACTTAGTAATTTTCATCAAGACATTTGAGTGATCTAAGTTAGTCCTTCCATTTTGGTTTAAGGTAGGTCTAGGTTCAACTGACTTCATAACAATAGAGAAAACAAGATAAAGTCTTAGGATTTTCCATTTGGGTCAATGGTTGGACAAAAAAAACTTGTTATACTTCAACTTGTATAGATTTTCTTCAAGTCTTCACATGCTTGTTTTCTTGAATTTCATCTTCCTGATTCCATTGCAGGCTTGTTCCTTGGGATGGTACTTCTCTTGGTCTTGATAGATTCTTCATGGCATGCTCACTACTTGGTCCAAGGTGGGATGGGCACAAAATATCACTAAGTCATTTAGGAAAGAAAAGAAGTAACGTGGGATGGTTTTCTTCTTCAATTATTCATACACTTGTACTTCCTTGAGTTTCTTCTAGTTGTTGTGGAGTCTAAGTACTTCCTTCAGTTTCTTCAATGATCTTCCTTGTAGGTCTTCACGTTGCCACCAGGTTGAAAATGGAGTTCCTTCTTGTGCTTGAGTCTTGATTTCCATTTTGCTAACTTGATGAATTCTTAGAGCAAGAATAGGGGAGTGAAGAAGTAGACATAAAACGATGGTACGAGCATTTAAGGTTCATTAGTTGGTCTTATATGTGATTGACACATACTAGGGACTTGCTCTTGGCTCCAAATAGCCATAACATCAAAGAATATAAGATGGAAACAATTTCTAAGATATGGTAAAATGGATGAATCACTAGGTTGGATTTTTCGCCAAAAACACATGGCCATGGTCCAAGGGTGTCCAAAATGGTTAGGCAATGATGTCTCTGGTTCAAGGTTGCCAAAAGGACCAATTTTGCAAAAGTAACTATACATAAGTATTTATAGAATTAAATCTATGTCAAAATTACTCAAATAGACCACTTAATTTTAAAATCAAATTTAATTTGATCAAAAATTATTTTGGGATAGAGGATATGAAAGTACACATCTTAAGGTTTCCAAATATATTTTATTTGCAATTTTTTGATTTGTAGAATTTGAATTATGCCAAAATTCATCAAACAAGCACATTAATTTTTAACCAATTTAAGTTTGTTATATTTAAATTTGGATAGTGCTAAAAGTTTCTACATGTTGTCGTGATTTCAAAAAGTCCAAGTTTTCTTAATTTGGAGCTATCGTTGAAAACTTATGATGATTTCAATATACAGGAGATTTTCTGCAAAATTGACAGATTAATTCGACCGGGAGAAATTTCAAATAAGGCTAGGCCACGTGGCGACTTCCTATTGGCTGGATGTGCTGGCTAAGCGCTGACTGGGTAGGTTGACACGACATAACCGTGGCTAGCTATTTAAATCCAGGACGTTGGTTCTATATCCTACGGTTGCGTACCTGGTCAACTAACAAGATCTAATCCTATCCATTCGCCCCGATCCAACGGCTGAGAGCGAGAGGGCTCACCGAGGCTAGGTCGCCGAAAAATGGAGATGCGGCGGCCGGAGGTGGAAAGGTCGGCAGATACGGCGATCCGGTGGTGCTTGGGGACGGAGGAGACTAAGACAACGATCCCCGCGACACGTCAAGGGCGATGGAGACGACTTCTTCCACTGTTACGGCCCCTATGGATGAAGAAGAGCGGACGGAGGCGGTGCTCGCTCCGGCGACATCGGTCGTGCACGGCGGCGTCTCTAAACTGCGAAATAAAATTGGGAAAGGGAATCAATCGATTCGCAAGTTAAAGAGGAAGAGAGGAGGGCCAAATAGGGGCGGCGCGACCGTGTGTAGTTGCCGGAAACTACGATGGACAGCGGCGGTGGATGCGGACTCCGGCGAGAGATTCGGAATTATTGGTGGCATCAAATGGAAGAGGAATAGAGGGGAAATGTCGAGCAGGAGGATTGGATTTAAGGGGAGGTCTCGGGCGCGGATTACTGCTCTTAATCGTTCGGATTTAATCCGAGAAGAATCGCCAACAAAATTTTCATCGGGTTGAAGACGAACTTGATGACGAGCACGTCATTGCTGACGTCAGGCATGGGGCCCATGTCCTAGGGAGAGAAAAGAGAGAGATGGGTTGTTGCTGTTGTTTACTTCGCGTTGCGTGCGTGCAGAAGATAAGAAATAGGTTTCCTCCTAGGTAGGCTGCTGCGCATGTGGAAGATAGAGGGACAGGGAGAGAGTGGGCTGGGCCGGTTGTTCTGTTGTTTTTTGTTCTTTTCCTTTTTCTGTTTTCTGTTTTCTCTTTTTCTCTGTAACTTTTCTTTTATACTTCCAAATTGCCTCAAACCAATTGCTAAAGATTCGTAAAAACAAAATCTTTCAAACAGAGACATATTTGTGCGGTTTCCCACACATTTGAATTTGTCAAATTTTAAATAACACTTATAGTAACTTAATGTTATTCTTTTTTCAAAATGGGATTAATTAATTTAATAATTGGTAAAATAAAATTAGAGGTGTTCACAATTGAAAATATTGTTTTCTCTAAGTTAAGTGCCCTTTTTCAAAGAAGGGTTTTTATGGAAATCATTTTATTACTTAATTCTTGAGGTAGATGTAGAAAACCATTATTTGGAAAACATATAGTTAGGGGAAACTATTTTAAAATCCTAAGGTCTGGATAATCATTTTGTAGTCATAAAAGTATTTCCAAGTTCATAAAACATTAATGAATGGTGAAAACATTCTTGGGGTTTTGTGACCCTCAAGTTTTGAATGTTATGAAACATTTTCAAAGTAGCATTTTAGTTGAAAACAATTTATCGAATAGGTCTTGCTAAAGGAAAAAAATAAGTTTTAAGTAAAGAAAACTTATTTAAATAAGGTTTAGGGTTTCAGGAATTAGAGGCATATTTCGATAACAATTCCAATAGTATTAGAAATATCATTATGTTTTCTTTGTTCTTGCATTTCATTTGGTTTTGTGACTTGCATTAATATGAAAAGAACAGGTTTCAAATTTTTGTGATTTTTTAGCTTTCCGAAAATCAGGGATGTTACAGACTACCACCCTTAAAAGGAATCTCGTCCCAAGATTTGGGAAGGCTTGAAAGAAAGATTAGGTTTGGATAATGATACGTCATAAACGTCTCCTTAATTTCTAATGTTCCATGTTGTTTTCTTATTGTTTCCCACATGTTTGCTATACACTTTATGTCATTTTTATCGATTTTCCGGCCTAACCTATTGACAAGATGCCACAGAGCCAGTTCTTTGTTTTCTGCTGTTTTTAGTTTCAGAAAAGTTGTTATGTAAATATTCTCGGAATTGTAGAATTTTAAGCCTGAAAGTCTTAGAAATCCCGGACGTTCCACACAGTACCGAAGAGACCCGCAAGGGGCCTCAGGGGGCCCACACCATAGGGTTGCGCGGCCCCCCTTGGCCGCGCCAGGGGGTGGTGTGGCCCCCCTGAGTCTCCACCGCATGTGCCCTTTCAACAATTTATTCCCCCCGAGGCGTAAACCCTAATGATATCCCACTTTTTCCCGAGAAACACCTGAGTCCGCCGTCACCGTCATCCCGAGATCGGGACGGTTCTGGAGCTCTCCCTGGCACCCTGCCGGAGGGGGAAATCATCACCGGAGAGGTCTACACCACCACGCCCTCCTCCGAAGTGATGTGTGAGTAGTTCATCCCTGGACTACGGGTCCATAGCAGTAGCTAGATGGTTATTCTCTCCACTATTTGCTTCATGTTTAGATCTTGTGAGCTTCCTAACATGATCAAGATCATCTCTATGTAATGCTACATGTTGTATTTGTTGGGATCTGATGAATGTTGAATGTTATGTCTTCTGATTATCAATCTATCATGTTATCTTCATGCATATGTTATTTATGATCTTGCATGCTCTCCGTTGTAAGTACATGTTCTGGCTAAGTAGATGCTAGTAACTCCAAGAGGGAGTATTTATGCTCGATAGTGGGTTCATGCCTCCTTTTTATCCATGCTCGAGTGACAGAAACATGACGGATGGAGGATGTGCAGTTGCCATTAGGGAGAAAACAACAATGCTTTGTCTAAGGATGATGTTATTGTTTACATTACAAACTTTGCTTACTTCGATTATCTGTTGCTTGCAACTTAATGCCCAACGTTTGTTTGGATGATATTCGAAGGGTGGATTTTTAGTCATAGATGTAGTTGGATAACGGTCTATGTATCTTGTTGTAATGCCTGCATGAATCACATAGTAATCTTTATGTCTTGCATATGCAGTACGGTGCAGCATTCATTTCTGTCTATTGCCCAGCTGTAATTTGTTCACCACACATGTTATTTATCTTTCACAGAGAAACACCACTAGTGAACTGTGGACCCTGGTCCTTTCTCCTCATACTGATAAAACACCTACTGCTCTCATACTGCTTTCATACTGTTTTCACACCGTATGTTTAACCTCTTTGTGTTCAGCAAAACCGGTGAGATTGACAACCTCACTGCTTCGTTGGGGCAAAGTGATTTGATTGTGTTGTGTAGGTTCCACGTTGCTTCTATAGTAGTTGGTATTATGTGTGATTGACACATACTAGGGACTTGGTCTTGGCTCCAAATAGCCATAACATCAAAGAATATAAGATGGAAACAATTTCTAGGATATGGTAAAATGGATGAATCACTATGTTGGATTTTTGGTTAAAAACAGCCATGGTCCAAGGGTGTCCAAAATAGTTAGGCAATGATGTCTCTGGTTCAAGGTTACCAAAAGGACCAATTTTGCAAAAGGAACTATATAGAAGTATTTATAGAATTAAATCTATGTCAAAAATACTAAAACAGACCACTTAATTCTAAAATCAAATTTAATTTGTTCAAAAATTATTTTGGGACAGAGGATATGAAAGTACACATCTTAAGGTTTCCAAATATATTTTATTTGCAATTT
>JAPCYS010004025.1:0-10500 GCA_028641055.1 Alopecurus myosuroides | reverse complement strand
CCATGAAAATGCTTGACGAAAGCCGACTTAAGCTCACTCCAAGAATTGATAGACCTCTCAGGCAGATTATTGAACCATAGTTTAGCTGCTCCTTCAGACATCATGAGATACATAAATTTGGCTTGGAGCCTTTCTGAAGCGTTGCGAATAGACATGGCCATCTCATAGCTGCTCAACCAGGTCTCAGGATCCATGGTCGGCTCATAGTTGACAATTTTACCCGGCTCTTTGAATTTGTCCGGGTAAGGCTCAGCCCTGATAGCATCTGATAAGCATTTGGGTCCAGCTAAGTTTGTCGGCACCGGCCTTATTCTTGAAACATGTGTAGCCTCGGTGGGTGCGGCGGGAGGCGCGCCACCTGCTGGACCTTGCACTACAGACCCGGCCGCACGCCTTGCCCAAGAACTATCCACGATAGCATGTGCCGCTGAGACTGCAGGAGCTGCTGGTCTAAGTGGAGGAGGCGGCATTTTCTGCTGCTCTGCCCTCCGTCGTGCTGAGTTTGACTGAATGTTCCTCGTATTACCATGCTGTCGACTGATATACGGCGTCCCGTGCATCCCGCTCCTGTTGTCCGGGTAATTGGCTTGCTGGGCCACCACGGTGCGTAACATCTCTATAGCCCGCCGGGTCTCTATCGCTTGAGGTGATTCTCCCAGTGGAATACGGTCGAGCGCTAAAGTTGCGGCATACACGTTGTCCATAGGGTTATTGAAGTGACCCGGCGGAGTATGAAATCGTGATGGTGGAGGTTGCACAGTATTACCCCCGGCCGCCCCAGCGGGTGGCGCATGTGACCCGATCGGTACGTTAACCGGTTGTCCCCCCGAGCGCTGCCCCAGCATACTCGGTCCCTTGGTTCACGGTCGGGATTTGCTGGTCTTGAGGCGTAATGAATAACGCGGCCGGTTGTAGGTATTCGCCTGTCGCAGGCAGTCTCGTCTGATGCCTCTGATTATATGCTCTAGTGGTTTGTGCCCGTATACGATCCTCTAACTCATCCAACTGACGTTGACGCGCGGCCATCCCCTGTTCCTCGGCTTCTACATCTCTCCTCTGCTGTTCCAACGCTCGACGGGCCACATCCAGGTCTCTGGCCCGCGCCGCGGCGTTTTCCGGGGTTATCACCGTAGCCAACACTGTGGGATCCAAGATCAAGTTATTGCTGAACAGAGCCGTATTTGGTGGGTGTGACGTTCCCGCACCAGCTGTTCTGTTCATCCTAAATGCGAACGTGTTTTTGAGATGAGCAGTTTCCCCTGATTTGCTGGTGATAGGGGTGTGCTCGCCATCGACCCAGGCTCCAGCCGGGTTACCATTAACCGGAGGCTGTTGTTGGGCCAGCGCTTGCGCCGCACCAGCCGCGGCTACTGACACATCACCTTGATTGAGATTTATCGCAGGGGCTGTGTAGACCGCAACTCGGCGCGCAATGCCTGGTGAAGATTCATATTCTTCTTCCTCGTAGCTATCTTCTTCATACCGATTTTCGAGCAGGTGCAGGATAGATTCGGTGTCATCATCTCCAGTAACCCGGCCACGCGGGGTCCATACCGGCTCCTCCGGCTGTTCCCTCTTCGTGGTGGGTGCTCTCTCCAGCTCTGCTGTGCCTACCGACTCTTCCCCATCCGATTGAACACAGGTGGCGGCCCCTGACACATAATCATACTCATTATTGTCAAAAATCAAACCAGACGTACGTACCATACCCACGAAGACGTTGACCCGGCCAATCGTGACGACATATCCGGTTTCAAGATGATCCGACTATGGCCCCCAGCCAAAATCATCGACGATCTTATCTCCTTCGGGGTTGGTGATGATCTCGCCAATAACGAGGTTCTTCATGCTTTCCAGAGCTTCTCCCGTAATGTAAACACCTTGGGACGTAGGCCCCACGGTGGGCGCCAACTGTCGTGGGAAAGTCACGGCAGATGTTACCTGAGGTAACTTAGGTTGGGGTAATTCGACTCTGGTGTTTGGGAGAGGGTTTAGCTCAGATTGGACGCGAGATTTATCCTGGTTCAGCCTCTCCATTAGAGATGATAGCTTACTTCCAGCTAGGATGACACTAATTGACAATCTAGAGGCTTGGGCTGTAATGTCGCCGAGACTCTGATCTAGGGTTACAAATACTAGCTCTCGTATAACTAGAATAACTCGAATCCTTCTGGTCTCTGTCAATTTGTTGTCTATGCCATCAGGACCGGTTTATATAATACCAGGTTTCCTGGCTTTCCTTACAAGATACGACCAGAGCCCTACTCGGAGTCTACACGCAACCCTAAACCGCTCTTCGTGCCCTTCAAGTCTTGGATACCGTGCTTTGCACCGCCTTTCGGGTCTTCTAGAACCTTCCTTCCACGAGCCGAGTTACCACTACGATCGCTGGCCCATCAATGGCACCCGTCCTATTTCCATATTACCAGGTCCCGCGTAAACTTGCGTCAGTCGGGTCTTTGTCCCTCTACATGGGCCTGCCGGGTTATTATCCCCCCAACAGCGCGGCCTTCCCTTGGCCGCACGGCCACATGGTGTGGGCCCCCTGGTCGCTCAGTGACATCGCCCTTCCACCTATATATTGCCTTCCTCGGGAAAAACCTAAGTACCGAGCCTCCATCCATGAATAGTTCTGTAGCCGCCGCCGTCATCAACCCTAGTTTGGGATGGTTCTGAAGCTCTTCCCGACACCCTGTCGGAGAGGGGAATCATCACCGGAGGGCTTTTCATCACCATGCCTGCCTCCGGAGTGATGCGTGAGTAGTTCATCCTTGGATTATGGGTCCATAGATGTATCTATATGGTTGTATTCCCAAATTTTGTGCTATCATATTTAGATCTTGTGAGCTGCCTAACATGATCAAGATCATCTTATTGTAATGCTACATGTTGTGTTAGCTAGGATCCGATCAATATTGAATACTATGTCAAGTTGATTATAGATCAATCATATATGTTATTTGTGATCTTGCATGCTCTCCGTTGCTAGTAGATTCTCTGGCCAAGTATATGTTTGTGACTCCAAGAGGGAGTATTTCTGCTAGATAGTGGATTCATGCCTTGAGTAATCAGGGACAGTGCCAGTAACTTCTAAGATTGTGGATGTAATGTTGCCACTAGGGTAAAACATCAATGCTTTGTCTTAGGATAATTGTGTTTTTTTACATTACACACTTTACTTAATGCAATAATCTGTTGCTTGCAACTTAATACCCAAAGTTTGCTCGGATGGCGTCCTGAGGGTGGATTATTAGTCATAGATGCAGTTGGATAACGGTCTATTTATCATGTTATAATTCCCAAATTAATAACATAGTATTCATCATTTCATGTATATGCATTACGGTGCAATCTCTATTTTGTCAATTGCCCAGCTGTAGTTTGTTCACCCAACATGTTATTTATCTGTTATGGAGAGACACCACTAGTGAACTGTGGACTCCGGTCCAATCTTTTACACTGATAATACAACCTACTACAAACCCTGTTCTTTTTCACTGCAAACACTATTCTCATTTCATTCACTACAAACAAACATCATTTTCCACACCATATGTCTAATCCTTTGTTTTCAACAAGACTGGTGAGATTGATAACCTCACTGTTTCGTTGGGGCAAAGTATCTTGGTTATGTTGTGTGGAGATTCCATGTTGCTGCTGAGCCTGGTAGTGCGCCCTGCCAACATCAGTTGTCAACAACCTTTAGAAGAGATTTCTTTCTCCTATTAGTCCGATTAAACCTTGGTTTCTTACTCGGGGAAAAATTTGCTGATGTACTCATCATACCTTCCTCTTGGGGTCTCCCAACAAACGTGTGTTCACACGCCATCAAGCTTTTTTCTGGCGCCGTTGTAGGGAGGAAGAGGATTTCTGAAAGGGGATTCTCTCACCTCTGATCTTTTTTACTTTGTTATTTTTTTGTTTATTTTATTTTATTTTGTCTTGTTTGCTTCTTTATATCAAAAACAAAAAAAGTCAATTCCTACTATAGTTGTTATTTTTGTTTTCCTGTTTTCATATTGCTTAAATGAGTAAAACTGAGAACACTAAGTTGTGTGACTTTACTAGCACAAACAACATTGATTTTATTTGTACACCTATTTCTCCAACTGCTCCTAATAAATATTTTTATGAAATTAAATCTTTCCAGTTAAATCTTGTTATGAGAGAGAAATTTTCTGGTGTTAGTACTGATGATGATGCTGCTCACCTTAATAATTTTGTTGAACTTTGTGAGATGCAAAAGTATAAGGATATAGATGGAGATATTATTAAACTTAAATTATTTCCTTTCTCTTTGAGAGGAAGAGCTAAAGAATGGTTTCTATCTTTGCCTAGAAATAGTATTGATTCTTGGACTAAATATAAAGATGCTTTCATTGGAAAATATTATCCTCCTGGTAAGATTATATCTTGAGAAGTGACATTATGAATTTTACACAATTTGATAATGAGCATGTTGCTCAAGCTTGGGATAGAATTAAATCTTTGGTAAAGAATTGTCCCACCCATGGAATGACTACTTGGATGATCATCCAAACCTTTTATGTAGGTCTGAATTTTTTCTTCAAGAAACCTTCTGGATTCAGCTTTTGGAGGTACCTTTATGTCCATCACTTTGGGCGCTGCAACAAAGCTTCTTGATGGTATGATGATAAATTATTCTGAATGGCACACTGAGACAGCAACACAAGGTAAGTAGGTAAATGCCGTTGAAGAAACCTCTTCCTTGACTGATATGCTTGATACTATTATGTCTTTGCATGTGAATGGTAAAACTTTGTTGATCCCAATAATGTTCCTTTAGCCTCTTTGGTTTTTGAAGAAGAGAATGTTGATGTGAACTTCATTAAAAACAATAATTTCAACAAGAATGCTTATAGAAATAATTTTGGTACTAACAATTATAAGCCCTATCCTTCTAATAGTGGTAAAGGTTATGTCAATTCCTATGGTAATTCCTACAACAACAATAGAAGTGTACCTCTGATCTTGAAATCATGCTGAAGGACTATAGTAGTACACAAACTGCTTTTAATAAATCCGTTGAGGAAAAGATTGGCAAAATTGATGTTCTTTCTTCTAAAATTGATAGCCTTGATCTTGATGTTGATCTTCTAAAAAATAAAGGTTATGCCTCGTGATGTTAAAGAAACCAAAAATTTGAATTCCATTCAATTTAGAATCGATGACAATGTTAGGATGCTGGCTGATTGCATGCTAGGTGGAAAAGAGAAGATGAAATAGCTAGAAAGAATAATATAACTAGAGTTTGTACTATTACCACCACTAGTAATGTTGAAGTTTCAACCGCTAGGAAATCTCCTTCTATTAATTGTAAAGTAATTGGTATTGGCAATTTCTCCACTTCTTCGGTTAAACGTTTAAAATTGCCTAAAACCACCGAAACCGTTCCTGATAAAAGTGCTGAAATTTTTCGAAATATGGGAGACAATGGTCCCATTACCTTTGACAATAATGATTTTTATTTTGATGGTTGCAATATTTCTGAAGTAATTATGTTCCTACAAAAGCTAGCTACAAGTAGTAGTTCTAATGCTATAATTATGGCTTTTAAAAAATATATTACAAATGCTCTCATGCAAGTTAGAGAAGAAAAGTTAAAACATGAAGCCTCTATCCCTAGGAAGTTAGAAGATGGTGGGGAGCCCATCATTAAAATTAAGGTGAATGATTTTGATTCTAATTCTTTGAGTGACCTTGGTGCTAGTATCTCTGTTATGCCTAAGATACTCTATGATATGCTTGATTTACCACCTTTGGAACACTGTTATTTGGATGTTCATCTCGCTGATAATGCTAAGAAGAAACCTTTGGGCAGAACTGATGATGTTCTTATTATGGTTAACAATAACCTTGTCCCCGTTGATTTTGTTCTTATGACTATTGAATGCAATGCTTCTTGTCCTATTGTTTTGCGAAGACCTTTTCTTAGAACTGTTGGTGCTATTATTGATATGAAAGAGGGGAATATTAAATATCAATGCCCACTCAAGAAAGACATGGAACACTTTCCAAGAAAGATAATGAAGCTACCTTTTGATTCTATTATTAGAACAAATTATGATGTTGATTCTTCTTCACTTAAAAATACTTGATTCTTTCTTTCTGTGCCTAGCTGAAAGGCGTTAAAGAAAAACACTCTTGGGAGATAACCCATGTTTGATTTCTTTAATTTTTCTTTTGTTTTCTTTGAGTCAGGGTGTTGTTTACTTCTGTAACAACTCCTTTGTCTCTTTACTTTTTCGAATAGTTGTGTGATACATCTCAAACATATCTATAATTTCTGATGTTCCATGTTGTTTTCATGCCATATGCTACATGTTTTCTACATACTTCATGTCATTTTTATCGATTTCCTCGGACTAACCTATTGACAAGATGCCATAGAGCCAGTTCCTGTTTTTTGCTGTTTTTTGTTTTAGAAAAGTTGTTCTAGAAATATTCTCGGAATTGGACGAAACAAAATCCAAGGGTCATAGAAATCTGTCACGTACACGGGGTACAGAGGGGACCCGGAGGGGGGGGGTCCTGGAGGGCCCACACCATAGGTCGGCACGACCCCCCTTGGCCGCGCCACCAGGTGGTGTGGCCCCCTTTCCCACCCACCAACGTTGCCCTGTTCGCCTATTTAAGCTCCTCCATGGGTTAACCCTAAAGACCAGAGCCTTTTTTCACCAAAAGTTCCGTAGTCGCCATCGTCAACCCTTGTTCGGAAGCGTTATGAAGCTCTCCCCGGCACCCTGTCGGGAGGGGGAATCATCACCGGACGGCTCTTCATCACCATGCCTGCCTCCGGTGTGATGCGTGAATAGTTCATTCTTGGACTACGGGTCCATAGCAGTAGCTAGATGGTTGTTCTCCCCTCTTTATGCTTCATGTTTAGATCTTGTGATCTGCCTAACATGATCAAGATCATCTTATTGTAATGCTACATGTTATGTTTGCTGGGATCTGATGAATATTCAATGCTATGCCCAATGATTATGAATCTATCATGTTTATGTTATTTATGATCTTGCATGCTCTCCGTTACTAGTAGATGCTCTGGCCAAGTTGATGCGTGTAACTCCAAGAGGGAGTATTTTTGCTCGATAGTGGGTTCATGCCTCCCTTTCACTCACGCTCGAGTGACAGAAAAGTAACGGGTGGGGGATGCGATGTTTCCATTAGGGAGAAAACAACAATGTTTACATTGTTTACATTACACACTTTACTTAAGGCAATAATCTGTTGGTTGAAACTTAATAACCGAGGTTTGATTGGATTACGTTTCGAGGGTGCTTTATTAGTCATAGATGAAGTTGGATAACGGTCTATGAATCTTGTTGTAATGGCCTCATCAATCACATAGTAGTCATCATGTCATGCATATGCACTACGGTGCAGCCTTTATATCGATCAATTGCCCAGCTGTAATTTGTTTACCCAGCATGTTATCTATCTGTTTTGGAGAGACACCAATAGTGAACTGTGGACCCTGGTCCTTTTCTTTACACTGATAATACAACCACTTCAACTACTGTTTTCCTACTGCAACTACTGTTTTCCTCTCATTCACTGCCATCACTGTTCTCTTTCATCTACTGTAAACAAGTACTGTTTTCCACACTATACGTCTAATCCTTTGTTTTCAGCAAAACTGGTGAGATTGACAACCTCACCGCTTCGTTGGGGAAAGTAACTTGATTGTGTTGTGTAGATGCCATGTTGCCGCTGAACCAGTAGTGCGCCCTGCCAACATCAGTTGATAACAACCTTCATAACTGATTTCTTTCTCCTACTGGTCGATTCAACCTTGGTTTCTTTCTGAGGGAAAACTTGCTGATGTGCTCTACATACCTTCCTCTTGGGGTTTCCCAACGAGTGCACTCCTACACCATCAAGCTTTTATGGCGCCATTGCCGGGGAGGAAGAGGATTTATTCAAGGGGAGTATCTCACCTCAAATCTCTTTACTTTGTTTTTTGTTTTTCTTAGTTTATTTTATTTTGTCTTGTTTGCTTATCTATGTCAAAAACACACAAAAAATTAGTTCTTATTCTAGTTGTTATTTTTATCCTATTTTTAATCTTGTTAAAATGAGTACCACTGAGAACACTAATTTGTGTGACTTTACTAGCACAAACAACAATGATTTTATTAGTACACCTATTGATACACCTGCTCCTACTGCTGATTTTTATGAGATAAAGCCTATAGTGTAAAATTTTGTTATGAGAGAGCAATTTTCTGGTGCTAGTTCTGATGATGCTGCTGCTCACCTTAATAATTTTGTTGAACTTTGTGAGATGCAAAAATATAAGGATGTAGATGGAGATATTATTAAACTGAATTTTTTTCCTTTCTGGATTAAGTGTAAAAATGCTTTCATTGGAAAATATTATCCTCCTGCTAAGACTATATCCTTAAGAAGTAGTATTATGAATTTTAAGCAACTTGATAATGAGCATGTTGCTAAAGCTTGGGAAAGGATGAAATCTTTGGTAAATAATTGTGCCACTCATGGAGTAACTACTTGGATGATCATCCAAACCTTATATGTAGGTCTAAATTATTCTTAAAGAAACCTTCTGGATTGAACTACTGGAGGAACCTTTATGTCCATCACTTTGGGCTCCGCAACAAAGCTTCTTGATGATATGATGATAAATTATTCTGAATGGCACACTAAGAGAGCTACAACAGGTAAGAAGGTAATTTATGTTGATGAAGCCTCCTATTTGAGTGATAGGCTTGATGCTATTATGTCTATGCTTGTGTATGGCCATGCTCCTATTGATCCACACAATGTTCCTTTAGCCTCTTTGGTTTCTCAAGAAGATCATGTTGATGTGAACTTCATTAAAAATAATAATTTCAACAACAATGCTTATAGGAATAATTTTGGTAGCAACAATTATAGGCCATATCCTGCCAATAATAATAATAATGGTTATGTTAATTATTTTCGTAATTCCTACAACAACAATAAGAGTGTACCCTTTGGTCTTGAAAACATGTTCAAGAATTTTATTTGTACACAAACTGCTTTTAATAAATCTGTTGAGGAAAAGTTTGGCAAAATTGATGTTCTTCCTTCTAAAGTTGATAGCCTTGCTCTTGATGTTGATTTTCTGAAACTAAAGGTTATGCCCATGATGATAAAGAAAGCAAAACTTTGAATGCCATTCAAATTCAAATTGATGACAATGTTAGGGTGTTAGCTGAATTGCATGCAAGATGGGAAACAGAAGATGAAATAGCTAGAAAGAATAATATAGCTAATGTTTGCACCATTACCACCACTAGTAAAACTGAAGCTTGTCACGCTAGTAAACCTTCTACTATCAATGGTAAAGTAATTGGTGTTGGTAATACTCCCACTTCTGCTATTAAAAATGCAAAACTGCCTGAAACTACTAAAAATGTTCCTGATAAAAGTGCTGAAATTTTTAGAAACATGGGAGATAATGATCCCATTACCTTTTATAAAAATGACCTTGACTTTGATTATTTCAACATAAGTGAAGTGATTAAGTTTTTACAAAATCTTGCTAGTTTTCCTAATGCTAGTACTATGAATATGGCTTTCACAAAACATATTACAAATGCTCTCATGCATATTAGAGAAGATGAATTAAGGTGTGAAGCCTCTATCCATAGGAAGTTAGATGATGGTTGGGAACACATCATCAAAATGAAAGTGAATGATTTTTATTGTAATTCTCTATGTGATCTTGGTGGTAATATCTCTGTTATGCCTAAGAAACTTTATGATATTCTTGATTTTCCACCTTTGGAGCACTGTTATTTGGATATTCGTCTTATTGATAATGTTAGAAAGAAACCTTTGGGGAGAGTCGTTGATGTTATTATTATGGTTAATAACAACCTTGTCCCCGTTGATATTTTTCATGAATATTGAATGCAAAGCTTCTTGTCCAATCGTTTTGGGAAGCCCTTTTCTTAGAACTATTGGTGTTAATATTGATATGAAAGAGGGGAATATTAAATATCAATTCCCACTCAAGAAAGGTATGGAACACTTTCCTAGAAATAGAATGAAGTTTCCTTTTTATTCTATTATTCAACAAATTCTTCACTTGAAAACACTTGATTCCACTTTTTCGGGCCTAGCTAAAAGGCGTTAGAGAAAAGCACTTCTTGGGAGATAACCATTGGTTTTATTTTTGCTTTGTATTTCTCTGTTTTCTTTGAGTCAATGGGTTGTATACTTCTGTAGAAACTCCATTGTATCTTTATTTTCATGTTTTAGTTGTGTCGAGTAAAGTTTCTAGCGAAAGTTGGAGTTGGTTTTGGGTTTCTGCGCAGGAAACAGATTTCTGTTGTCCACCGTAAAAATCGTATAAATTCCAGAAATATCAAAATGACCTGAAACTTTTTGTGGTTATTCGTCAGCTAATTCCGAAACTTTTTGTTCTTTATGTTTTTAGATATGAGCATCTTAAGTGCCCCGAAAAAATTCTTCTTTACAGAC
>JAPCYS010003778.1:0-13211 GCA_028641055.1 Alopecurus myosuroides | reverse complement strand
ATCCACCTTGATATGCTTTCTCCAGTCTTAAGCTTTTTGCCGCTTTTCTGTTCTTTCCTTTTTTTTCACATCTATGAGACTCGGTTTCCGGGTCTCAGGATTTTTGGCTGATTGAACTTTTGCTTCTTAACTCCCCAAGTCACCAAGACTCGGATTTTTGGGTTTTAAGCTCGATAGCTAAGCATTTTGTTGCTTTTCTTAAATTCCCAAGTCCCCAAGACCCGAATTTCCGAGTCTAGGGATTTGTAGTTTTTACGAAAAACTGCCTGTTTTTGCCAAGGCCCAAAATATATAGCTACCCATATAGATTTTGAAGCTATGCTTAATACATTGTGAGTTTCCAGCTGTAGCCTTTTACTCCACATAACTTGTGGTTTGGATGACCCTTTTGATCCTCTTTGTTGTAAGACGGCTTTCGCGTGGATATTCCGTGCTGCTATAACTGTATAAAAACAGGGTCAGACAAGTCCCAGTGGGCATCATGACTGATTTAGATTATATGTTAGCAAGACACGCCACATTATTGCGAGTCACATCAAGCTTAAACAAGAGAAATCAAGAAAGTTTGGCTCTATTGTCCGGTTATAAGATTGTAACCGTACTTATTGCAAGTAATCGGTCCTCATAACTTAATGGCATCGTGGCCGGGTCTGAGATTATAACTGTGTTATTCAAGCAATCAGCCCCCAAGACCTATACATGCAATCTATGAAAATTTTAAGCCTACTATACTATAACCAAACGATTAATACTTACCTGATATGGAATAAAGTAAAACAGCAAAATTAAGAACAAACTAACAGAAAGAAATAAGAAAGAAACAATATCATAGTTTAACCATCTCTTTATTGATATGAGAAAAGTTAGATCAACAAGACGCCTCATTAAAAACCCTCCAGTCCCCTTAGGTACCCTGGATAGGAAAAGAGTGCGTCTGAAACCTGCTGCCTGTTTACATCGTGCAATTCAACTGTTAAACCTAGCCTACGCTAAGTGCAGTAAGGACGTAGCTGAGCTACGTTCCATGGTCTTTCCCGTTCTTGCATAGATGAAGTGGTATGGGCGGTGTCATTGACAGTGTCCGACTCTTCCCTTGCGTCTATTAAGTAGTATGATCCATTATGCAAATTCCGTCTTATGATGAACGGGCCTTCCCATGGTGGAGATAACTTGTGCTTTCCTTCCTTTGATTGTACTAGGCGCAGTACCAGGTCCACTTCCTGGAAGACCCGGGTTTTGACTCGCCGGCTGTGGTATCGCCTCAAATCCTGTTGATATATAGTTGGTCTCTCCAAAGCTTGCTCTCTGTGTTCTTCTAACATGTCCACAGCGTCTTGCCGGGTCTTCTCATTTTCCACCTCAACATAAGCTGCTACTCGGGGCGATTCATGAATAATATCACTCGGAAGAACCGCCTCTGCACCATAAACCATAAAAAATGGAGTCATCTTAGTAGATCTGTTAGGTGTAGTGTTAATCCCCCAAAGCACTGATGGTAACTCTTCTACCCATGCTCCAGCAGCTCTGAGGCACGGGACTCGTATTCGTGGTTTCAACCCTCGAAGTAATTCATGATTTGCCTCTCCACCTGTCCATTAGCTTGTGGATGGGCTACAGAGGCTACGTCAAGGCGGATGCCATTGTTTGCACAAAATTTCTCCATCTCACCTAAGGACATGTTGGTTCCGTTGTCTGTTATTATGCTATGAGGGTATCCAAACCGATAGATGATCCTTTTCAGGAACTTGACTACTGTGACTGCTTCACAATTGGTGACGGGCATGACTTCAACCCACTTGGTAAACTTATCAATAGCCACCAAAATATGAGTCTTTTTGCAAGGCGACGTGTGAAAGGGGCCCACCATATCCATACCCCAAACTGCAAACGGCCAGGTCAGCGGGATTGTTCGCAACTCCATAGCCGGCACATGGGTTTGGCGAGCATACCTTTGACATCCATCACACCTTGCCACCAAGCGTTCTCCGTCCGCCAAGGCCGTGAGCCACAAGAAACCGTGACGATATGCTTTAGCCACAAGGGATCTTGTGGAGGCATGATGCCCACAATCACCTTCATGGATCTCCCTCAAGATCTGTCGGCCTTCTTCTGGTGTTACACAGCGTAAAAAGGCTCCCGCAGCACTCCTTTTATACAACTCACCATTGATGATGGAATAGCCCTTTGCTCGTCTCAGGATTTGCCTGGCTAAAACTTCCTGTGGCGGTAACTCGCCCCGTGACAGGTAGGCCAGAAACGGCTCCGTCCACTCGGGAATAGCGCGTACAACGGCCACAAGCTCCAAATCCGGGTCTTGATTAGCCACCTCTTCTTCAGATTCGGTTTTGACAGAGGGCCGCCATAACTCGTCCAGAAAGATATTAGGCGGAACCGGCTCGCGGCGCGAACCAAGTCTTGCGAGCGCATCTGCTGCCTCGTTCTTTCGCCTGTCAATGTGTTCTACCTCATACCCGGAAAAGGACCCGGCCACCCTGTCTACCTCTCTGCGATATGCTGCCATTGTTGCATCCTTTCTATCCCAGGTTCCAGAGACCTGCTGTACCACAAGATCCGAGTCTCCATAGCACCTTATTCGCCTGATATTCATCTCCTTTGCTACCCGCAGTACGTGTAATAGGGCCTCATACCCGGCCACGTTGTTGGAGCAATCAAAGTGAATTTGCAACACATAACTCAACTTGTCTCCTTTTGGTGATGTAAGTACCACCCCAACTCCTGATCCCTCGTATTGCTTGGAACCATCAAAGTGCATCACCCAAGACTCGGAACTTGGCATAATTGTGGGCATGCTTGTGTGAGTCCAATCATTGATAAAATCAGCTAAAGCCTGGGACTTGATTGCAGACCGAGGCTCGTAGTTGATGTGATAATCTCCCATCTCAATGGCCCACTTGGCTATTCTGCCTGTCGCATCTGAATTTCTGATAATATCTTCCATGGGTATAGAGCTAACCACCGTTATGGGGTGTTCCTGAAAGTACAGCTTCAATTTCCGGCTGGCCATGATGACCCCAAAAACTAGCTTTTGCCAACGCGGGTAACGTTGCTTTGCTTCCGATAAGACCTCACTTACGTAGTAAACCGGCCTTTGTACCGGATGATCCTTTCCGTCCTCCTTGCGCTCAACCACAACCACTGCGCTAACCGCCCGAGGCCCGGCCGCGATGTATAACAACATGGGCTCTTTGGGACCTGGCGCTGCCAGAATCGGTGCCTCGGATAACTGCTTTTTTAGAGCTTCAAATGCCTCGTCCGCCTCTTGGTCCCATATGAATTTGTCGGTTTTCCTCAAGAGTCGGTATAGAGGTATTGCTTTTTCTCCAAGCCTAGATATAAATCGGCTTAATGCTGCGACACATCCCGTGAGCTTCTGAACGTGCTTCAGGCCTTCCGGCTTTTTCAGGCTCTGGATGGCCTTGTTTTTTCCGGGTTTTCCTCAATTCCTCTCTCAGAAACAATAAAGCCGAGTAACTTTCCCGCAGGCACTCCGAACACGCACTTAGTCGGGTTAAGCTTCATCTGGTATCTCCTCAAGTTCTTGAAGGTCTCCTTTAGGTCATCTATGAAAGTTTCAGCTTTTCTTGTTTTAATCACCACATCATCCACATAGGCATGAACGTTGCGTCCAATCTGATTCTCAAAACACTTCTGGATGCACCGCTGATACGTCGCGCCGGCGTTTTTCAGCCCAAAGGTCATGGTCTTATAACAAAAAGCACCAAAGGGGGTTATGAACGAAGTTTTCTCCCAATCCTCTTTTTTGAGCTTTATTTGGTGATACCCGGAATATGCATCCAGGAAACATAATAAGTCACAGCCTGCCACTGCATCAATGATCTGGTCTATTCTCGGAAGGGCAAATGGATCCTTTGGGCAATTCTTGTTGAGACTCGTATAGTCTATGCACATCCTCCACTCATTGTTCTTTTTCAGCACTAGAACCGGATTTGTCAACCATTCCGGGTGAAAAACCTCCATAATGAAGCCGGCTGCAAGGAGCCGAGCTATCTCCGCTCCTATTGCCTTTCTCCTTTCCTCATTCATTTTTCTCAGACCCTGCTTCACAGGCCGGGACCTGGGATCAACATGCAAACTGTGTTCAGCTAACTCGGTCGGGATACTCGGCATGTCGCTGGGCGTCCAAGCGAAAACGTCCTGATTCTCACGAATAAACTCGATAAGTGCTTCTTCCTCCTTGTTGTCTAAGTTGGAACCTATGGCAAATTGTTTGGAGGGATCACCCTCGACAAAAGCCACCATCTTGGTGTCCTGGGCCGCTTTAAACTTTGCTCTCTCGTCCTCCGTATTCGGTCTCTTCAAAGCAGTTCTATCTTCCGGGTCTACTTGAGACCGGTAATACTTGAGCTCTTCCTTCCTGCAAGCCTGTTATGCCATTGCCGCATCTCCTTCATCATACTCCGCTGCCACAGCCCGGTTCCCATGTATAGTGATGGTCTGCTTAGGACCCGGAATCTTTAGCTGCAAATACACGTAACACGGCCTGGCCATGAACTTAGCGTAAGTCGGCCTTCCGAACAACGCGTGATAAGGGTTGCGCAATTTCACTACCTCGAACGTGAGCCACTCCACTCGGAAGTTATCCTTGGATTATCCGAAAGCGACTTCAAGTGTTATCTTCCCTTCAGGGCACGCCGAGTGACCCGGCACAATCCCGTGGAAAACTGTAGAACTTTTCTGCAGCTGAGAATTCTTGAGCCCCATGCGTAGAAAGGTTTCCCAATATAGAATATTGATGCTACTTCCACCATCCATCAAAACCTTTTTCAGCTCGTAACCATTGACCTGCGATGCTACAACCAAAGCTAGCACACCCGGATGTTCTATTGTTTCCGGATGATCCCTTCTGCTCCACGTTACCTCTTGATCTGACCATCTCAAATATCTCGGAACACCTGAAGAAACCGAGTTTACGGCCCTTTTAAGTATCTTTCTCTCTTTGTTAGAAGTCCCGGTGGTAGATATTGTCCTAGCTGTTTTGGGTTGGCTTGGAAACCTACAGCGCCTCCTTGATTGTTACCCGGATTACCACCTCCTGCGTTGCCCGCGGGGGGTGGCCCGTTGCCCGGGTTTCCACCCGGACCCGGTCCTCCTCCCCGACCTGCACCTCGCAGGGCTTTCTATATTTCCTCGTTATTCCATCTCTGTAAGTCCACGCATTGCTCCAATGAATGATTAGCCGGTCTGCCGTTCCTGCTATGACGCGGACAGGGCATCCTGAAGGCATCTATATGGTTAGCCGGCCTCGGTGGCCCTGGTAATTTCCTCCATTGAAGTTTCCTTCTACCCTGGGGCTTGGAAACCCGGCCTCGGTATTAGCAACAAACTCGGAATTTCCTTCATACGGGCGTTTGTGTTGGTTATTCCCATTAGTCCCCCCGTTATTACCCGGTGCAGCCCCGCTACCGGGTCTTCCATTATTGTTGGCGTTGGCTTTCGCTTTTTTGTCCTCAACCTCCTCTTCTGTGGTGTCAGTGGCGGCGTGCTTGTTGCATGCGTCCATCAATTCCCCCATCGTAATTTCCGAGGCATGCCGACTGGATTTCATGCGCGTTAGTTTTTGCACCAGGGGTATGTATTTGCACGTTTTTGCCATAGCCTGTAACGCATATTTTGGCTAAATATCAGTGGAAGAGTGGAGGATTTCCATAACCCGGCGCACCCACCTGCGCGCCGACTCTCCCTTTCTCTGGACACATCTTTCCAAATCATCAATCGTGAATAACTTACGGCATGTTCCATGAAAGTGCTTAATGAAAGTTGTTTTCAACTCATTCCATGAATTAATGGATCTGTCCGGTAGGTTGTTGAACCACAACTTTTCTGCTCCCTCAGACATCATGAGATACATGAACTTAGCTTGAAGCTTTTCTGATGCGTTGCGGATAGACATCGCCATCTCATAACTGCTCAGCCAGGTCTCAGGATCCATAGTTGGCTCATAGTTCACAACTTTACCCGGTTCCTTGAATTTATCCGGGTACGGTTCTGCTCTGATGGCGTCCGACAGACACTGAGGGCCGGCCAGGTTGGTCAATACCGGCCTTGCGCGCGATACATGAGACTCGGCTGGCGCGGCTGGGGGTGCGGCGCCTACTTCCCCTTGTACTGCTGACCCGGCCATGCGCCTTGCACGGGAACTGTCAACTATCGCCTGTGCTGCCGAGACTGCGGGAGCCGCTGGCCTACGAGGAGGAGGCGGCATTTTCTGCTGCTCTGCCCTCCGCCGTGCCGAGCTCGACTGAATATTCCTCATGTTTCCGGGTTGCCGACTGACGTACGGCGTCCCGTGCAAACCACTTCTATGATCCGGGTAATTTTCCTGCTGGGCCACTGGGCTGCGTAGCATCTCTATGGCCTGCCGAGTTTCGATTTCTCGAGGCGTCTCTCCCAGTGGGATACGGTCGAGCGCCAGGGTCGCGGCATACACGTTATCCATGGGATTGTTGAAGTGACCTGGTGGGGTATGAAATCGTGGTGGTGGTGGTGTAGCATTACCAGGGCGACCCCAGTCTGCAGCGTGGGTAACCCGGCCTGCATGTTTTCCGGTTGTCCCCCCAAGGTTGCCGCTTGATACCCGGTTCCTTGATTTACGACCGGGATTGGTTGATCCTGAGGGGTAATGAACAACACAGCCGGCTGCAAGTTTCCACCTACTGCCGGTAATCTCGTCTGGTGCCTCTGATTATAGATCCTAGTCGA
Source organism: Alopecurus myosuroides (assembly GCA_028641055.1). Classification (NCBI taxonomy): domain Eukaryota; kingdom Viridiplantae; phylum Streptophyta; class Magnoliopsida; order Poales; family Poaceae; genus Alopecurus; species Alopecurus myosuroides. The sequence continues at coordinate 6,470 of JAPCYS010003778.1, read as the reverse complement.
TTGAACTTGAATACGATTCTCCAACTCTTCCAGCTCACGTTGGCACGCGGCTATCCCTTGCTTCTCAGCTTCCACATCTCTTCTCTGTTGCTCTAATGCGCGACGAGCCACATCCAGATCTCGGGCGCGTGCCGCCGCGTTTTCTGGGGTTATTACCGTTGCTAACACTGTGGGATCTAAGATTAGGTTGTTGTTGAACAGAGCCGGATTTGGCGGGTGCGAGGCTCCTGCTCCTGGCGTTCTATTTTCTGTGAATCCAAACATATTTCTGTCCCATTCACTTTCTCCTGTATGGCTAGTGACGGAGGCCGGCTCTCCATCGACCCGGGCTATGACCGGATTTCCATTAGCCGGTGACTGTTGTTGGGCCAGCGCTCGCGCCGCTACAGCCGCGGCCGCCGACACATCGCCGTGATTAAGATTGGTTGCGGGGGCTGTGTATACCGCGACTCGGCGCGCGATGCCTGGGGACGATTCGTATTCTTCTTCTTCGTCACTATCTTCTTCGTACCGATCCTCAAGCAAGTGCAAGATAGACTCGGTATCATCTTCTCCCATAACCCGGCCACGCGGGGTCCATACCGGCTCCTCCGGTTGTTCCCTCTTCGTGGTGGGCTTCTTCTCCGGATCTACCGTCCCAACCGATTCTTCTCCACCCGATTGGACACAAGTATCATACCCTGACATGGAATCACACTCATTATGGTCAGAAACAAAACCAAATGCACGTACCATGCCGACGAAGACGTTGATCCGGCCGATCGTGATGACAGATCCGGTTTCTAGCATATCCGACTCTGGCTCCCAACCAGAGTCGTCCACGATCTTCTCTCCTTCGGGGTTGGTGTTGATCTCGCCGATGACGAGGTCCTTCATGCTTTCCTGAGCTTCTCCCGTGAAGTAAACACCCTTGGACGTAGGCCCCACGGTGGGCGCCAACAGTCGTGGGATAATCAAGGCAGACGTTACCTGGGGTAACTTACTTTGGGGCAAATCGCCTCTGGTGTTTGGGAGAGGGTTTAGCTCAGGGGAAATCATGTTATCAGGTGATCTGGTAGCTCGGGCTGCAATGTCGCCGAGTCTCCGATCTAGGATTACAACTATCAGCTCTCGTACCACAAGAATACTCGAATATCGGGTAAAAACTCCTCTCTGGTCTCTCTGCCCCAGGAGCCGGTTTATATATTACCCGGCTCTCTGGCTTCCTATACAAGACATACCCGGAATCCTACCCGGAAACCGCACACAACCCTAAATTTCCTAATCGTGACCCCCAAGGTACGGGTCACAAGACCTATGTTCCCCCTTGGGCCTTCTAGAAACTCCATCACCTTGGGCCGGGTCTTGTGCGATTCCCTTCGGGCCGGGTTTCACCTAGGCATGAGCCTACCGGGTTACCATCCCCCCATCAATGACCCACATTTATATAAAGGAGGAGTAGATGGTATTATGAGAAGATGTGTTCCAGATCATGAACAACGTGAAATATTGATGAAGTGCCATGGTAGTGCTTATGGAGGACATCACGCTGGAGATAGAACCGCACAGAAGGTTCTACAATCAGGTTTCTCTTGGCATGCACACTTTAAAGATGCACGTAAATTTATTTTATCTTGTGATGAATGTCAAAGAATAGGAAATATTTCTGATGTAATGAAATTCATATGAGTTATTCTCTTGTTATTAAACCTTTTGATTGTTGGGGATTTGACTTTATGGTTCTTTTTCCTCCTTCGAATGGTTACACTCATATTATTGTTGCTGTTGATCATGGTACTAAGTGGGTAGCAGCTATATCTACTAAAAGTGCTGATGGTGAGTGTCGAGACATCGTAGTAAGGATCATACACGGGGGTGCCATGAGCCTACGGGTAGAGACGTGGGGGACGTGGTAATATGACAATCGGGAACACCAGGTTTTACCCGGGTTCGGTACGTCGCAACTAGGCGGCGTTCCTACTCCTACAATCTCACTAAATCAGGGCTAAATCCTGAAGTATACAAACTACAATGTGAGTATGGATTCGCTAACTCGGCGAGGATCAACTTCTCGGCGAGTTTGCTTCTAGCTAATTGTCTGTGCCTTTCGTCTGTCCCGTTCGGCTTTATATAGATAGTCGGGTTAGGGCTTACAGAAAGGAAACCTAGAAGACTACGGAAAGTAAGGAATCCGTCTTCTTCCCCGAGCCACACCACTTTGGGCCGTGGTCCGGGTTCTTCTAGAATCCGGCTTCCTATGCATCAGATTACTGGGCCGCCCAATGGACTGTGATCCATTACCAACAGGCCACCCTGGTAATTCGGCTCTTGAGGCCAATGTCGGATATACCCCTAATCGGTATATATCCGACAGTAGCCCCAAGAAGGATTGAGACTTCGTTCCGCCACCTTTCGTCATTCTTTTCCGAGAAATGTTGGCGTTTGGTCTTGATTCTTCTTCTTCCCAAATCTCTAAAACTCATATTTATTGAAGTCCGGCTTTTCTTCCACGAGCCTTCATAGAGAAGGAACTTTGTGACGTCAGCGATGAAATCGTGCTGACATCACGGACGTTTGGGTTTAGTCAAAACCCTGCAACGTATCTTCTGACAGATTCTCGTGGGAAACGAGGGGATAACACTTATCACTCCGTCCCTTTATTTCCCAAAAATCTCGGGCGTAACACGCGTCGATCATCCAACGGTCAAATAGCTGTTGGAGCTAATCTCCATGCGCCCAGCTATAAATAGATGCCTCGTGGCCTCCGGCTCCTCTTTCGTTCCATTGTCTTCCTAGAACCCCCCAGCACACTGCAACCAGAGCGAGCCCGAGCGCGAGTGACGAGCGAAGAGAAAACGAGCCCCAAATCATCCCCGGAGTCCATCATCGGAGGCTCATATTCACGGCTGCGCTGCCACCCAATGGCCACCGGAGATTCCTCCCGCGCCTCGGAGGTGGAGACCGCCGCCGTGGATATCGACTATCATCAGCGACATAGATCCGCACTTGACTCCCCCGTCCACGCCACCGCAAGCACACCGGAGGGAACCGCCGGCGATTCGGCCTGCGGAGATCTGCCTCCTGCGGCCAAGAACGTGCTGCCGTCGTTGTCTGCTCCTCCTCCGCCTCTTGTCATCGGGCCCACAGAGGGAAACACCTCTCTCGGCGGCGAGGAGGTCGCCGCTTCCGGTGCCGCCGGAGTCGAAGAAGGAACGGAGGAGAACTCCGGGAATTGGAGCCACTGCAACGTGGTTCCAACCCTCCTTCCGGCAATGGAGAAGGAAGGGTTCGTGCTGGAAGGGAAGTGGCGGTATGACGAGGAAGACTCGGAGCCTTCCCCAAAATCCGGCGAACGGGTTCTCCTTGCCTCGCACATAAACAGAGGTATGGGTTTTCCTCCGTCCGCCTTTTTTCTTCAAGTTCTCGACCACTACAAAATCCATCCGCACAATCTTCCTCCCAATTCTATTCTTTACCTCGCCGGGTTTCAGGCCCTGTTCGAGGGGTATTTAGGAATAGAGCCTAGGTTAGACTTCTGGCAATATTTCTTTGGAGTAAAGCGCAACCCCTCTGAGGGCTCTCTCCCCACCTGTGGAACCATTTCCTTCACTTTACGTAGGTTTCGGGAGGATTGGTTCCCGAAGATCAAAACTTCGGAATCTGTCAAATTTTGGACGGGTTCCTTCTTTTATCACTCGGACGTCCCGTTTCCTGGAAAGGAGACGAGTGTCCCACCTTTCGTCAATTACGCGGCCACTCCCCAAGACAATTGGGCAGTGGACACGGTCCAGACTCTGCCGACAGATCTGATGAGGATCAACCGGCGAATCGCCAAGCTTGTTTCCGCCAATCCCCCCTTGACCGGCACAGATACCATACTGTGTTGGCTCGAAAGGCGAATCCAGCCTTTGGCCCACCACGGCAAATGACTAATGTGCGAGTACTCGGGCACGGAGGACACCATGATGGCGACAAACAAGGCGTTGTCGAAAAGAGACCTCAAGAAGCAGCTAAACCAACTGTTTTCCACTCGGGACCAGTACGAAGAAAGCCGACAAATGTATCATGCTGGCAATCCAGCTCCAAAGGTAAAATTCTCTCTTTGGGCATTTTCTTGGTTTTATCTTTTCTCGGATTTTTCTCTTATTCGAACTTTATTTCTTTTCAATAGCTTCTCAATCTTCCTGACGCCCAGCTTGCCACCGATGCCGAGTTGGACGCGCTTCGCGCCAAATTTCAGTCAGGCGGAAGGAAACGCAAGAAGCGCTCCGCCACTCAGGAGGTGATCGACCTTGACGGCGTTGCCGTTGCAACATCCAGGTAAAAAAATCCTGGGCTTTTTATTTCTATGCTTTTATCGCATGTTTTTCACTTCTCGGAATTTTATTTCTCGGATTTTTTGTCTTCTTTTTCTTTCTAGCGTTGCCCCTACCACGTTGAAGGGAAAAGGCCGCAAGAAGCACAAGGTTGCTGCTCACAGAGGAGAGAAGCCCTCTCCTGCTACTGCGCCAGATACGCCTACAACAGTAGGTGAAGAATACTCGGCTGCCCATAAGGACGAGCACCCTTTGCCGGCCAGCCAGCCTATTGCATCCAACCCGGATGCGAGGGAAAGGGCGGAGCCGGAAGTGGGAGGTCCTTCAAACGTTCCCGAGGGGGAGCTTATCCCGAATTTTGACAAGGATTTCACGGTAAAGGAAGATCATTTTGACGATCACGGATATATTCATCCGTGGGTGACAAAATACTTCGCTCTAGCTCCTTTAATCCGTCCCTGGCTGCAAGGCGAGCTTATAGTTAGGAATAATTACCTGTTCTCGCCTCGGCAGGTCATACAAGATGGCCTTTGCCATGTCGGAATCCTCTTTGCCGACTACGCAAAGGAATTTAACGACAATCTGGCAAATCTTACAAGAATGAGCCAGGTAAATATCTCTAGCCCCCAAGCATTTAGCCAATTGTATTCGTTTTTGACTGAATGCTTTCTTGTTTTTTGACTTGAGCGTTACTTCTCTTGTTCGTGTTTCAGCAAACTGCCGAAATGATTAATACGGAAGTTTGCAGTAAACTTACCATCAAGAACAAGGAGGTGAAAACTCTCCTTAGTATTCTTGAAGACAAGGACTCGGAGCTGGCTTCCGTTCAGCAAGAGCTGAAAAACTCGGCAGGTAAATGTTTTGCCATTTGAACTGCTTGAAATTTTCTAAGTCATTTTCCGAGTATTGGTTTCTCAATCTTGTATTCTTTTCAGCTTCTTTGGCGAAAGCCAAGCAGATAGCTGAAGATGCTGGCAATACCGAAAACCTCCGGAGGAAGAACTCGGAGCTTTACAAAATCAATGTAAAGCTCCAGAAGGACCTGGAGGCCAGCCAGCTGGCTGTCGGGATTGCCGAGTAAGGCTTTTTCCCAGGACGAGAAGGACAAGGCCACCATCCTGGACCTAGATAATGCTCTAAATCAACGCCTTGAAGAAGGCACTGAAATCGACAAGATTCTCGGTAAGATTTAACTCTTTTACCAGATTTTTCCTCCTTGTACTTTTTACATATGTTTCCTTTTTCTCCTCTGTTTTTTCTAACTTTTCCTTGTTGATTTAAATAGAGGGAAACCCCTTGCTTACCCCGATTGACAGAATCCGGGATTTCGGGAGAATCTTTGCCACGCTGAAGACTGCGACGATGTTACTTGTCAATAAGTACATTCCCGACAAAGCAGGAGAAATCTCGGAAGTTAGAAAGCTTCTAGAAGCCATCAAGGAGGTGGCGAACCATAAGGAGTCCTGGTTCCGCTCCGCGGCTCGTAGTGGTGCGCGCATGGAGCTTTGGCTAATGCGTATGCACTACACTACCACCAAGTCTTGGCGCGTGGCGACCGGTATCCCCCAAGGATACACGGAAGCGCAGAGAGCCAGCATCTTCGACTCTGTCAAAGGCCATGCTACAAAGATAGCACAAATGGTGTCCATCTCCACCTTCTACCCAGAGGAGGAGATTCCGGCAACTCCCGACGACCCCAGCAGCGAATAGGAGGACTCGGATTCTGAGAAGGCCGCTTGATTCCTGAGTAGTTAGCAGGAACAAAATAGAAGCATTACTATTCTTTCAATGTAACATCCATTGTAATGCTATCTATCTTTTGTATGAAACAAGATTCACCCCTTCTGCAGTAAATTTTTTAGTCTTTACCAGTTTTCTGGGTTTTAGTTCCGTTTCCTTCTAAGTTCTCTGGCTTATACCTTTTGAATGTCCTTAGTGTTGAAATGGCTCAATAGTACTTAATCTTCATGCCAAGTGACTGGGTTCAAGTCACTCGAAACTCGGAAACATGGATTGTACTTAGGCATTTTTACTTACTAATTTCAGTGACCCAACATATAAACTGTCAGATAATACTTAGGAAAAAGTAAGGAACTTTGAAAAAGTATGAAACTCAGGCACGCAGGCACAATCTGGATTTCCTTAAGCCTTCTTAGGCCATAAAAGCATTCAGAT
>JAPCYS010003524.1:0-13275 GCA_028641055.1 Alopecurus myosuroides | reverse complement strand
AATGTTTTATACCATGCTATAACTTTCTTAAGCAAAAAACATTATTGCACATGTGGTATATAAACAAACCATGTCCCTAGTAGTCTATAGTTACACTAGTACGTTGGGCAACATATGATCAAGGTTTCCTGGTCATGGGTATTTATACCAGTGAGAACAGAGTCATGTTATTGGTTAATGATGTGATGGACTCACACCCATTATGTTATATTATGACGAGTTCAAGTCATTAAGTTAAACGTTGTGATAACGAAAACGTAGTACCATAGTCTTTGACCGTGATATGGTATTTAATTGCTATCCTAGAAATTACTTTGATTGCATCAAACGCCACAACGTAACATGGTGATTATAAAGGTGACTCTTGGGTAATGAAAGGGATATGTTGATACGTACCATCAAGAGCGGGACTTGACAATCCTAATGACGGATAGATACTTTTGGGCCCACTCGGTGGAGTTGCATCAATTAGCTTGCAAGCATGTGACCAGGTCACGGAGATGCAAAGACACGGGAACGAGTAGAATTGTTATGTCGATAACGAGACTGAACGGGGTATGAGGTACTGAACGATCAAGTCTCAGACAAACAAAGTATCACTAAGCCAAGGGGCATGAGAACTTTATGTTTAAGGTTCAAGCGACGCAAAGATCAATGGATGCACAAGGGCCATTATGGATGTCCAGATCCCGCTATTGGTCATTGATCGAAGAGGTGTCTTGGCCATGTCAGGAGTAGTCCCGACCCGTAGGGTGTCACACTTAAGGGCAGACGATGTTTAAGAGTGATCTTAGTACCGAAGAAAATAATAAAGAGAGCCAAAATCATTCTGATATTTATCCGATGGAGATCGAAGAGTTCTGAAGAAGTGCTAAAATAAGGGAGAAATGCCCGATGAAGATCGGAGGGTGCCGAAAGTGTTTCCAGGATTAGAAATAAATAAGAAGTGTATATTTATTACTAATTAGTGTAGTTAATAATTAAATATCATTTTATTTTATTTTTAAATGCATTTATTCCACTAATGGGCCTTCCGGGCAAAAGAGACCCATTAGGGGAAAAGTGGGAGAAACAAAAAAATGGGGGCAGCCCACATGGGCCGAATGGGACCCATGTGGGGGGTGCGGCTGCACCTTCTTGGCCGGCCAACCATGTCGGATTAGTCCCACATGGCTTGTCCAAGGGGAAAGACTCCCCATCCTCTCTTTATAAAGAATGGCACCCCTCCCATTTTTTCAATCAATCCAATTCTCTCTTTTCTCTCGTATTTGAACGTGGTTCCCTATGGAGCTGTGCTAAGAGTTGGCAATTCTCTATTATAAGCACACCGCCATGCTATTAGTGTTCGGTCCATCTCTCTACTTTCGCAACCTTCGCTGGCCGGAGACCGAGAGTCGTCGTCTACACCGTACGTGTGTAATCTCACGAGGTGCTGTGAGTTGTGGCATTAGTTGCGGTACGACCACTCGACCTTGAGGTCAACTTCGCCGTCTTCATCATCAACCCTTGTGCGGGAGGGTAATCCCTGCTTTCGGTCTTCAAGGGGCCGTTTCTTCTCCGTTACTCTATATCTACATAGTAATAGATTCTGGCTAGTTTCGGTGTCGTTGTTAGACTTTTTTTTTCTTCTACGAAACCCCTTCAGTGATATCAGAGATGATCTATGCATAGATAATAGAAGTACGGTTAGAAGTCATGTTGATTGAGGGCATCGATCTTGTAGTTGTTACCTCCTCGCTTGTACTTGTTCATGATGTTGACATTGTTTGATGATAGCGTCCCGAAGCCAACCTTACGTGTACTCCATACGCGAGACTGGCACTGCAACTGACATGTGGCTTGTACCACATATGCATCCATGAGGGTGTCAGTTTCTCTTACAATAAATGTCATGGCATTTACAATGGGAGGCCTAAAAGGGATATGTAACAAAGAACTAGTTGATCGGTGTTGTGGGTGTAGGTTCGTAGGTACGAAACGGTTCTTTGATGACAGTCCCATGAGCCTCTTAAAACTTGCATAAAGATAAAGTAGAGGCATTTAACTTTATGTTTAATGGGATAAAGGATATGATATAGTAAAGGTGAGCTTATGAATTGTCCGTACTAACCTTTGTGTGTGGAGGCATCGAGAACCTGCTGCTGTTTAGGAGCGCACGATGAAGATCAAGGTGCAACGACCATATCATATCAATCTACACTCTTTTCATTTGATGTTATTGTATGGATATATATATAGCTTATAATATATTATGATATATATGAGGGTAGCTATATAGTATGATCCCTCTTTTAATTCCAATGTAAGTATTCTCCCTTAGTGTGACACCGATAAGAAAGTCTGTAGTAGAAAAGTGGACCGTGATGATCGGGTGCTTTCTTCTGCGTTCGCATATGTCAGCTGTAAGCCATGCATGCACAGCCAGATACACTAATATTAAGTTGGCGAGCCTAGCATGTACAGATGTGGCCTCGGAACACAGAAGATCAAAAGGTTGAGCACGATTTGCATGAACGATGCAACTGGCATGTTTTGTCTACCTCTGAAACTATACCGATGGCCGTGACGATCGGGGTAGGTATGGTGGATGGGGTCGTGTGATCACTAAAATGAAGTGAGGTATGTTCGTTTAAGTGGGAGTTCGTTTTATATATATGTGTGTCATATATTTTAATTTGAAAACATGAACCCAATATTATGAACAAAAATCGTATATATCTTGAAAATGCCATTGTAGATCTCTCACCCTAGCTTCAACTGTAGCATCCCACTTTTTAGTAAAGGTGGAATACCTGTGTTATTGTGCTAGTCCCTGGATCAATTGCTAGCACCACAGTATAAGATGAAATATCATGCAAATGCATCACATTCTATTACACCACATGATCCAGTCTTTATAAAAAAATATTACAACTTGCATATTCTTAGAAGACTAGGAGAAAACCAAGAAATACAGCAGAAAACATAGAACAACATTGAGCCCATCTTCTTCATGTGCCACAGGCAAAACATGTTGGCGATAGTCTCGAGATCCTAAACGAAATCCTCACTCGTCTTCAGAAACATCTGCAATATGGAATATGCAGCCACAAGGGAGTCAATACAATTTAATGTATTGGCAAGTAACACTATGGTGGATATAAATGGCAAAACTAATACTACATGCTTATTTGGCTGAGTGGAGTTTTGGCTAAATTTTCATAAAGCAAGTTTTCTCCTATCTCTTTTGTAAAACTACTTTTCTTTTCAAGGGGTGGCATCATTGAACTGAAATCCAAGCACCACAAATACTGTTCACTTGGTCAAAATTTTACTTATTGAAAATGGTGATGTGATTCTTCCGTCCTTCCTTGTCTAGCTGGTCATAGTTGTCCATAACCGGGGACACGGCTAAGATCTTAGTTTGTTGACTCTGCAGAGTTTGTGCACTTTCACCTTCAGACTCAAATCAGCCCAAACATCCTATACACTCTGAGTGCGTTAAGGAAAGGAGAAGATTGAGACGAGATCTTTCAGAAGGAAGTATTCAACCTAATGGCAAGACCCGTTCCACCTATAATTATGCTAAATCTGCTTGTCAAGCCCAGGCTGAACCCTCGCAACTTAATTAATCAAGACAGATCCCATATGACTAAAGGCTGCACTGGAAGCAATCTAAACTCGGGGAACATCATAATCACTTTGTTCCTGGATGGCATTCCTTCAAGTGAAATCCCCTCGGGGAGACACTCAACTTTCGACAGCTCCGCAATACCAATCCACCCAGGTGGTTCATTGAAGTTGTTCCTTAGAATTTTCTCACAACATCAAGTAAAACAATTTCTGTAGCATGGCAAAGCATCAACTAAGTACCAAGGCTTTGAAATAACAAGGTATAAGGATGGCTACACACTACTAGGATATAGCATAGAATAATATAACTTAGTAAAACTATCTATCATGCATACTAATCAAAATCAACTAATGCATATAGAAAATAACGGGTAGTTGAATGATGTGTTACTTGCCTTGTTGAAGTTGGTGAAGAATATCACACTCTTTTCATAAAAGATCGTTGCTCTCCGTACAATCTATACATTGAAAAACACAATAACAAAATAAACAAACATTCTAGCAATCATACAAACAATTGAAGAAAACATAAAAATTAGCAACCATAGCAAAATGGTTTATGGTTATCTACTATGGCCAGGGTTGGTTAAAGCTGGAGTTTGAAAAGATTCATACTATGATTGATTCATAAGTAAGTTCCTAGAAAACACTTGGGCTGGACTAGGTTGGGTTTGAAGATATCAAAATTTATTAATACCATACTTGTCGAGGAAGTTCCAAGAGTTCATTATGGATGTATTTGTAGTGATCAAACTTTTATTGAAAACATATTTATCTAATAAGTTCCAGGAGTTCACCAAGGTGATCCCACTATTTCAACTAAAGTAACACATAACAAAGTGTAGCACTTAATTGTTTTCATCAAAACATTTGAAAGATCTAAGTTTAGTCTTTCCATTTTTGGGTTAAGGTGGGTCTAGGTTCAACTAACTTCATAGCAATAGTGATAACAAGACAAAATCATTGGTATTTTCCATTTGGGCCAATGGTTGGACAAAAACACTTGTTATTCTTCAACTTGTGTGGATTGCTCCAAGTCTTCGCATGCTTGTCTTCTTGAAGATCATCTTCATGCTTCTATTGTAGTCTTGTTCCTTGGATGGATTCTTCTCTTGGTCTTGATGGATTCTTCATGTATTTCACTTCACTAATTGTTTTGGGTATGGGATGGGCACAAATACCACTAAGTCAAAATAAAGAAAATAAGAAGAAAGATAGAGAGAGAGGAAGATGTCTTCTTCTTCATTTATGCATACATTTGTACTTTATTGAGTTTCTTCTAGTTGTTGTGAAGTCTAATTCCCTTACTTCAAATTCTTCAATGATCTTCTTTGTAGCTATTCATGTTGTCACCAAGTTGAAGATGGAGTTCCTTCTTGTGGTTGAGTCTTGATCTCCATTTTCTGACTTGGTGAATTCTTGAAGCAAGAGTGGAGAAGTAGATAGAAAACTATGTTACTAGTGTCTGAGGTTCACTACTTGGTCATGGTCCAAGGGTGTACAAAAATGGTTAGGCACTAATGTCTATGGTTCAAGGTTACCAAATGGAGCAATTTTGCAAAAGGAACTATATTGAAAATATCTATAGAATTAAATCTATGTCAAGATTACTCAATTATACCACTTAATTATAAATTCAATTTTAATTTGTTCAAAAATTATTTTGGGGCAGAGGGTATGAAAGTACACATTCTAAGGTTTCTAAAAACATTTTATTTGCAATTTTTGGATTTGTATAATTTGAATTATGCCAAAATTCATCAAACAAGCATATTTGAATTTGCCAAAAGTTTCTAGATGTCAAGGGCTTTTCAAAAAGTCTAAGATTGCTAAATTTGGCTAAGTGGTTGAAAAGATATGATGATTTGAAGTTGCAGGGTCTTTTCTGCAAATCTGCCAAAAATTCTACCGGGAGAAATATTCGAATTAAAGGGGTGGCCACATGGCATGCTATGATTGGCCAGGTGTTCTAACTATGCGTCTACGTGGCGAGCTGACTGGGCGAGGTGACGTGGATAAGTCATGGATCTGGATCGTTAGATCCAGATCTAACGGTGGCGTACCCCTTCGGGGTGGATCTAATCTAGGCCGTAGGGATCCGATCGAACGGCCAGGGATCAAGGAGGCTTACAGGGGCGGCGCGGTTCGCCGGAAATGGAGGCTGACGGCGACGCTGCGCTCGGGAACGGACGGCGGGGCTTCTCCGGTGGTCCCTGGGCTCAACGGAGAGCACCACGGGGCTCAGCGTAGCACGGCGGGGAGAATGGAGGTGGCGGTGAGAAATCCCGCGTCGTGGTTCATCCACGCGATGCAGATGGAGCTCGTCGGGGCTCCGGCGACCTCGGGGACGGATGGCGGCGGCGTTATGCTGCAAACAAAAATCGTGCAGAGCACGGTGAGATGCGCAAGGACGAGAGGAAGAGGATGGAAGTCATCATGTGCTCGGGGATGTGTTCACCTTGCCGGAAATGGAGGAAGAACGGCGGCGGCCGAGAGGAACTCCGGCGAAGAATTTCTTCGTCCTCGGGCACGGTTTCAAGGGGAAAAAGAAGGGCACGCGTAGAGGGGGTCGTGGGCATCTTATAGGAGCGGATAGGGAAGGCAATAGGAGCCTTAATGGCGCGAAATCATCGGGCAAAGAATCGGGCCGAAACGGCCGTGGGTTTCCTTCTGAGGAAGAAGAAGGGTGACGTCAGCTGACGTCATCTTTCCTTTTTTTTTCCTGTTAAATAAAAACCTTAATAACTTCTGTTTTAAATATACAAACAACATGAAACCAATTTCTAAAATCTTAAAATTTCAAATGCTTTCCAACAGTACCATTTTTTTTTAAACAATTCAACATATTTTATTTTTGAAATTTTGGAAATTTGAATAATTCCTTAATAGTTACTTAATGTGATTTTTAATTTAAAAAATTATAAAACATAGTTATTGGTCAATTAAAATTTCAGTGACATCCTAAATGTTGAAAACATATTTTTTGAAAGTCCTTTCATCTTGTTTTCACAATTTTATATTTTGAAAATATAAATAAAACACTAATAGTACTTTAAGGCCATTTTAAAATTTAGAAAATAATAAATTGATGTTATTGTCTAAATAAAATTTCAGAGACATTTTACATGTCATATAATATTTTTGGAAAGCCATTTCTAAACCATTTTCACATTTTATAATTTTAGGATATGAAGTATTTACTAATAGTAACTTAATGGTATTTAATTAGTTCATATCAAATAATTTATATTGTTGATCAATAAAATTTGGAATAAAACCACAAGTCATAATATTGTTTTCAAAACCCTCTTTTATGTTATTTTCAAAACAATGCATTTTATTTTCACACCTTCATGTTTAAAACATGGAATAACAACTAAAAGTTATTATTAGCAAATTTTATTCTCATCAAATACTTTTGAGGCTTAAAACTTCATTAAGGGTTATAAATATTTGAGTAATGTTGCCATAAGATAATCTTCAAGGTAATATTGGAGTTGCAAACATTTTAGATAAAGGTTTGTTAATAAAAGATATTCCCTTTATATAAAGAAACTTATTTTTTTGAATAAGGTTTTAGGGTTTAAGGAACATAGGCATAATTGGATTTCCAGTTCCAATAAACTTGGTATAGGACCACATATTTCATTTGTGTTTGAGTTTTATTTGTTTTTGGTGAATTGTATTGACATGAAAACAAAAGTTTCAAATTTGTGTGATTTTTGAGTTTTCCAAAAATCAGGGATGTTACATACTACCACCCTTAAAAGAAATCTCGTCCCGAGATTTGGGAAGGCTAGAAAGAAAGATGGGTCTAGGAGATTGGGTTCCAGAACAACTGGGTGGGCTACCACCCTTAAAAGAAACTTTTGTGGGTAGTCTATTTTCATTAGATTGGAGTGTAGATTGATTTGAGATTGGCTTGAGTAGAATTTTCCTTCGCGGTAGAGCTGTAGACCAACATAGGTATGTTGAACTACCTTTGACACTGAGGGGCCACTCTTTGGGTCAAACAAAAGTCCTTGGGTCACTCTCAACTTGGTTTTGATGCCCTTAGAAATCTTCCATCTTGTTGTTGTCATCCTTGAAGGAAAACACCATGATATTTCTAACGAAACTCTCATGGCAGGCAAAATCTTCCATTTGTTTGATACCTCCAAGGTTGGCTCGATCCTCACCGAAAATAGTACGTTTTCAGCAACACTAACATAGGGTCATTATTGTATTCTACCATTCTATGGTTCAGGTTTAAAATCGTCGTCTCTCTAACAGGTATGTCACTCAGATTTAACATTCCTCATAGCAAAAGTAAATAATGCGAGTAGTCACAATGGGGGCCAATCCATGTTTCACTCAATCATTACCTTGTACTTGGATTGGTGAATCTTGTTTGATAACACTAGGTCACCTCACTTGTCTAACAGAAAGTTTCCATTTCTGTAAGACAAACTTGAGCTAAACTATGATTTCTCAACTAGTGGGTTGCGTAAAACTCTTATGTAACACAAACTGGATAGTTGTGTTTCTTCATTATTTCTTCTCTTGGTGTAGTTGGCTCTGAAATCTTCATAGCTCATGCAACTTGGGTATCACTTATCTTTCTTCACTTGTTGATTGTCTTTGCTGCTCCTTATGATGTAGTTTGCATTGATCATGGATGTGATTGTTCCTTCACACAAAAGGATATTAAAATCTGTGACATTCCTCAATTGTATGGCTTGTGTCTCTGTAGAGAACTAGTCATGACATTCTTGGGTGAAAGGTTTGTTGTTGCACTTCATATGGTATCCTAATATGGTTGGTAAATGGGTATGTGTTTTGGTATGTCTTAGCATGAAAGAGTAGAGATTAGAAAGATACTAAAGAAATTCCCACCCCAACACATCAGATCAAGGAAACTCATCTTGCAAACAACATATAGCAACACATTCATCACACCAAACATAAAGGTTTTAGAAAACAACTAATATTGTCATACCACACTCATTGGTATGATCAATACACTAACACATTAACGTTGTTCTAACAAAGTAACTAGATTGGTGGTCTCATCTATATCTTCTTGTGTTCTTCAAATCCTTCTCTCAATGTCTTGAGGTGTTGTTGAATGTTGTGAAGTCTAAGTTTTCTTCATGTTCTTCAATAATTCTTGAGTGTAGGCCTTCATGTGGTGAAAATACTTCTTGCACTTCTTGGTATGATCATCAACATTGCTGTCGTGATGGTATTGAAGAGGTAGGTCATCTAGAAGATTTTGAAGGTGAATAGTAGATGAGGGGATATGAGAATAATTGAGATGAGATGTTTTGCTCCTAGAAAGTTTGAACATAGAAATTTTTCAATCCTAGGGTCTTTTCCAAACTTAGGGTCTCGAGTTCTACAGGCAACACAATGCTCTGATACCATTTTGTAGCATCACACTTTTTAGTAAAGGTGGAATACCTGTGTTATTGTGCTAGTCCCTGGATCAATTGGTAGCACCACAGTACAAGATGAAATATCATGCAAATGCATCACATTCTATTACCGCATGATCCAGTCTTTAAAAAAAAGTATTACAACTTTCATAGTCTTAGAAGACCAATGGTTCAAACTCCAATGGTTCAAACTCCATTTCCTGGTTCCGCAATCTGAGGATTCTCCTTACCCCCACAAGATGGCCTACATTCTTGAGGCCGTGATAGGTGATAACCCCACTGACTCCGCTATTGTCCAGAGTGGCATGCTCTATGCCATGGAGGCTGACCTTCAAAAATGCTTTGAGACTATGAGTGCATTTGAGATAATCACTGATTGCAAGGAAGTTTTTGAACCACAGGCCAAGGCTAATAGGTATGAAGCCTCTGAGGCTTTCTTCTTAGAAAAGATGGAGGAGCACAATAGTGTTAGTGAGCACATGGTCAAAATGTCTGGCTACGTTACCCGCCTCAATGCTCTGGATTGCAAAATCCTAGATGAGCTGGCTATAGATAGGGTGCTGCAATTGTTGCCACCTCACTACAAACGGTTTGTCATGAACTACAATATGCATTGGATGGTTAAGAAACTGTCCGAGCTGTTTGTGATGCTCAAAACTGCTGCAGTGGAGATCAAGAAGGATCACACGGTGTTGATGGTCAACAAAGCCGTGGATTTTAAGAAATCTGGTGGCAAGGACAGGGGCAAGAATTGGAGGTCCAAGAAGAGTAGCAAGGCTCCTGCTGATCTCAAGACCATCAAGTCTGGCCCCAAGTCAAAGCCCGGCGTAATATGCTTCTACTACAAGGGAAATGGTCATTGGAAGCGCAACTGCACCAAGTACCTAGAAGAAAAGAAGATCGGCAAGTTTGCCGATAAAGAGAAAGGTATATTTTTATATACATGTAATAGATGTTTACCTTACTAGTTCCCAGAGTAACACTTGGGTATTTGATACCGGTTCCGTTGCTCACATATGTAACTCGTAGAAGGAGTTGCGGAATTGATGACGTCTGGCTAAGACGAGGTGACGATGCGCGTCGGCAACGACAATGAAGTTGATGTGATGGTCGTCGGCACTCTCCCTCTACATCTACCGTCGGGATTAGTTTTAATGTTAAATAAATACTATTATGTGCTCGCATTGAGCATGAATATTATCAGTGGGTCTTGTTTATTACGAGACAATTATTCATTCAAATTGGTATCAAATGGTAGTACTATTTCTATGAATGATATTTTCTATGTTCATGCACCGGAGTGCAATGATTTATTCTTATTGAATCTCGATAGTAGTACGCACATCCATAGTACATATGCCAAGATATTGAAACTTAGTGATGACAATTCCATGAGGCTATGGAATTGCCGTCTTGGTCATATTGGCGTAAAACACATGAAGAAGCTCCATGCTGATGGACTTTTAGAGTCATTAGAATTTGATTCTCTTGACACGTGCGAACCATGTTTGATGAGAAAAATGACTAGGACCCCGTTCTCCGGTGTTAAGGAGCGGGCGTCGGACTTATTGGAAATCATTCATACTGATGTTTATGGACCAATGAGTGTTTCGACACGCAATGGTTATCGTTACTTTGTTACTTCCACTGATATTTGAGTAGATATGAGTATATCTACTTGATGAAGCACAAGTCTCAAACATTTGAGAAACTCAAGGAGTTTCTGAGTGAAGTTGAAAATCAACTAAACAAGAAATCAAACATCTTTGATCTGATCGAGGTGGTGAGTATTTGAGTTTTGAGTTTGGCACTCATTTGAAGTCTTGTGGTATTGTACCACAATTGACGCCGGCTGGAACACCATAACGCAATAGTGTCTCAGAGCAACATAATATGACAGTGTTGGATAGTGTGCGATCTATGATGTCTCTCACTGACTTGCCTGTATCATTTTGGAGTTATACGTTAGAAACAGTTGCATTCATTTTAAATAGGGCACCATCCAAATCTGTGGAGACAACACCGTATGAGATATGGCATGAAAGAATCCAAAGTTGTCATTTCTGAAGGTTTGGGGTTGTGAGGCTTACGTTAAGAAACTGCACTCTTCTAGGATATCCAAAGGATACTATTGGATATACCTTCTACAATAAGGCCGAAGGCAAAACTTTTATTGCCAAAAATGGTTCTTTCCTTGAGAAAGAGATCTCGCTAAAGGAGTATGTGCAAGGAAGATAGAACTCGACGAGATCGTTGACCCTGAACTTAAAATTCAGAGTAGCGCACCGAACCTTGTTCCAGAAGCGTCCTCCACTTATGGAGCATATGTCGAGGCAGTGATGGGAGACTTCTTTCTCTCGTTGGTAAACCCCAAGAGAAAGGTTGTGAAGAGTGCAGCGGCAAGCTTTCCCTCAGAAAAGAAACCAAGGTTGAATCGACCAGTAGGAGAACAAGCAATCTCTAAAGGTTCATGCAGCTGAGGTGGCAGGGCGCACTACCGGTTCAGCAGCAACGTGGAACCTACACAACACAATCAAATCACTTTGCCCCAACGAAGAAGTGAGGTTGTCAATCTCACAGGTTTTGCTGGAACACAAAGAGGTTAAACATATGGTGTGGAAAACAGTAGGAAACAGTATGAAAGCAGTAGGTGTTTTATCATTATGAGGAAAAAGGACCGGGGTCCACAGTTCACTAGTGGTGTCTCTTCGTGAAAGATAAATAACATGTGTGGTGAACAAATTACAGCTGGGCAATTGACATAAATGAAGGATGCACCGTAGTGCATATGCAAGACATAAAGATTACTATGTGATTCATGCGGGCATTACTCCAAAATACATAGACTGTCATCCAACTGCATCTATGTCTAATAATCCACCCTCCGAATATCATCCGAACAAACGTTGGGTATTAAGTTGCAAGGAACAGATTATCGTAGTAAGCAAAGTGTGTAATGTAAACAATGTAAACTAGGTAAACACCGTTGTTTTCTCCCTAATGGCAACAGCACATCCTCCATCCGTCACGTTTCTGTCAGTCGAGCACAGATGCAAAGGAGGCATGAACCCACTATCGATCATAAATACTCCCTCTTGGAGTTACTAGCATCTACTTGGCCAGAGCATCTACTAATAACGGAGAGCATGCAAGGTCATAAATAACATATGCATGAAGATAACATGATAGATTGATAATCAGAACACATAGTATTCAACATTCATCAGATCCCAGCAAACACAACATGTAGCAGTACATAAAGATGATCTCGATCATGTGAGACAGCTCATGAGATCTAAACATGAGGTACAAAGTGGAGAGAACAACCATCTAGCTACTGCTATGGACCCGTAGTCCAGGGATGAACTACTCACGCATACTTCGGAGGAGGGCATGGTGGTGTAGACCCCTCCGGTGATGAATTTCCCTCCCGGCAGGGTGCCGAGGAGAGCTCCAGAACCCTCCCGATCTCGGGATCACGATGACGGCGGCCTCGGGTGTTTTTGGGACGAAGTGGTATATCTTTAGAATTTACGTCTTGGGGGGTATAAATAGGCGAAAGGGAAAAGGCGGTGGAGGCCTGGGGGCCCCACACCACCCCATGGCATGGCCAGGGGGCGCCGCCCTATGGTGTGGGCCCCCTGTGTCCCCCTCCGGGTCTCTTCAGGACTCTGTGGAACCTTCGGGAATTCTAGGACCTCCAGACTTCGAATTTTCCAATTCCGAGAAAGTTTCCAGAACAACTTTTCTGAAACTAAAAACAACAGAAAATAGGGAACTGACTCTGTGGCATCTTGTCAATAGGTTAGTCTGAGAAATCGATAAAAATGACATAAAGTGCATAGCAAACATGTGGGAAACAATAAGAAAACAACAAGGAACATCAGAAATTAAGGATACTTTTATGATGTGTCAACATCCCCAAGCTTAGTTCCTACTCGTCCTCGAGTAGGTAAACGATAAAAACACAAAATTTCTGAGGTGACATGCTACCAACATAAACTTGATCATCAGTAATGTAAAAGCATAAGTAAGCTGAGATCATAGAACTTCAACACAAGCATGATAAATAGAATTTTAACAATAAATCATAGCAATCACCTTGCATCTTGAGAAGTAACACAAATAGAAGATCATGAATAACAATGCAACAAAAGATATACGTTTGTTTCAAGTATAGAGAAAACATGTCAAAGTGATATTTCGCTAGTCCTTAAGAGTGGGGAAAAACATAAATACCAGGACA
>JAPCYS010001193.1:0-55345 GCA_028641055.1 Alopecurus myosuroides | reverse complement strand
CCTGAACCGAAAATGGACTGAGTTAGTGAGTCGGACTCACGGAGGGAATGGGCCACAAGTGTTGTGAAGCCCATTACCATACGCTATATAAAGAGGGGCGCAGGTTGCCCAGCGGGCACGTTAGTCCACTCTCCCATGCGTTGGGAACCCTAGCCCCACTCAGTCCAGCCGTCGCACCAGACCTAGCAGTCTGCCGTCGGAGCTCCTCCTCGTACGTGTGGATACCGGCAGAGGTGCTGTACGTTCAGCACTTCGACGTTCGAGGGATTGGATCGGCCGGATCGGATCGTGGGACTGCACTGCCCCGACGCGCTTCACCGATAATCCGCAACCGCGCGTCTAGTGGTAATCATCGTGGCCTTCTACCTCGGCTAGATCTTGGGAGTACCGCGTAGGAAAAGTTTTCGTTTATCTCTACGCGCCCCAACAAGGTCATCATCATTGGTGATTTCTCGGTAGAGCCCAATGAGATCTGCGGGTTTATCCTGAATCCTGCATGCTGTGCCGGAAGCATTGATACGTACAGTGTTACAAAAAGTATCCAAGGGAAAAGAAAAAGAACTAATATATAACTTGAAAGCAACAATGGGACCAAAATGTGTGTTCTAAAATTTAAAACTCTCAACAAAAGTTTTTTTGAGAGCGGCATACTGAAGACTTTCATCCTCCATGTAGCTGGTTAAACCAACTCTTTCAATAAGCATAAAAAATCATCTAACACAACTGCACTTCTTAAAAATGTAACACAAGGAAAGCTATAGGGATTAGCGATTCCATCCCCTCCCGCATCGTCGATATTAGGTGCAATAAGGTCTTCATTATATGATGGCCTCACTAGGGTGGATGAACATGAGGGCCTTGTTCTTCTAGGATCATCACTTCTAAATATTTCACCAAAGTTATGGCTGTCCATCTCTGAAATTTTTCAACAATCATCACAAAAATTGATTTCAAGCAACTATAAGGTGGAAACTACCATATGGACTTATATGAGAGCTAAATATGCATCAAAACTGCATTATTTCTATTCAAATCAAGCATGCAAACTCACATAAGTTGTCACCTGCAGTACCAAGATACTCAAGAAATACTCCACCAAACAAAATTCTACTTGGATAATTGGAGGAGTCACATTCCAGAGAGCAAATGCACCAAATTTTAGCACAAATGACGGGCTGAGCAAAGAGATCAAAAAATCTCGAGGAAGAATAGCAAGAACTCGGGTTCTAGGAAATGTGTTGAGTTTGGGAGGTGAGAGAAGGAACTTTGGAAGGAGAGAGAAAGTTAGTGGGGGGCCCCACACCATGTGTTGGCGCCACTAGGGGCAGGCCGCGCCACCCCATGGTGTGCCTGACTGGTGGGTCCCCCAGGGGTCTCCAAGGTGGCTCTCTGCCTCTTTTTTTCTGTAAAAATTTATTATAATTTTTCTGAAATTTTTCGAGAAACTTTATTTTTGAGGTATTTCCATAATTTTAATCTATACCTAATAATAAAGGCGTTAAGGCTTCCTTGGTTTGGTTTGGTTTGGTAGGTCATTGAAATTGACCTCAAAGTTGATACAAATTACCCACCTTGCCACCGGTAAGTTATACCTATTAAGATCTATCTATCTCTATCTATATACCACCTTGTCGTGATGGTATGTCATGCTATGTCATGGTACGTCGTCCGGGCAAAAAGGCTACAATCCGTCGCTAAGTCGTCTTCGTCAGCTTGAACAAAAAGGCTACAATCCGTCGCTAAGTCGTCTTCGTCACCTTGGGCAAGGCAGCCCAAAACAGCCACGTCCGATGGAACGCACAGAAGAGGACGTGGTAGGCCTGAACGCCTGACGCACCACGTACGCGAACGAGTAAAAGCAACAGGATGGAAGCCGCGGGATCCTCCGGACGTTCCATAAACTTGGGTAGAGTACCTATCTAACGATTGGGTTCCGAAAAAAAGGAGCACTCTGAGTGCTACTTTACTACGGAGACGATGGCCGAACGTATACAAATAGGTATGCGGAGGCTGTCCAGCACGTAACATCACATGGGTTCTGATCAATCGTGCCACGACAACAAAACCAGGTAGACGACATATCAAATCGGTGAGATACCTCTCCGGCCCTTCCCACCATTGTATTTTCCACGACACCATGGAAGGCATTGGAATCACCGACGAGCTTGAGGGCATGGCAGGCCAAGCGCTGTGGAGATCAGGCAGGAGTGACCCATGCGGCAGCCCAAGCCCTGCTGCGAGCGCGCTGATCATAGATGCAATCATGGCGGCCGCATGATGAGCAGCGGAGAACTCCCGCGGTACGGTTGACGAAAATTCAAGCTGCCTAAAGGCAAGACTAATAGGGCACAGCTTGACAGTTGCTGGCCGAAGATACATGAGGGAAGCGCAGGGCAAACAACGTGTACTTCAGCAGTCTAAGGTCAGCGATAGGACGACGAGGCTGGGCTGGGCTGTCAGTGGAGATGGCCGCTGGACTCGGGAGAGGAGTACATGACGATTCTAAGCTATGATGAAAGTCTAAAGAGTAAGAAAATAGGTTATCGAAGCAGTTGTCTCGAGAAGAACCAGTGGACCGGGAGTTTTTTTTTTCCTCGGCAGGGCTTACCAGGGAGGTAAATGCTGGAGCAAATTTAATTTTCTTAGATTATTTTTAGACTACCTTGCATGCTCTTATTTGTACAAACGGCCAAACGGGTACCCAGCTTAGAAAAGTAAGCTACAAATGCCTGGTGTTGAATCCACGAACAAGATTATAGCCGGGTAGAGTTGGGTCACAGCGTTCCAAATATTGAAAATATTTTTACTTCTCCTACTCTGTTATTTTGACAAAATCAGGTAACTTATTTAGTATTCCATTAGCTTTTTAAATAAGTAGATGATTTATGTCAAGAGGACTAGATGATCGTTCCAATATTCTTACAATTGAAAATTCCTCGGCGCCAAACCCCTTAAAACAATTCTGAGTGTTAACTCTTAGTCGACATATTACCAGAAATGTGTGATATACTTTTTTGCACCCGTAGCAACGCACGGGCACTTTTTCTAGTAATTAATAAAAACCAGAAAAAACAAAAGTGAAAACGTGGAAAAAACCAAAACCAGAACTACGGAGGTTCTATGACACTCCAAATATCCAAAGAAAACAAAGGTGGAAGTGGTGAAAACAAAAGTGTGGGTGGTGAAAACATGCATAACCACAATAATCAGGGTGAAAACATGAATATGGATGATGGAAAACATGATTGTACTAAAGTAACAAGGTGATAACAGAAGTAAACATGGTGAAAATGTAATGGGGAAGGTGAAAACATAGTGAAAACATTGTCCTCTTCAATCAAAATTATTTTGTTAACAAGGGTGATCAAGTCTTGTTACTAGAACAATTTTCATACGAAGCAAAACTTTGCTAATCACTAAATAATTATGTTACCTCAACCTTGATAGACATAGTCCCAATCATAACAATTTCATATTCCTTTGGTGGTACTGGAATGTGACAATAAAATTCTCCAATCTTGGTAGTCTTAATATTTTCATTTGAATTTAAACCATATCTTCTGTCAATCTTCTTGGGAAAATAAACAGTATGCTCTTTATCGTTAACATTAAAAGTTACTTTTCCTTGATTGCAATAAATAACAGCCCCTGTAGTATTAAGAAAAGGTCTCCCAAGAATAATAGACATATTATCATCTTCAGGCATTTCCAGCACAACAAAGTCAGTTTATATTAAACAATTAATAGCAACTAGAACAGGAACATTCTCACATATACCTACAGGAATAGCAGTAGATCTATCAGTCATTCGCAAAGATATATCAGTCTGTATCAATTTTTCAAGAGAGAGTCTCCTATAAAGAGAGAAAGGCATAACACTAACTCCATCTCCCAGGTCACATAAAGCAGTTCTAACATAATTATTTTTAATAGAACAAGGGATAGTAGGAATACCAGGATCTCCAAGCTTCTTTGGAACCTTGCCATTGAAAGAGTAATTAGCAAGCATAGTGGAAATTTCCTCATTAGGAATTTTCCTTTTGTTAGAGACAATATCTTTCATATATTTAGAATATGGAGGCAGTTTAATAGCATTAGTCAAAGGGATTTGCAAAAACAAAGGTTTCATCCACTCACAAAACTTTTTATAATGTTTTGATTTCTGTTTCTTATTAGGAAAAGGCATTGCTTTTTGTACCCAAGTATCCCTTTCATTACCATGTTTATTAGCAATGAAATCCTCCTTAGTATACTTCTGCAGTTTTAGTTTGCTTTTCAGGTTCAGCTACAGTTTCTTCTTTATCAGAAGCATCACTTTTATCATTACAACTTTCAGTTTCATTATCAAAAATAGATATACTATTAGGATCTTTAGCAAGTTCAGGAGATTCTACAACATTTTTATGTCTCTTCTTCTTTTTATTAGAAGTAGAACTATTGTTTTTAGGTTTCTGAGAGTCTTGTTCAATTCTTTTAGGACATCCTTCAAGATACAAGGGGTCTTGAGTAGAAACTCCACTTCTAGTAATTATTTCACAAACATGTTTATCTCTAGAAGCATTAGCTAGCATGTCTTTTTGCACTTTAGTAAGTTGATCGATTTGAGTTTGAACCATTTGAAAAGGTTCAACAAGCATTTTAACTTCAATAGAGGTTCTTTCAACAATACCATGCAAATTATCAATAGCTCTAGAGTTTTCCATAAGGTGATTTTGCACTCTCATATTAAAGTTGTCTTGCTTAACAACATAATTATCAAATTCATCTAAGCATTGATCAGGTGGTTTAGAATATAGAATATCTCTATTATCAAAGTAATGGAGAGAGTTTACCTCAACAGTTGATGGATGAGGAGTAGGCTTACATAATTCTTCTGTAGGAGGTAAATTCTTCACATCTTCAGATTTAATACCCCTCTCTTCAAGAGATTTCTTGGCTTCCTTCATCACTTCTGTAACATCCCTGTTATGCTAAAATAGGGTTGTGGTGTGTTGTGCTCATCTCATTCATGCATGAAACAAATTGGAACCAATTTAAATTTTGAATTTAAATGGAAATTGGGAAAATTCCACAAATACTACTTAAAATGGTTTCCAAAATTTTGAACTAAAAAATATTTCAATTTCACCAAAACAAAACATGGTGAGGTTGGAAATTTTATAAGGTTTATAAATATCATTTTTGCATATTTTTCTGTTTGCAAAAAGGCCCTCAAAAATCTTGTTTTTGTCCTGTTTTGAAATAGAAAAGGACCATTCTATATTTTCCTGGGGGTTTTCACAAAAACGTGCTTTGTCTTCTACCTCCAGCAGGCACACAACTGCGTGTCGCCGTGCTGCCCACGGCTGCCACCTCCTCTGTGCCTAACCCTAACTGCCACGGGCCGCCACCGCGTGCTGTTGCTCCGGCCATCGCAGAGCCCCTTCGAGGCCACCGTCGGAACCACCTCGCCTCCCTCTTCCTCGTCGAGTGCACATGGACGCTGAGAAGGCCGCACGGCGCCGAATTTCACCGCCGAACCTCGCTCCGGCTGGCGCCGTTTTCTGGACTCCGACGTCGATTGCCGCCGCTCCTCACACCACCGTCCACGCCATCGCGTTCGCGGTAACCTTCCGAGCACTCCGGTGCCCTCCCCTCCCTCTCTCGCCCCCTAGTTCGCTGCCGCGTCGAGGTCCGCTGCCGTACGTCCCTGGAGCTCGTCGCCGACGAGCTTCCGGTGACCCTTTCTGGGCGGCGCCACCACCGTATGGCTCGCCGTCGTCTCCTCTGTCGCCTGGTGCATCCCGTTATACAAATAGCGCGACGAATCGTAAGATCGAGCGGAGGCAGAGACTTCCCAGGCTCTAGCTGACGTCATTGTGAAGTCATGCCCGCGTCATCACGGGCCCAGCTGTCAGCCATTTTATTTCTTTTTGAAAAATGTTTAAAAATTTGACAGGTGGGGCCCCCTATTAATAGAATTCCAGAAATTGCCTAAAATGGAAAATTGAATATCTCCCAAAATAATCTTTACCTAATAATAAAGGCATTAAGGTTCCTGCCAAAATGTTCGTCCAACACAAATTTACCCTTTTACCCTCCCACCAAATTCCATATAAAGTAAAATTGCCATTGTAGTTCTTTGTTTCCTACATAGGATATTTTTGCACGTATCCGAGCAGAACCAGACCAACGTTACCTATCTCCTTCCATCTTTCTATTTTCTCCTCAGAGACCAAATTCGGTACGAATTCTTCCTCCCGAATCGATCCCCTTATTAGATATTGTCGTTGCCTTCTCACCCACGAAAATCAACCCATATATAGCCCTTTATTCCGCGTGATTCCTACAGGATCTCTGTAAAATTTCCCACCGAATCGATTGGACGAACTCGCCGGAGTTCGCTCCACAATTAAGCTCGAAATCCAGATTTCCGCTGGCAATGGAAGTCCCGGCCGGCTCCCGGGTCGACGGACCATCTACAAATCCTGCTACGAATATAGCAGTAGAGCAGCTCGAGTCGGCGCTCGCAGGATTAGCCGGCCACCCGAAGTCCCGGCGACGCATGCTGCTCACCTATGCGGACTGGGTGGTCTTGGTTGTGCTTCGCTCCAATAGCTGATGGGGACGGTCGCCGCTGTTGTTGACTACTTCTGCACATCTCGCCAGCGCCCGCGACCGCTGAGGATATGGAGTGGGATCAGATGCGAGGGGAAGGAGAAGGGAGCGGTTAGTGCCGGTGAAGGAGGGAGAGTCCGGGCGTGGGATACGGGCAGACATCGACCCGGAGGCGCTCTGCGACCATCATTTCTTTTCTCCGTAACTTGGGTTGTCTCTCACTTCTGTGTTGTACCAGACACGAAGAGTGCATCTGGCCGAGATCAATCCACACAATCCTGACTCCTGGGTTCGTTGGCAGCACGCGCGTGGGTAGGCCCGACAGGCTACCAGCACACACCAGCGGATGAATCCATTCAGCAGCATCCATCTCGGACCACCGTGAGGATGAGATGATGTTAGAGCGCTTGGGTTCCAAAGTTTCGTCCTGAATTGCAAGCAAAAGCTATGCTACGGAACGAAAGAAAAAAATGTATATATTCCAATTGATCAACATATATATGGAGCGATGCCCCCACCTCGATCGATCAGATAGCAGTTCAAGCACATATATACCCACCCGGGCCCGGCCTCAAGTCCATGTGATGCAAACGGCACGAGACATCACAGTCCATTGAAGAGATATATACATACATATTCATATGGTCTGCGCTAGACGTCGGGCGATCGGCCGCCTCCACAATCATCATCTAAATTTGCTTTGGAGCACTGGAGGTGCACCTCGTCGTGGAGGTTCTAGCAAGGATTTTCTTGTTTAAAATTAGCTAACATTGTTTTTTTATTCTCAGATTTACAGGGTTCATCCAGTAATCAAGTTACAACCGCAGATATGCAGCTATAAGCCGCTTATACATGAAGATTCCCATATTAGAGCAGATTGAGAAGGGAACGACATCACAATACCATCCAGTCCCAAGGAAATATGAAACCAAATGCATAAGAAACTGGAAAATACAAGGAAGTTCTAAATGTTGACCACAATATTCCCTAACCAATATCTGGGCAGATTGGTGACCATGTCTTCAACAGCGGTCCATGTGAAGAAGCGGCTCCAAAAAGAAGTGTTGGATCAACTTGTAGGAAGAAGAAAGGCACCCCTACTGCACCGGCTGGCAGTTAAGATGTAAAAATAGGTTGGAGAAAGCAAATAAAGCTTGGACTGCTATCATAAATCGTTATTATTGACCCAGAAGTGTGTGCTAGAACTGATATTGATGTTAATGCTGATAAAGTTGTTGATCCCTGTTAGGATGATAGAAGTACAGATGATGATATTTCTGCTAACCACTAGGCAGTGGGAGATACCAAGAACAAGGAAAAAGAGAAATAGGTTGTAGATGATGAATGTTCACTTATGAGCTGGATGAAGAGAATCCCTTAGAAATCAGGAACTGCGAAAAAATATTTTGAACAGAAGGATATCGATTCTTCTGCTTCAAAATGTGTTTCAGATTTATTATGCATCGTGATATTCTATCCTTAGGATGAAAATTAAGCAAGTAAAACGCCCTACCTACTATGAGTACTCATCTACGCGATGACGATATTCAGAATAATAATCTGGAGATAAATACACAGTACAGATCACATGAACCAAATGGAAGCTGAAAACACAACTGATAGTCCCTTAATACAGATAAAAACCATTAATTGAGTAAGAGGAAAATGCCTTTAACCACCAGTGTCCAGCATGATGGTGTTGTTCCTGTTAGCTACATGTGCTGGGGGTAATCTCATCTAAAACTGTGACTGGGCATCACCGACGGCAAAGCCGAGCTCGCCGCCATGGGCGAGCCGCCAGTCCGCGACAAGTTGCTCACTGTGTCATATGTTAGTTTTTTCCACAAGTACCACACTTATATGAAAAAGAATGCTTGTTTAAAACCGTGATATGATGAAATAGGAATGAACTACTATTATATTGAGTACAGTATCCATTCACACTAACTGTGCTCTACATGGTGCCCAACATTTATTTTTACAACCCAAGCTAGGTTAGGTGCGGTGAATATTTGTTTGACGATTGGCACTACCACTCATTCGATTTTGTTACTTCTGTCGATAATACACATTTAGGTCTGATTTTGATAGGGTCAAAATGGTGGGATTACAAATAATCCGCAGAGAGGAACATGAAGATAAAGATTCATATAAATTTGTTCGGAGTCATACTATTTTTTGATTCTATCCAAATGATGCATCTTAATTTATTAACTGAGATCAGACCAAATGTAAAGAATTCTAGAGAATAATGATGTAAACCATACAAAAATAATAATGTAATGTGAGTCAATGGGTTGTTTGCCGCAAAGCATCATGATCTCAGATGGCGCCAAGGTTTCTCATCAAAGGCGTCGGGCGCCAGGCCCACCAATGTGAGGGCCTGACTCTCATGTGCTTCCTATTCTTCTGCATGAGCTTAGCTTCGTGTTGAACAAGAGTGCGGGAAGTGACCGTGAGATTGGCTATGCCTTTGGCGGGGTCGCCGAAGATGCCCTGTCGCAATTAGCGAGTTTTGTGCATACCAACACTGAAGGAGGGGTGCTACGTGGATGTCGAGCCGGCCGGCTTGTTCACGCTGATTTATATGATGTTAGAACTTTATTGATGTCGACACGGCGATGTCAATAAAGAGTATCATTTCTTTATGGTGGCGTAACAACCACCAAGAAATTCTTCCTACTATAGTCTGTAGTAATCTCAAAAGAAAGCGACCCCGTAGCAACGCACGGGCACGTTTGCTAGTAATCAGAAAAATATAATAAAAATATGGAAATGTTCAGCAAAATGAACTCTTCCTGTTTATGTAATTTTCAAACATGTTTGAATAAGTTTATTTTTTACCATTATTTAAATGTTGTTTAATTCATTTATAATAGTGAAAATAAGTTTTTATTCACTAAAATCAGAAAATTACAAGTTATATACCAAATTGCTCAAAATGACAAATGCAATCCATTTATGATGTTTTCAAACCCATTTGAGCGATTAAAATCATATTCACTTTCAGAATTGCCCGACGTGCCCCTCTAGGGTCTATTTCGGGCTAATTTCAGTAAAATTGCATAACTGACATACGAACCCTAGCAACCCATCGAACATGCTTAGCGCTTTATTTCAGTGCATTAACTTTCTCATGCATACATATTGCGCATTGCATCGATGCCATGTTTGATTGTTGTTCTTCTTTTCGGTGTTGTTCCCCCTCGGTATAATGCGACTCCGAAGTGAAGGCCAGCAACTCCAATGGCGAATACTTGATCTTAACCGACAAGTCAAGCACTTATTCCAGAAGATCCATTCTTTGGTTTATAACCAAGGCAAGCGTAACCTCTTATCTGCTCATATATGTTTTCCAACATCATTTGATTCTCGTACTTTGAATTTGATTCCAAAGTATTTAAGGTTAGTAGATATAGTTTCCCTATATACTACGTTGCCTCAATACCATGATCCACTGCTCCTAGCCGCCATAGATTTGCTTGTGCGCATCGCCAGAGCCTCACATCTGCTACGCTTAGCTTCACATGTTTGTTACCTCTTCTCCATCCGGTTGATGAATCAGAGCTACGATAACCTAGTATGATATGATGACATGGTAAAATGAGCAGTGTGTGGTTAACTTTACTAAGGCTTGGATAGGAGGCCAGTTGTGGAGTGGTTGTTCGTCCTATACTCGCCAACCCTAGGAGTGGTTAACTTGACTAAGGTCTCGAGCGGAAGCCAAAACTGAGCGTGCAACCACACGCGGGGTCTAAGTAACCGCGCTCGACCAACTAACTTGTTTGGCCAAATCCATGAGTCACGTAGTTTGAGATTTCCATTCGGCAACGCAAATAAAACCTTTTAAACGGTTTTGAAAACAAAATGCTCCGCTAGGGCGTGACTGGGGCCAAGTGATGGACATACACGGATCTTGACCCCGCCTCACAGAGACATGTGCCGTCAGGAGGATGGCCAACTCCCTGTTGACGGGGTGGCCCTGTCTTGGGTTGACTCATGGATAGGGTCGGGTAAGGTAAAGGTCGTGGCCAGCCACCCTCTGCCGCGTTCCATGGAAGAGCGTACATGCGGCGCTAAGAGTCGGATGGTACGTGTGGGTAAAGTGTACATCCCCGCATGGCAATCTTTTTGAAAAGCCGTGTCCGCGGTTAAGGACGACTTGGTGAATGCAAAGACCATAGATAACTTGAATGTGACGTAAAACATGTTGACAAAGCATGGAGGCATATATGAAGGGTGCCTCCTCGGAGATGCCGAGAGGGGTGATCCTTGTAGCATGTGAGATGCTGGGAAATGATGTTGGTGGATTAAAAAGATGATGATTACTAGCTGAGTAGCTTCCCCATCTTTTTTGAAAACACTCCTTGAGACGTGCTATTCCACGTCGATTTTGAGAAATAAATCTTGCTTCCCACAAAATAGCCTTCATAAAACCCTTTCTGAAGATAGCATATATATAATAGGTTAACTAAGTCTTGTTGAGTACCTCCCGTACTCAGGTTTGCTTAATTTTAGTTCAGGTGAAGATCTCACATCGGTGGTGTTTCCAACATGGACATCGACGAGTAGTTTGGGGTTCCCAGGAGCAGCCTGGAATCATGGGCTGGGACGTCGCCTTATGTTGCGGGCTCTTAGGCCTTTTTGGTTCTTGTTCATTAGCAACATAATTTGCCTTCCGTTGTATGACGTAATGTTGGGTGGTGTGACCTATGTTTGTAAAGCTATACTCTAGTAATACATGTTCAATACAACTTCCATGTCTAGATTGCTGCTTTGATCGGTTTCTCGATGTTGAGTCTAGTGATGTCTCTATGGAAGAAAGGAATGAAATTGATGAGATCTTCTTACATCAGCCAGCGATGCTGAAACATAATTTACCGGTGGAATAGTTGGGTACCACATTACCACCCAAGGAGGATCCTGTTTTTGATTTAAAGCGTTTCCTGACAATCTTAAAAATGCTCATATTGATGATAAGAAATTACATCCTTTTATTATTAGTTCTAAACTTTCTGGTAAAGAAGAGGAGAGATTATTGGGAATATTGAAGAAACATAGAGGTGCTATTGGTTATAATCTTGATGATTTGAAGGGGATTTCTCCTACTATATGTCAGCATGCTATTAATATTGAACCTGATGCAAAGCCAGTTGTTGAGCATCAACGCCGTTTAAATCCTAAGATGAAGGATGTGGTAAGAAACAAGGTATTAAAACTCCTTGATGCTGGTATTATTTATCCTATTGCTGATAGTAGATGGGTTAGTCCTGTGCATTGTGTCCCTAAGAAAGGAGGGATGACTGTTGTGCCAAATTCTTCTATGATTTGAGGCATTATTTTTGGGATGACCCACACTTATATAAAGAAGGTGTTGATGGTATTATGAGAAGATGTGTTCCTGAAAATGAACAACAAAAGATATTGAGAAAATGTCATAGTAGTGCTTATGGAGGACATCACGCTGGAGATAGAACTACACATAAGGTTCTACAATCAGGTTTTTATTGGCCTACTCTTTTTAAAGATGCTAGAAAGTTTGTTTTATCTTGTGATCAATGTCAAAGGGATGGAAATATTTCTAGACGCAATGAAATGCCTATGAATTATTCTCTCGTTATTGAACCGTTTGATTGTTGGGGTTTTGACTTTATGGGTCCTTTCCCTCCTTCAAAAGGATACAGTCATATTATTTGTTGCTGTTGATTATGTTACTAAATGGGTAGAGGATATACCTACTAAAAGTGCTGATGGTGAAACCTCAATAAAAATGCCTAAAGATACAATTTTCCCTAGGTTTGGTGTGCCTAGATATCTTATGACTCATGGGGGTTCTCATTTTATTCATGGTGGTTTTAGAAAAACTCTTGCTAAATATGATGTTAATCATAGAATTGCCTCACCCTATCATCCTCAACTAGTGGGCAAGTAGAATTATCAAATAGAGAAATCAAATCTATCTTGCAAAAGACTGTTAACAAATCTAGAAAAAATTGGGCTAAGAAATTAAATGATGCTTTGTGGGTTTATAGAAATGCTTATAAAAATCCCATGGGCATGTCTCCTTATAAAATGGTTCATGGAAAAGCTTATCACTTTCCCCTAGAATTAGAACACAAAGCTTATTGGGCAGTGAAAGACCTAAATAGAGATTTTAAACTTGCTGGTGAGAAAAGGTTGCTTGATTTAAGTTCTTTAGATGAATGGATGAGTGAAGCATATGAAAATGCTAAGCTCTTTAAAGATAAAGTTAAAAGGTGGCACGATAAGAGAATTATTAAAAGAGAATTTCATGTTGGTGAGAAAGTGCTATTGATAGGTCCCGTCTTAGATTTTTTGCAGGAAAATTACTCTCGAGATGGGAAGGACCTTGTTTTATTGAAGAGGTATATCGTTCGGGGCAATTAAAATTGTTTCCCTTGAAGACAACTGTTCACAAGTGGTGAATGGCCAAAGACTCAAGCATTATATTTCTGGAGATCCTTATAATGAAAATGTTGATTGTATTCAAGCCATGATCCCAGAGACATTTATTAAGAAGCATATTTCAGAGACTACAGAGTTAGTTTTCGAATAGGTATCAATTTTGGTAAGAGAACGTTCGCGAAACATCTTCCAACTTGTATTTTTACTATTTTTGGAAAATATGAAAAATTCTGAGCCAGAAACGAGGCGGACATGGAGCCCGGAGGCTCCACACCATGGGGTGGCGCGGGCCCACCCCTGGCCGCGCCAACCTATGGTGTGGGCGCTCCGGAGCCCCTCTCCGACTCGTTTTCGACCTGGACTTTCCTTTCGTTATGAGACTTTTTGCTATATAATCCCCCGGATCCACCGAGGTCCGTATATTGTTTTCTCGTCGTGTTTCTGTTTCGAGCTGTTTCTGCCGGATTACATCTTCAAATCTAGAGCAATAATGGCTTCTCCTGGATCTCCCAAAGACAGTTTCTTTGAGAACGTCGTCAACCCATACATGAACGAGTTGAAGATGCATCCCAAGGAATTGCTGCTCAAGGACGGGAAGGTGCAGATTGAAGATGTTCGAGGCCCTAGAGGAGAAGGCAGTTTGGAAGCTAGGATGGAGGAACTGGAGAAAGAAGTCTTTAGGTACAAGAAGATGGCAGAGCGTGAAGTTGAGATCATCCACGGGATAAAAACAGAACAGATCGATGAATACAAGAGAGAGAATATGAAGCTTTGGGAGGAGATTTTCTCACTCACCAAGACCACCAATGAGTTGCAAGCACAGCTCTATGATGTGCAGAACCAGAATTGTGAGTATGAGAACAGATTTAAACGTATAAGCTCTGCTACTAGTTTAAGGATGTTGGAGACCAGGACATCATTTGTGGATGGAGAGCCTTTACCTTGGAAGACCGAGGATGAGAAGGATTCACCACCACCACCGAAGCAATAATTCGTCATTGGTTTTGGCATCTCCTCGGCTTGTTCCAAGCTTGGGGGGAGTGCCGCGGTATCACATTACTCTCTTCCATCTTTTTACTTTTTCAGTAGAGTCATATCATGAGTAGAGAAGTTATCATATAGGATGGTTTGCAGTATGGAAGTGTTTCTCCCTAGTTGATCATCGTTGTATCCGTTGGTGTGAGTTGCCGCTTTGAAATATTAATGAGAAGTTTCATCATTTACTTCATGCACAGTTATTTTAGTTTTAAATTTCTATCATATGGTTGAGCTTGTTATTAGTATTTGGTATCACTCTAGAGATCATCAAGTTAATCTAGTTGGTTTTGGCAAACTTAGCTTGGGTCAGCAGAAATAATAATTTGAGATGCTAGTATAAAAAAGAGAAATTTTCCTATTAGCTCATAAACTTAGTATTCACAAGTTAATATTCCTTGGGCTTTCAGTGAAGATTGCATGATTGGTTTCATCATATGTATATTTGTTTGTTTCCCCTCAACTCTTATGCTTGCTACCCAACCTTGCTAGCCAAAAACCCTGTACTGAGAGGGAATGCTTCTCGTGCATCCAAACCATAAACCCCAAAACCTTGCCATTTGTGTCCACCATACCTTCCTACATGTGGTATTTCACCGCCACTCCAAGTAAATTGCTCATGTGCTACCTTTAAAACTTTCAAATTACTCCTGTTTTGTGTTCCTGTTTTAGCTCATGAGGACGCAAATAGAGAATCTTTATCTCACTTGTTGATTGGACTCGCACACCTGTACTAGTGGCTTCATCCGCTTATCCGAATGCTAGAAGAGCTGGCAGCGGGGTTCCCAGCCCTAAATAATAATACAAATTATCTTCACTCTTTTTGCCTCTGATTTATCAGTTAAAGCATAATTGTGTAAACAAAAGAGAAAGAGGGATGACCTTCTATACCAGTTGCGTCCTTCTATGGGAGCCGCTCTTGTGAGTCTAGTTGGCTTGTGACGTACTGTATTTTCTGTTTGCCATTCGTTGACATAAACATATACCTTCAAAATTTAGACACTCCTCCATGGTTTGTGATTGTTGGCAGGCACCCGAGGATTCGGTTAGCCATGGTTTGTGTAAGATGGATGGGAGGAGTGTCATGTATTTTATACCTTTGTTTATTAAAATAAAAGCTCTAGCACATGAGTGGTCAATGCTTCCCTCTGCGAAGGGCCTATCTTTTACTTTTATGTTGGGAGAGTAAACCCATTTCCTCCTGTCTCCAGCAAGCATTTGAGTTGTTGTGATCACATCATCTATATGTTGATTTATTAAATCATGTTTTCTATCCTTCTTTGTTTAGCACATGCTTTATTATCTGAATGAATATTACTTTGAAAGATATGAATCAGTGTAAAAGAGTTGTCAAAATTAAATATGTTGAGCTCTACACTATGAATCTTGTTATATCTCTCCTAATAAAGATAAGTATGATTTCATTAAATGTTCTCTGACCAAGAACGAAGTTTTCCATCACCAATTCTGATTCTCTCTTTTGCATCTTTGTTTGTGACTCCCTTTACTTGTTTTAAATTAAGTAATATGAGAGGAAGTTGTTGACTATAATGATTGGTGCATAGATATATGTGATGCTTCTTGTCCGTATTTTATTTATCGACTCTTCACTCCATAAACCTGTGGTCATGTTTACTCAGTTCAGTTTCGTTTGGGGACAAGCGAGGTCTAAGCTTGTGGGGAGTTGATACGTCCATTTTGCATCACTATTTTATATCATAATTTTCTGTTATTCATCGATATATTTCATGTTATGATGCATACCTTATGTTATTTTATCTTATTTTGCATGTTTTATCATTTTTGGAGAATAAACACCGGGACCAGGAATCTGATGGAAAAAGCACCGTCGGGATGCCATATTTCAGAAGATCAGAAGAAGAAGTGGGACACCGGGGGTGTACTAAAAGTTCAGAGGAGGAACCCAGCCAGAAGGAGAGCCAGAGGGGGGCCACCAGAGGCCCACACCTTGGGGTGGTGCCCCCCTTGGCCGTGCCACCTAAGGGTGTGGACACCCTGGCCCACCTCTTGGGGTATTTTTTGCGGGCTTGGCCCGCAGGGAACCCTAAGCCTCATACCATCGTCGAAGAATTATTCCACCGCCGCCTCGGGGTGGAAAACAGCCGAGAGAGAAAAACTCTCTAGCAGGGAGAAATCTGCCGGGGAAATTCCTCTCCGGAGAGGGGAAATCACCGCCATCGTCACCGTCATCGCTCTGGGCATCATCAAGATCGTCATCATCATCATCATCATCACCACCAGCACCATCACCCTCATCATCCATAGCCACCCCGTTGTAACAATTAGGGGCCTCTATCGTTGTTTTGCATTAGATCTCTCTCCCGGTGTGGATTACTTGTTAGTAGTTGATGCTTGTGAGATTTACCGGTGTTTGCACTTTATGACAAGATTGTTATCGTCCATTATATCACCTCTCATTATGATCCATATGATGTCTTGTGAGTATTTCGTGTTGTTCTTGAGGACATGGGAGAAGTCAAGTTGTTAGTAGTGAAGTAATGTTGAATAATATTTAATGTTTGATATTTAAGTTGTGGTGTTATTCTCCTAGTGGTGTCATGTGAACGTCGACTACATGATACTTCACCATTTATGGGCCTAGGGGAATGCATCGTGTATTTGGCTACTAATTGTTGGGTTGCCTGAGTGACAGAAACCCAAACCCCCATTAGGAAACCATTACACGAGGGAGCATAGGATCCTAGAGTTTAAAGTTGTTGTTAGAGTTATTTTTTAATTACTTTCTTGTAGTTGCGGATGCTTGCAAGGGGTATAATCACAAGTATGTATTAGTCATGGATGGGATGGTACATTAGCATAGGTTCACCCACACAACACTTATCAAAACACCTAATATTATTCAGCTGCATGGAACAAAAGTGCTTGACAGAAACCTCCCATGTGTCCTCGATAATGTTTGTTAATCATAAGTAAAGCCACAGGCTTGTCCTTTGCTGAAGAAAGGATTGGGACACTTGCTAAAATTATTACTACTGCATTTAATTTACTCACACTTTATTTATCTGCAATATCAAAAAAACCCTACAAATATATCTTTCAATATTTACAGTTATTCCTTCATCGAAACTGCTTGTCAACACCTTCTGCTCCTTGTTAGATTCAACACTCTTATTTATCGAAAGAACTACGATACACCCCTATACTTGTGGGTCATCATTACCCAATCCGTTCTTTCCGGTCCAAATTTTGGTCAGAGAGCTAGGTTCATGCCGAAGCTCTCAAGATCATATCGGTTGCTTTGAAAAGCAAAATTCCTTCCAAACTCCGAGACATATCGGTAGGTTGTGATATTCTGGTAGTCTTTCTAGAAGTATCACCAGGTTGTTACCTGACCATAATTTCTAAGCAAGGGGTAATTTGAATTGCTCCTTTGTCCAAGAATCTATGTGGGATACCCTGAACTAGTTGGTTGAGCTTAAACAATAACTTGGAGAGTTGAAAGACAAGAGATCTTCCTAACTTTTTCCTTCGCAATGGGATGTATAGTTCTCAGCTTGTTGAAGAATGATAGTATCTCCTTCGTGGACATGCTACCTAACAAACCTTTTGATTTGATTTGGGCTATCGTCAAATCAAACTCAGATTCAAGGACTATTTTGGTTGTGTTTCACTCATGGTGTTTTGCCCGTGTACACCTTCATGTCCTTTGGTCTCACCAATATTCTGCCTTGTTCACATATCATATGAATCCCTCTTCTTGGAGTGTTCTGATAAGCATGTTGTCGAGCCAATCGATGACATTCCTACTTTCTCCAAGTTGCAAGAGGTTCATGTTGAACAATTGGCACTAAAGTTGGAAACTTTCGAGAACCATCTTTGTCGGATATGTACCGAATAGGGGTATATCCGGCATTGTCCTAAAGAGCCGGATTACCAGGGTGGCCTGTTGGTAATGGATCATAGTCCATTAGGCGGCCCAGTAAGCTGACATGCAGAAGCCGGATTCTAGAAGAACCCGGACCACGGCCCAAAGTGGTGCGGCTTGGACTAGAAGGCGGATTCCTGCTTTCCAAGTTAGATACTTTCTGTAGCCTTCTAGGTTTCCTTTCTGTAAGCCCTAACCTGGCTAGGACGGGAGATAAGAAAGATAGAGACAATTAGCTAGAAGCCAACTCGCCGAGAAGTTGATCCTAACCGAGTTAGAGAAACCCTACTCACATTGTACTTTGTATACATCAGGCTTCAGCCCTGATTTAGTGAGATTGCAGGAGTAGAAACGTCGCCTAGTTGGGCCTACCGAACATGGGTAAAATTGGTGTGCCTGGTTGTCATACTACCACGTCCCCCACGTCTCTACCTGTAGGCTCATGGCACCCTCGTCTATGAACTCAACTACGATGTCTCAACAGTTGGCGCCCACCGTGGGGCTAGTGACGTCAAGCGTTATGTTTCGATCGGGGATACTCGGCGGAATCGGCAGTACCATAACTTTCGGAAGCCTGGAATTCGACAACGATGTCGGGCGCTTCCTTGACAACGGATCATACAGGCCAGCACAGAATCATCTAGTAAGTGCCTGTGTTTTACCGATTGGATCTTCCAACATCTTTATCGGATTAACTGCAGAAGCAATGGGATTCTGTGGTGGTAGCAAATTTATCCCACCCGCCCTATACCCAGTTGAAGAAAACTATGATACCGGATTTTGCTCAGATCGCCAAAACCCTGAATTTGCTGCCTCTTCGGAGATGCCTGTAATCAGATCTCACTTCATTGGCATGGTGCAGTATGAGGTCGCGGAAAACACGGTAGTAAGCAATCTCGTGGAAGAAGGAGAAAACAACAATCCACAGAACAAGTGGAAGATCCGACACCCGTCAATGAAACGGCGAACTCGGAAGCCGACTCCATACTAGATGCCATTGAGGCAAGATTGGAGTCGGAACCCGCATCTGAAGACATAGATTCAGAAGATGAAGATGAAGACGCTTTCGAAAGAAAGGTTAAATCTATGCAAGGGAGCTTCCATGAAGTACTTATGGCGAAACCGGCTGAAAACTCGGATACCGGGGAAGACGAAGACCCTAGAACACCTCCACCAGATGAGGAAAGAGAGGACATCGAAACCAGTCCCATCTATCCTGATGTCAAGGAATTGACACAAGAAGAACCTAGCAAAAAACCTCCCTCTTCCAAGAAGAAAAAGAAGACTGCCAAGAAACTCCAGAAGAAAAAATTGGCAGATAATGCCAACCAAAACCTGGAAGCAGGAGGAGCAAGCGGAGTCACACATGTGGAGAAGAAAAAGAAACAAATCCATGTCCCCGAAATGTCGGAACATGACGAGATCAATATGATCAAAACCCCGGTAGGACCGTACGAGCCACCAGAAGTGCTGGAAGCTAGAAGTCAAGCCATTATCCGGCAGCAACAACAACTATTCCGATCGCAAGAAAACCTCCTCAAAGCCCAAGCTACTGTAAAAGCAAAGCAGGAGGAAATTGAAGAATTCGAAAGACGGAATATGTCCTGGATAAAACCTACGAGATTTCCCGGAATCGCAAGGCCGGATGTGCTGCCAGCAAAGGAACGGTTACAAAACCCTTCTTGGCAAAGACAGGTTGACGGCGTAAATGACAAGGGAGAACGAATTATAAAACCGGAGCGGAAAAAACGGAAGCTACGTTCGCCATCCTTAATGATGATGTGTACTCCAAAGACGAAAAGCTTCAGGGAGTGTATGCTTTCCTGGGTAAAGCATTGCAACAGCAACAACGAGGACAAGCAAGATCAGGGAAGTTGCACGACGACTCGGCCCTATGTAAAACTGCCACTTGCGCCGCTGGAGCACCTGGACCCGGCGAACCTGGAGATTCAGGGGATTCTGAGGAAAATAAGGGAGATCCTAAGAATGACAAGAAAATCTTGGACAATAGGGACGAAGCGTCCAGGACAGGATCCCATCTGCCAAAAGGCGGAATTAATCCCCGCAATCGGGAGGAACAAAACCGGAAAGACGGCAAAGCAATGCCGCCTCCGAGACGCCCAGCTAAAAAAGCCGGAAGATACAACACTCCTCACACAAGTGAGAGATCCCGTACTCCTCCTAGGAACAAAGAAAGGCCAAGGAGTCAAACTCCAACTTATTCAAAAGGACATGACAACGGACGAAATAGGGATGACTCCGCACTCGCGCACCAATGGTAAAGAAAGGAGCAGATCCCCTTCTGTCCTTTCAGCCGGCAGGTATTCCGTTCACGCCGATAAGGTGGAAAGAGATGAGCTATACTTTGGACCTAAGTGTTTCACTGATAAGATCCGGAGGATAACTCTACATTCTGGGTTTGCCAAAGTTGGTCCAACATACCAAAAATATACCGGCAGTACAAACCCGGATACCTGGCTTTCAGACTACTATACTGCCGTCTAGATTAACAAAGGGACCGACTTAGAGCCGGTAAAATTCCTCCCCCTAATGTTGCTAGATGGAGCCATAGATTGGATCAACGGTCTTCCGTCAAGAACCATGGATAGTTGGGATGATATGGCTAGAGTATTCACTCAGCATTTTTGGGGAACATACAAACGCCCCAAGAGAATCAACCAGCTAAACCACTGTGTCCAGTTTGAAGATGAGCCATATGTCGACTTTATCTCAAGATGGACAACAATGAAAAACAGATGCTCTGGAGTAAGTGATGTACAAGCAATGCACGCTTTCATTAGTGGTTTAAAACCCGGCCTTGTACCGTTCATGGTTGGTTGAAAGGAGCACAAAGATCTCGGATCAATGCTTACTACTGCCAAGGAGCATGCAGCGACTGAAGACGACATTAGAGCGAGAGGTGGAAATATCGATGCTTTGGCTCAGGCCAAAAAGACGCCCCGTTCTGAGAAAAAAGCTACTCCAGAAGCACAGCCAAAGCCCAAAGAAGTTAATTTAGTCTTTGGAAAGGATAATGGCAGAAAATGGAAAGCAAGAAGCACAGAACCTATCTCCTACTCAAAGGAAGAGTGGGAAAAGATTAAGTTGGAAAACTGTGTCCACCATTCGCAATTTTGGAAACCTACCCATACCAATGCGCAATGCCGGCTTAATAAGCATATGAAAGGCACTGCAGGATTCGGGAACAAAGGAAAGAACTCCAAGAGGAAATTCTCCAAGAAAAAGCCAGAAGCTGAAAAAGAAGACAAGAATCAGACACTGATGAAAAAAAATCCAGGAACAGCAGCGAAAAGGCGAACCAAAATTCCCGAGAGTTGATGGAGAATGTAACCTAACTTTCCTAGCAACTCCCTCAGCAAAACAGGCAAAGAGAACACTTCGAGAAATAAACGCGGTTGTTCCACCAACTCCCAAATTCTTGAAGTATTCAAATACGCCAATTACCTGGGATCAGTCAGATCATCCCGGAAATATCCCAAAACCTGGCACACGAGCTCTAATTGTAAGCTCTATTGTTCAAAACACTAGCCTGAAACGAGTGTTGATGGATGGAGGATCTAGTATCAACATCATGTACCTAAATACACTGAAACATCTGCGGATTTCTGAGACCCAGCTCAATCACAACAACATAGGTTTCCACGACATTGTTCCTCGCAGACAAGCACATTCCCTAGGAGAAATTTCCCTAGACATAACCTTCGGAGAAAAAGAGCACTTCCGACAGGAAAAAATCTCTTTCGAGGTGGTGTCGTTCGAAAGTGTATACCATGCAATACTCGGACGTCCAGCTTTCGCCAAATTCATGGAAAGATCATGTTATATTTATAACAAGCTGAAGATGCTAGGGCCAAAAGGAGGAGTAATCACCATATTAGGAGACTTCAAATTGGCAAACGAGCTAGAAAAAGGAAACCCCCTTTGCGCCAAAAAAGTGATAGCAGAGGAGGAATTGAAAGAGCTGGCAAAGGAAGTATCACCGACAGAAATGCCGGCAGGAAAAGAAAGGCGGAAGATGGCAGATAGTTTCAAAGCTTCCTAGAATACGAGACAGGTTATCCTAGACCCCAAAGATCCGACAAAGTTTGTCGTAGTGGGGACCAGGATGACCGACAAATAGGAAAGCGCGGTCATCGAGTTCCTCCATGAGAACTGGGATATTTTTGCCTGGTGTCATGCGGACATGCCGGGTGTACCCAGGGAACTTTCTGAGCACCAAATCAAGGTGATTCCAGGATCAAAACCCGTCAAACAAGGTCTCCGTCTATTTGATGGAAGAAGACAGAAGGCTATTGGCAAGGAAATTATCCGGCTTTTAGTAGCTGATTTTATCCGGGAAGTTATACATACTGATTGGTCTGCAAACCCAGTATTAGTCCCGAGGAAAGACAATATGGTTCTTAGGATGTGTATAGATTACACCGGCTTGAACAAATTGTGTCCAAAGGATAGGTTTGCGTTACCACGAATCGATCAAATAATAGATGCCACTGCTGGCTTTGAGCTTTTATGCTTTTTGGATGCTTATTCCGGGTATCATCAAATACGTATGAAGGAAGAGGATCAAATCAAAACGTCCTTCATAACCCCGTATGGAACATACTATTACATAACCATGCCTTTTGGCCTGAAGAATGCAGGTGCAACATACCAGTGTTGCATGCAACGTTGTTTGCATAGTCAGATTGGCAAAAATGTACATGTTTTCGTGGATTATATTGCCTTCGTGTCCAAGGAAAAGGATACACTCCTTGAAGATTTACGAGAAACTTTCAAAAATTTCCGCACTTATAAAATGAAGTTGAATCCATTAAAGTGCGTATTCGGGGTTCCCTCAGGAAAACTTCTAGGTTTTATCATTTCTCACAGAGGAATAGAATTAAACCCGGAAAAGATCAAGGCAATCTTGAACATCTCAAAGCCTACGTGTTTAAAAGATGTACAAACATTAACGGGTTCTGCAGCCGCAGTCAGCAGGTTTATAAGCCGGCGAGGAGACAAAGCTCTGCCATTATACAGATTGTTGAAGAAATCCGACAAATTCGAATGGACAGAAGAGGCGGACAAAGCATTAACCCAGTTGAAGGAAACCTTGATGAAAGCTCTG
This sequence comes from Alopecurus myosuroides, assembly GCA_028641055.1. Lineage (NCBI taxonomy): Eukaryota > Viridiplantae > Streptophyta > Magnoliopsida > Poales > Poaceae > Alopecurus > Alopecurus myosuroides. The sequence goes on along the minus strand of JAPCYS010001193.1, from coordinate 32,252 downwards.
ATTTTGGCATCCCCAAAAGACGAAGAAACCATGTTACTGTATCTTACAACAACTAACAGGGTTATCAGCGCTGTGATAATTGTGGAAAGGCGGAAAGATGAACAAAGTATACAGATCAGCATCTAGTATACTATGTTAGCGAAGTATTCTCCGAGTCAAAGCGAAGGTACCCACATTATCAAAAACTGGCATATGGCGTGTTTTTCGCATCTAGAAAACTCCGCCATTATTTCCAAGGACATTTCATAATAGTGGTAAGAAAAGCACCACTAGGGGATATCATCAACAATGCGGACGCAACAGGCCGAGTAGCCAAATGGAGCATTGAGCTAGCTGCGTTCGACATTAAGTACCAACCCCGGACGGCAATTAAATCCCAGGTGTTGGCAGATTTTGTCGCTGATTGGACAGAAGCAATCGAGAACACACCAATGGTGGAGTCGGAATACTGGATCATGCATTTTGACGGATCCAAGATGAAGGCAGGGGCTGGAGCTGGTGTAGTGCTAAAATCTCCCAAAGGTGATACTATGGAATATGTATTACAGATACGCTTCAATGCCAGTAACAACGTGGCAGAATACGAAGCATTGCTTCATGGCTTGCATATTGCAAAAGAAATTGGCGTCAAACGTATACTTTGTTATGGTGATTCGGACTTGGTGCAACATCAGCTAAACCAAACATGGGATGCTAAAATCCCCATAACGACCGAGTATCGAAGAACTGTGGACGAGTTTGCCATTTGCTTCCTAGGATTTCAAGTACTTCATATCAAAAGGGAAGAAAATTGGAACTCGGATGCATTAGCCCGCATGGGGTCGGAAAGAGTGTAAACCCTACCACCTGGTGTGTTTGTCCAAGACTTGCATGAACCATCGATCAAAGGTGGAGATGTTGATTATCCTCTCGTTTCCGAGTCAATTGAAGTTCTGCTCATTAACACGGATTGGACAATTCCATACTTAAACTTTTTAGTTGATCAGAAGTTCCCGGATGGATCAGACGAGGTCCTGCAAAGGCAGATACAGCACCGATGCAAAGGATACACGGTAATCAATGGTTGCCTGTATAAACGCATCACTATCGGAATTTTTTAGCGTTGTATTTCGCCAGAGGAAGGCCGAGAAATCTTGCAAGAAGTCCACGCAGGAGATTGCGGACATCATGATCAATCAAAAAGCATAGTCAAAAAAGCATTCTGTGCAGGGTTTTTCTGGCTCACAGCCAAGACAGACACGGAAAACAAAGTTAACACATGTGCCGGATGCCAATATTACGCCAAGCAGACGAATATGCCAGCCCAAGCACTCAAAACTATCCCTATAACATGGCCGTTCGCGGTCTGGGGGCTAGATATGATGGGACCATTCAAAACTACAAGAGGTGGACTTACACATCTACTCATTGCAGTGGATAAGTATACCAAGTGGGTGGAGGAGAAAACCATCAAAAAACTTGATGGTGTGACCGCCAGAAACTTCATCATTGACGTAGTCATGAGATACGACATTCCACACAGCATAATCATGGACAACGGGACAAATTTCTCTATTGGAGAGTTGAAAAAATATTGCCGACAAACGGGAATACGCCTAGATCTTGCATCTGTGGCTCACCCACAATCCAATGGGCAGGTTGAAAGAATGAATAGCTCAATCATGCAGGGAATACGCCCAAGACTCGAATCTCCTCTTCATAGAGCAGCTGGAGCATGGGTAGAGGAATTACCTTCTGTGCTTTGGAGTATTCGAACGACGACAATTAGATCAACAGGGCAAACCCCGTTTTTCTTGGTTTGTGGCGCAGAAGTAGTGCTTCCAACGGACATGCTCCATGATAGCCCAAGAGTGCAGGCTTACGATGACTCGGATGCCGAAAACGCATGACAGGATGTCGTCGATCTTTTATAAGAAGAATGAGACCTTGTGCTTCAAAAATCCGCCATTTATCAGCAAGGATTACGACGATACCATAGTCGGAAAATCAGATACCGTTCTTTCGAAGAAGGTGACTTAGTGCTAAGATTGGTGCAGGAAAGGAAGCACAAGTTAGCCCCAGTCTGGGAGGGACCATTCGTCATTAGCAAGGCTATGAAAAATGGATCTTACTATCTTGTAGACATTCGGGATATGGAGGATGATCCCAAAAGACCGAATCGCAAAAGAAAGGGAAAGATAGATGTCGAACTGGGAGAGACAAAGATACCATGGAGCATCCAGCAGTTACGTCCCTTCTACACTTAGTTCAATTTCTATGTAAACATCTTTGAGATCATGAAATAAAGTTGTCGGAATTCATGCATTTATGTTTTACATGTTTATTATAGTACAAAGCATACGTCTGTCTTATCTATTTCCCAATGATCTTTCAGAAAACTCAATGTTAACCCGAATTGTGCCTGCGTGCTCGGAGTTATAAAACTGAATGATTTTCGGCCTAAGGAGACTTAAGGAAACCCAGATTGTACCTGCGTGCCTGAGTTTCATCCTCAAAATTCCTTATTTTTCTCTAAGTATTATCTGATTGTTTCTATGTTGGGTCACTGAAATTAGTAAGTAAAAATGCCTTAGTACAATCCATGTTTCCGAGTTTCGACTGATCGGTTAAACCCAGTCACTTGGTGTGAAGATTAAGTACTATTGATCCATTTCAAACACTAAGGATAGTTAAAACATATAAACCAGAGAACTTAGAAGGCAAAGGAATTAAAACCCGGAAAACTTGCAAAGACTTATAAATTGCAAAAGCGGAGTACTTGTTTATACAAATGATAGATAGCATTACCATGAATATTATATTGTAAGAACAGTAATGCTTCTATTTTTCCTGCCATCTACCCAGGACTCAAGCAGCTTCTTCGGGATCCGAGTCTTCATCCTCGTTGCGGGAATCCTCAGGAGTTGTCGGAACTTCCTCCTCGGGGTAGAAGGTGGATATGTTCACCATTTGTGCTATTTTGGTGGCGTGGCCTTTGACGGAGTTGAAGATGCTGACCCGCCGCGCGTCCGTGTATCCTTGAGGGATACCTGGGGCCACGCGCCAAGACTTGGCGGTGGTATAATGCATACGCATGAGCCCAAGGGCCATGTGCGCACCACCGCGAGCCACGGAGCGGAACCATGATTCCTTGCGGTTCGCCACTTCCTCGATCGCCTCCGGAAGCTGGCTGACTTCCGAGAATTCTCCTTCTTTGTCGGGAATGTACTTATTGATAAGTAGCATTCCCGCAGATTTAAGCACGGTGAAGACCTTCTCGAAAGCCCAGATTCTTTCGATCCGGGTATGTGAGGGGCTACCTTCTGTTTCAATAAACAAAAGAAAGTTAGGAAAACAGAAGAAGGGAAAAAGAAATTTCGGTAAAAGTTTAAAAACTTACCGAGAATTCTGTCCATCTCCTTGAATTCCTCAAGGCGTTGGTTCAGGGCATTCTCCAAGTCCCTGATGGTGGCCTTGTCCTTCTCGGCCTGGCTAGAGGCCTTGGACTCGGCAATGCCGACAACCAGTTGGCTGGCCTCCAAGTCTTTCGGGAGCTTCACATTGATCTTGTGAAGTTTTAGGTTTTCCTTGCGGAGGTTCTCGGCATTGTCGGCATCTTCAGAAATTTGTTTGGCTTTCGCCAAAGAAGCTGAAAAGCAAGTAAAATGAAGAGTTGAAACTCGGAAAAATACTTAGAAAAATCGTAAACAAAAGCAGAGACAAAATTACCTGCTGATTCATCTAACTTTTGCTAAACAGAGGCCAGCTCCGAGTCCTTATCTTCAGGAATGCTAAGGAGAGCTTTTACCTCCTTATTCTTGATGGTAAGTTTACTGAAAACTTCCATGTTAATGTTTTCAACAGTTTGCTGAATCATGGAAAAGAGACAAAACAGTTAAGTCAAAAAACAAGCAAGGTCATGATAAAACCATTAAGTCAAAAATAAATACATTTGGCAAAATGCTTGGGGGCAAGAGATATTAGCTGGCTCATTTTTGTCAGATTTGCCAGATTTTCGTTGAACTCTTTTGCATAGACTCCAAAAAGAATCCCGACGTGGCAAAGGCCGTCCTGGATGACCTGCCGAGGTGAAAATACAAAGTTATTCCTAACAATAAGTCCGCCTTGCGTCCAAGGACGGATTAAGGGAGCTGGAGCGAAGTTCTTTGTCGCCCACTAATGAATATACCCGTGTTCGTCAAAGGGCTCTTCCTTTACCTTGAACACTTTGTCAAGTGTCGGGATAGACTCCTCCTCTGAAACATGAGAAGGACCTCCCGTTTCTAGCACCGCCCTTTCTCTCGCGTCCGTCTCCGACGCAACAGGCTGGCTGGAATGCAAGGGGTATTCCTCTTCCCTTGCAACCAAGTTCTCCTCCTCAGCCGCAGTCGGAGTATTAGGTGCAGTAGCAGGAGAGGGCTGTGGTCCTCTCCTAGCAACAGACTTTTGCTTCTTCCGGCTTTTTCGCTTCAGAGTTGTCGGAGCCAGGCTAGAAAGGAAAAGAACTGATAAATTAGAATTTCGAGAAAGAAAAGAAGTTCCTGCAACAAAATGCAGAGAAAGAAAAAACCCGGATTATTTACCTTGAAGTCGCGACAGAAATTCCGTCAAGATTAATCACCTCTTGAGTAGTGGAAGGCTTCTTGCATTTCCGTCCGCCTGCAAAGTTGGCATGCGTCGCATCCAACTCGGTGCTGGTGGCAAGATCCTCTCAGGAAGGCTACCTGTAAAAGAAGCACAAAATCCGGCTAAGTTGAAAATCTGAGAAAAAAAAATCCGAGAAATTGCCCAAAGAAGAAATTTTTTACCTTTGGAGCTGGATTTCCCTGATGATATATTTCACGGCTTTCTTTGTACTGGTCACGAGTAGCGACCAGATGATTTACCCGCTTCTTGAAATCCCTCTTGGAGAACGCTTTGTCCGTTCCCTTCATTGCGTCCTCCGGGCCCCTGTAGTCGCACAAATAGTCGGGTTCCGCGATAAGCCAATGGATGGATCCGTCTCCCAAACCAACACAGAACTGTGTCGATGCCAGTGAGAGGAGGAGAGGAGGAGACGAGTTTGGTGATGCGCCGTTTGATTCTCATCAGATCATCCGGCAAAGTTTGGAATGTGTCCACCGTCCAGTTATCCTGGGGAGTGGCCGCAGAATTGACAAAAGGTGGAATTCCCGTCTCCTTTCCATGAAACGGGACATCTTCATGGTAAAAGAAGGAACCCGTCCGGAATTTGATGGATTCCGACGTCTTTATCTTTGGAAACCAATCTTCCCTAAACCTACGCAAGGTGAAGGAGATGGTCCCACAGGTGGGGAGAGCGCCCTCAGAGGGGTTGCGCTTCACCCCGAAGCAATACTGCCATAAATCTAACCTAGGCTCTATCCCTAGATACCCTTCGAAGAGGGCTTGGAACCCGGCAAGATATAGAATGGAATTGGGAAGAAGATTATGTGGTTGGATGTTGTAGTGGTTGAGGACTTGAAGGAAAAAGGCGGAAGGTGGAAATCCCATACCTCTGCTGATGTGAGAGGTAAGGAGAACCCTTTCTCCGGATTTTGGCAACGGCTCAGAATCGTCCTCCTCGTGTCACCATTTGCCCTTCCGCACGAGTCCCTCCTTCTCCATTGTCGGAAGAAGGGACGGAACCACGTTGCAGTGGCTCCAGTTCCCGGAGTTTTCCTCCGCGTCTTCTTCGGCTCCGGCAGCGCCCGAGGCGGCAGGCTCGGTGGTGAGGGGCGGAGTAGGCGCGGTAGATGATGACGACATGTTTTCGGCCGTGGTAGGAAGATCCCGACGGGCCAGATCACCGGCGTTTCCCTCCGGCGCGCACGCGGTGGCATGGTCGGGGGAGTCCAGCTGCGGGTCGATGTCGTTTATGATGTTGTCGATGTCCAAGGCGACGGAGCTCGTTTCCGTGGCGCGGGGTGATCCTTCGTTGGTCATTTTCGGCCGGCGCGGTGTTGATCCGGATCCTCCGATGGTTCTTCCGGAGAATGTGGTGGCACTCGTTCTCTGCTCACTCTCAAGCGCAAGCTTAGGCTCCGTGGCTATGGCGCTGGGGGCTTGAAGAACAAGAGGAAGCAAAATGGAAATCCGGAGGGCCCGAGGCGGCTATGTATAGCCAGAAATGCGTTGAGATTGGCTACAACGGCTATTTTAGCCGTTGGAACCTTGACGCGTGTCACGCCCGAAAATTCCGGTAAACGAAAGGACAGGGTGATAATGGCTATATCCTTGTTTCTCGCTGATGTCATGAAGTTCCTTCTTCTCGAAGGATCGTGGAAGAAAAAGGCGGATTCTGATAAAATCCGAGTTTCGTGTTATGAATGATTTGAGATAAAGAAGAATTGAGACAAAGCGACAACATTTCTCGGAACATAATGCGAATTGACAAAAGGTGGCAGAATGAAGTCTCAATTCTTCTTTGGGGCTACTATCGGATATATACCGAATAGGGGTATATCTGGCATTGTCCTAAAGAGCCGGATTACCAGGGTGGCCTGTTGGTAATGGATCACAGTCCATTAGGCAGCCCAGTAAGCTGACGCGCAGAAGCCGGATTCTAGAAGAACCCGGACCACGACCCAAAGTGGTGCGGCTTGGAGTAGAAGGCGGATTCCTGCTTTCCAAGTTAGATACTTTCCGTAGCCTTCTAGGTTTCCTTTCTGCAAGCCCTAACCCGACTGTCTATATAAAGCCGGACGGGAGAGAAGAAATATAGAGATAATTAGCTACAAGCCAACTCGCCGAGAAGTTGATCCTCGCCGAGTTAGCGATACCCTACTCACATTGTACTTTGTATACTTCAGGCTTCAACCCTGATTTAGTGAGATTGCAGGAGTAGGAACGTCGCCTAGTTGCGCTGTACCGAACATGCGTAAAATTGGTGTTCCTGGTTGTTATACTACCTCGTCCCCCACGTCTCTACCTGTAGGCTCATGGCACCCTCGTCTATGAACTCTACTATGATGTATCGACAATATTTGTGTCGTCACGAAGGTTGTGTTTTCGATGTTCGAAGTGGCTTACTCTAGTCCATGTGTTTATGGTGAAAGTTGTCGCCATGGATCCGAGTAAAGTTTTCTTGTTCCCACGGGAATAATCCCAACTAGGTGATGCATGTGTGGTCTACTCTTGAGATATTTGCTTGTTACCTCCGTCTACTGGAAGAAGTTTCCATCCACACTAAGCTACTGACTGATCATTCTCAAAAGAGAATAAGTTTAAGAACTTCGTTATCTTTGTAATCATCTTCCCAACAAGGACTCTGATGTGTTTCATGGCAAGTAAACCATGTAGGTGCAACCGTCTTTCACAAGTTGCCAATACATTAGTTCTGTTGTATCGCTCATCTTCTTGAGCTTGACATCATAGTCCATATCTTGACAATATAGCAGATGTATCTCATTGGCAACCAGTGCAATCTCCTTGATCAAATCTAGCAGATGTATCTCTCTGGTAACCGGTGCAATCTCCCTGCTCAAACCTACCAAGTCTGAGTTATCAACCCACTAACCAGAGCTGGATCTCAAGCAGCTAAGATGGTTGGTGTTTCCTCAAGGGTATTGAATTAGGTCCATTTTAAAACCAGGCATGGTTGATGTTGTGGTTGACACAATTAGCCGGAAGGCCTAATTTCATCTCTTTTTTAATCCGTAAGAGCAGCCACTCTTTGTGAGAATTCTTGTGTGGCTCATTCCAACCAGTTTCCCTCACCGTCCTTCCAAACCAAAGTTTCACTTTCACTTGATGACCTATAGAAGGCTTGGCATGAGCCTGCTATCGGTATCTAGAACATCCAGGATAACTTGGAAGTTGATCTTTCCAATATCTCTCTATCAATCCTACCAATCTTTGTTCTCGTGAAAACAAGTTCATCGTGAGAACCATCTCTTGGTGTTTTGTGACCGCCATTGAACAGTTCCCTTTTTCAAGTTGATGGTACCTAAAATTCTGTTCATCTCACACATTGTGTGAATTTGTCAGTCACTTCAGCCATGGGATCTTAACCATGTGGTAAACGTATTGCTACGTCAAATCTACCATAGGAAAGAGATTCCTTATTTTCTTCCGGTGATTCAATCCCCGTTGGTTAACCATTCTTATGGTGTGACCAAGAATTCCTCCTTCATTACGGTGCTCCAACTTATTTTGGTTACTCATCTTCCATGGTGACGTAACATCCCGATTCTTGACGAGGTTTTACACAAAATTTGACAGAATGAAAGTTCCTTCCCCTTCTGTGTCCACCCCGAAGAGTGAACATGATCCCGTATCATACCTCTATCTTGGACATATGATTCAATGTATTATAGTGTTTCCCTCGTCTACGGATATTACTTTGTGGTACCCAAGCCCATCCTCTCCATTTTGGTATTCTGTTTGAAGAAACCTCTATGTCACAAGTTGTTCAACCTTTATTTTTCTAGAAGGATTTACAGTCTTGTGCAAAGCTCATATTCTAAATCCTTTCAAGACCAATCGTCCGCAAACTTGAAATCTTCTCTTATTCCCTCCGTTATCTTGAGGCGTTTCATGCATGTTAACTAAAAACGTTCTTTATGAACATCCCTGTCATGAGTTATCCATGAGATACTCGATCTTCGTGAAGATCAATTCCTAAGAGTTTCCCCTCCTACCTACAGTGTAGCCGCTGGATATCTTCGCAAGTTCTACGGATCAACCTCTTCGAGAAGAAGAACCGTATGGTTCGAGAAGATCGTTCAAAACCGGTGTTCCTTCTTTCTTTCTCCTTCAGGAATCTCGGGACGAGATTCTTGTAAGGGGGGTAGATTTGTAACATCTCTGTTTTGCTAAAATAGGGTTGTGGTGTGTTGTGCTCATGTCATTCATGCATGAAACAAATTGGAACCAATTTAAATTTTGAATTTAAATGGAAATTGGGAAAATTCCACAAATACTACTTAAAATGGTTTCCAAAATTTTGAACTAAAAATATTTCAATTTCACCAAAACAAAACATGGTGAAGTTGGAAATTTTATAAGGTTTCCAAATATCATTTTTGCAAAATTTTCTGTTTGCAAAAAGGACCTCAAAAACCCTGTTTCTGTCCTATTTTGAAATAGAAAATGACCATTCTATATTTTCCTAGTTTTCCTGGGGGATTTCGCAAAAACATGCTTTGTTTTCTACCTCCAACAGGCACACAGCTATGTGTCGCTGCCGCTGCCCACGGCTGCCACCTCATGTGTGCTCTCCTCCTGGTGTGGATAGGGGCAAGGAGATCCCCCCGACCTCCTCCCTCTCGAATCCCTCTCACTCGTGCTCCCCCATCAGTCTATGTCCCCCTCCCCCAAAACCTAACCATAACTGCCACGGGACGCCGTCGCGTGTTGTTGCTCTGGCCATCGCAGAGCCCCGCCGAGTGTCACACCCCATTTTTTGGACTCTTGTACTGTTGTTCAAGAAGTCAAAAATTAGGGCCAACAAATTTTGTTTTCTCTAACAACATGCTTGTTTGAACTAACATGTGTATATGATATTAATCCTAGTTGCAATGCAAGTTTTGTTTCTTTATAAAACCAATATCAAATATTCCTGAAAACAATTCTATAATTTTTCCATGTTGTTTTCCCTGATGTTACATGAGTGGATTTTATTTCCAAGACTTGGACCATTCTTGATTTCATAATTAAATAAAATTTTATCTTTATTGGATCCAAGAAAAAAAATAAAAATGATTTATGGAAGTTTTCTTTTAAGTTTTCTATAGGAACTATTCCCTGAAAATATAGCCAAGTACCTGTTTTTCACCTTTGTTTTCACTAGGCTATAAAATGTTATTTTATGTTTTCTTGACTTGTATTTGTTCCTTTATATATGGACTACAAATTCATAAGCTTGGTTATATTTTTGGAGTATTAAAAATGATCTTTTGCTTGTTGTTTTTGTGGAAGAAAAATAAGGCAGAAAGTTGCATTTTTAGAAAACAGAGAAAAACAGAAAGTGCACCTTTTCCCACTATGTTTTCATGGCTTTAAACTATTTCAATTGTGTTTCCAAAAGATGTTTCTAAAATTTTATAACATGTTTAACAAACTCCAACTTTGGAAACAAATTTTTGAATACATTTGGTCTTTGAAAACAATCCAAACTTTTCGCTCATTTCATTGTTTTCCAACAATTAGAAAAATTCCCAAGTGTTAACTGAATTTTCTGAATTTTTGAATAGTGCTAGATACAATCTTGATCATATGTTTTCTTTTAGTTTTTGTTCAAATTTGGAAACACCACCTTGCCATTTTGAATCATTGCTATTTGTACTCTATCTTGGATGTTTTTGCTTTTCTTCTAGAAGTCTTGTGTGAGAAGAAAACAAGTGGAGAAGGGAGAGGGAACAAGATGATGTGGCATGGTATGGGTCACCATGCCTTGACCTTTGAAACCATGCCAAAAGCCAACCTTTGACTCCAAAAGCTAACCTTTGACTTACCCCCTAGTTGGTCTTGTCCCTTGGCACCTAAGCCATGATGGGAAATGACCAAAAACCCCATGAGCACACCCCATGCCATCCAATGGCATGAGCCCGAGCACCCCACTTGTGCTTTTTCCTTTTCCCGTGGCTATAAGCCTCCTCAGCCCTAACCCCTTAACCACTAGCCTCTATACCACTCCCACCCCCTTCCCCAAGCAGTGGCAGCAGTGCCCGAGCTGCTATGAGCTCGCCCCGAGCTCGAGACAGCCGCCGGCCACCGAGCCCTTGCTGGAGGTCGGGTTTCTCATCCACGCACTCCTACTCCCCGTGCTCGACTTCCTGGAACTCCCCGTGCACCCTTGATGCACCCTGGCCCCTCCCCTTGCTTGGTTGGCCGCAGGTACGCCGCCGCCGTCCACAGTCGCTGCCGCGGGCGCCGGCCGTGCCCCGCCACCTGGAGCAGCGCCCCTCGACCCCACCTACCTCCCTACACCTCCGTGAGCCCCCCACGGTGATCCACCGCGTGAAACCCGTCGCCGGCCGTATCCGCGAAGAGAGAGAGAGAGAGAGAGAGCAGGGGAAGGAGATGAACGGGGACCCTCGATCTTCGGATCGACGGCCCCGGTTGAATTCGCCCTTTCCCGCGCTACGCACAAGCGCCTAGCCTGCGCTGGGCCGCGCCTGCTTCTAGTTGGGCCGCGCTCGTTTGAAGCCAGCCCGCCCCTCCGTTTTCTTTTTCTTTTAAATCCGTTGCAGATTGTGCTGGTTTACTTTGGCTCTGTGAAAAATAGTTTTCATGCAAATTATAATCAACCAAAAATCATGGCACGACTAGTATGTTTTCTTAACCATTTAAAATTGGCAGATCTAAGTTTTGACTTTTATTTTAGTCACAATATTTGTTTTGCCACAGAGTGTCTATAAAAATGTTTTTGGCATAACTTCTTGGATTTGTATCCATTTTGGTCAAATAAAATTGTTTTGAGTATCCTATGAAAATATATATCCATAGGACCTGGCCTCACCTCAAGGTGATTTACCAAACGGAAATTCCATCCATTTTGGTAAAGGACCAGTAGGCTTTTCTAGGATTTTTAGGATGAGTGTAAAAATGATTTTTGAGGTAAATCCTTTTGGATGAGTTTGCATATTACTATAACTATCTAATCCTAGCTTTGATTAATTTTTGGTGCCCTAGATTATTTTTGGTGAGCAAAACTAGAAACAACACCTTTTCTCTTTTCTTATTCATGTGTGCATTTGTTTGAATTAAAATGTTTGATTGAGTGGATATTTGTTCCTAGCATTCATAGATGTGGTTAACCTTGTTATTAGGTTGTTTGCTTGAAATGTGTCTACCTTAGAAAGTGTGTGCATGTTTGGAAAGTAAAATAAAAATAGAAGTAGCATTTGTTATTTTTCCTAGTATTATTATTTGGATATTGTGTGAACCAAATCTCTGCATGATTGTTTTTACCTAAGTTGTGCTATGCTTGAGTTGGGTCCGCTTGAGTTGGGTCCAGTACCATTTTGGTACTGTTATTTTGATGTTATTATCTCTGATATCTTGCATTTATTTTATAGCAAAGCATGTGTAGCATTGTTGGTTGTTTTCACTAGTATTGCTTTCACTAGTATGAATAGCCATGTATTGCTTGTCTGATAAGTTAATTTGTCAAGTGTGACCAGAGGCTTTGTTACCTCTAAATTCCTTGGTATTAGTGGGCCCATAACCCACTGGTACCATTGCATTTTGATTAGGGATGCAAAATCCCCAACCATACCCTTGTGTGAAAATAGCATGCATTACTATATGTTTGTCTAGTATTTTCCACCAAGGAAAATGGTTGTTTGTTTTACTTGTTTGATTGAAGTGTTTAGTATTTATTTGTGAATACTAGTATGTTTAGTTGTGGTTCATTTGTTAACACAATATTCCCTAAATAGTATCATGTTAAGAAGTGTTTCACTATTGCTTTGGTTAAATAGAATATTGTTTGCTAATAGAATGTTTTCCTAGTGATTGATAAATTATTTGTGAATTATTTTCATTGAGTGTTTGGATTTTTTCAAAGTGTTTAGTTTATCTTGTATTGAGTGCATAGCTACTGGTTGTATAGCATGTACCTTGGTTGCTTGCTATTTAATTAATTAGAAAAGCATGTATTGCTAGAATGGATTGATGATTGCTTAGAAGATGTCCTCATAGAATTATTTTTCCGTATTTTCTTACTAGCATGTGTAGGGTTTGTGTGATGTTAGTAGGAATTTATATTCGTGAGTTGCTTGTTTATGATTATGCATCCTTGTATTGATGTTTGCTTCTCTAATGATGAACTAGTGTTACCACTAGATTGTTTGAGTTGCTCTAGTATTGTTGTCCTTTATATTTTATAAGTGTATGATTATCCTAACATGTTTAGGATGTTATTACTTCTGTTATTATGACATGACTTGTGGAGTTGCTGTTTCTATTAATTGTAGAATACAATTAATTCTTATGGCATGCTTGTGTAGAATTTCCATACTAGTATGCTATTAGTGGACTCCAGTGGATGTGTTATTTTCTAGCCTTGTTATATCTTATAGTGATTGTGTTTTAAATTATATATTATGACTTGTTGCCATTGGTTGAGCTACTAATTTGTTTGTCTATTTTCATGATTGATGGATTCCATAACTTTGAGTAGACATATGCATAGTCTATCACTAGCCTTTTCATCTGTGGTGTGTTTGCTTACTGTTTGGAAATTGTCTGAGTACACACCGTAGCATGGGTATTGTACCTATGCTATTGTTGTGCGAGTGTTGTGGTTGTGCTTAGTAGTATTTTTTTGTCTATGCTTTAGTTAGTCATAAACTTGTTTCGTGATGATTGCTTGTGTGTTGTTAATACCCACTGCCATGGGTATTTCCTTGATTGATCAGTATTATTTTAGTAGCCTCACCTTTTGTGCCCACAAGCTATATTTTTAGCTTCTTGAATATCTTATTATGAGAGTGGTACACCCACTCCATATATGGTATGTAAGATGTGGGATATGGTTTCTCAACCATATGTTTGTTTGACAACCGTTTTGTACCCTGAGAGTTTGTGAGATAGTTTTCACGATAACGTTTGAGTGATTGCGCTAGTATAAGTTTGCTTTCTGTATGTGTTTTTTTGTTTAAGTGTTTGTCCTTTAGTTCTGAGTGTGTGTCTTTTATTCTTTTCCGACGTTAGAAAACGAAGAAGATGAAGAAGCAGTTGTGGAGTTGTGTGTCAAGTTCAAACTACTTCAAGGCCAGGGACACTAAGAGATTTAAGGCAAGCCATCCTGATGCTTGATGTTACTACACTTATCATTATCTATCATGCATGTTTTACTTCTGAAAAGTTTTACAAAACTTTGATTACCAAAAACTATTTTTGAGTGACTACTAGTATTAATATCATATATACTATTACTATGGAAATAGTTGATACTTGGTGCTACCAAGCCCATAGCCACCATATGGTATTTGTTACCACCAAAAGTATAAGTCCCTAATGGACACCCTAAAAATATGTTTTTGTAAAACAAAGGTTTTATGGAAAACCCGGAGGAAAGGCTGAGTCTTATCCATCGAAGGAATGTTGGAGTGGTCATTTTTGGGAAAATGGGTTTTACAAAAATGACACATAACCTAGTCTTCGTCGGACAACCTTTACCGTACTGCCACTTTACCCCAACATGGGCACGGGGCTTAACTTGAAGTTTGTTTTTGTTAGTGTGTGTTCTATATCAATTTGCTATAAGGGCGTGACTTCCCTCGAACCGAAATGCCGCCAGTCATGAATTCAATTAGGCATACACAGTGAGGGATTAAGCTCTCCTCCGGGTGCGATAGTTGGGTCTCCTGCCGTGGCGATGTGTGACATGGTGCCGGGGAGAACAAACCCAGTTGAATAGATAGTCATATACTATCTTGAGCATAGTGGATGGTTAGGATCAGTTATCTAATGTTTACATACTGTTGTTACAGTCCGTGGTTGTTCACGGCGGATGTACTGGATCTGGTGGATTCTATACACCTCTGCAGAGTCAAACTATTCTGAATAGCCGCGTCCTCGGATATGGACAGTTTAATGGCCATGTAGCTAGCATTGTGTCAATGTTTTCAAAAAGGAGTTTTCAAAAAGGTGTTGGACTCATGAAGTACTAAAGGAGGAAATCTTGTACCGTGGAGGTACCGTTGATGACAAGCCAGAAGTTGTTTTACAAGAATTTTTGCAAAGAGAAAATCTGTCTTTTCTAAACAAAAATCTGGAAGTTAATTCCAAGAAGTTTTGCAAAGAGAAAACTTTCTTTTAACAAAAGTTTTACAAAACCTCTTGTACATGTGATATCTACAAGAGAAAGAAAACTATATTATTTTCTTTTGAAGTATCTTCTTCAACAAAGATACAGAGATTTTCAAAATCAGCTATGATATATCTTTCATATACCATTGATAGTGAACCCTATGTATAGACTACCTATTACACCATATAAGCATATTTGCATTTGGTAAGTTACATGATGGATGTCTTGTTGAGTACATTCAAATGTACTCATATTGGTTTCGTCCCTGGTATTTACTTGCCATACATCGAGAAGGAGTATCAGAAGGAGATCTTCGAAGAGGAGTAAGGAGCTGATGGCTTTGCGAATTAGGATCATCTCCCGGTCAGTAGCATGTAGGTTAAGGCGTGACTTGGGCTCTACTACGTTTGTGTGTTTAGTCTTTCGCTGTGTGTGTTGTGTGTTTTCCCTGCGTGGCAGTTGTGTTAGACTTGGTCATGTGACCATGTCTCTTTTGTAGGTGTTTTGTGTAATCGTGTAATGGATATTGTATATGTGTAGCAAATTGATATGTTGTTCACGACTGGTGTGATCTCGGGTCGTGAATGTATGCGTATCGGAGGTGTCCTTGAACATCGGTTCTAGGGGACCTTGCAGAGTTGCTATCCTGACCTTAGGCGACCTTAGTTAGCATGGACGTTAGCTCGTACTCTAATAATAAAAGTTAGTAAAATCAGGTCACTAAGATGACTATTTACCAAAATATTCTATATGTTCCATCCCCTCTGTGTTTTGAAAACTCTACTTACACTAAGTTACAATGGAGCATCTTAAAATTTTGCACACTATTACCTAACTTAATCTACCTTAAAATTTTGTGTAAATGGCAGTTGTCTTCACCGAGTCCTTCCGGCTGGGATCGCATGCACCTTGCTACCGCCGTTTTGAGGAGGATTTGATCAAGATGACTCGCCTTATCGGTCGCCCCGTACCTGAGTTGAAAGGAGCACGGATTCACCAAGATGGACGTGAAGTGTCCTTGTTGGTGGTCTGTACCATCCGTGCACCCTTGCTAGCACCATCAACCCCTGAGATCACGTATGAAGTGAACAGTTGGGAAGATGGCATCCTTCAAGTGATGTAGCTGACCATTGCCAAACTCGCGAACTTCTTTCGCGGAAAGTTTGAAGTCACCCCCTATAGATACTATGGGAGGCGCGATGACGACAACAAGCCCTCAGATGTCACTGAAGACTTTGTGTTTGCTCGTCATTTCCAGCATTTGGAGGGACAGCTGTACAACACTCAGTTTTCCCTTGATAGGCTCAGAGGAGAGTTCGATATCTAGGGAAGAGAGATCTTCCAGCTGAGGAAAGACTTGAGAGTTTCCTCTGCTACCGAGCGCCATCTCGTGGCATAAGGGAAGACCATGAGGTTTGTTGGTTTCCATCTCCGTGCACAAGTGAGAGACCTTCAGCTACATCTTGCAACCAGCAAGACCAGAGTTGAAGAGTTGGAGGAACAGCTACGCGCTTCCTAGAGCACTTAGGATTGCTGCAAGATATTAGGAGTTATGTTGTTTCAAACAAAGACGCTTGTTTGTGTTTGTGTTGTGTGAACTCTGCTAAAGACCTTTGTGTGTGCTAGATGTGTTGTAAGCCTTATGCTATTGCCATGTGAACCTTAAAGTTTATATTATGCGTGTTGAGACTCTGTTTCATGTGTATGTTAGTCTTTGTTTCTGATTGCTTCTTAGATGCTTGTTTGTTGTGGTGTTACCTACCGTTCTCATCCCTGTTATGAGTCGGTTGGTTTTACAAGTTTTTCAAAACAAAACCATCCTTTTTGTTTGCTCTCGTCCTACCGTTCTTTTTCTTCAGCGTGGGCAGCAAGTTGCCTCCACCACCGGAACTGACAGTTGCCCAACTTTTGGCTATGCTCATGGAAGACCGTGAAGCCGCTCGTGTAGACCGTGAAGCCGCTCGTGTAGAACTTGAAGCCAACCGTGTTGTCCTTGAGAACCTGACTCAGCTTGGCATTGCAAATGCTAGAAGCAATGTTGATCTTCTGAGGGAGCAGCAGCGCCTGCTTGCTGAAGAGAGTCACAAAAGGAAGATAGTGACGCCAGGAGAAACTAGTTCATGTGTGACTCGTAGTACCTTACCTGCGATACCACAACCTCCCAGGAGGCGTGTGAATGTTAGGCCTAAAACCACATGTTTCTTTATCCGTGGAAAGGACGGACATTATGCACGTGATTTTCTCCAGAGGAACTATGATCTAGCTCCCCCCTGATGAGAACCAAGAGACCCAGGGTCCAACCCAGAAGAAACGCAAGAGTTTGATGAGTGGACCTCGAGACCAAGATGACATTGCAGAAGCACCTGCGACTCATGCCATAGTTAATGGTACGTGTTCAAACCAAACCTGTGAACCCATAGTTGTGTTTGTCTTCTTACCCTAGGAAATCTGACGTAAATGGAACACTAGAAGTGTCACGTCGGACTAGAAAAAGTATCTTTTAAATTAACAATACTAATGTAACTTCATCTAACTTTAGCTTAACACCTAACACTAGTTTTTTATTAAAAAATAATCTAACTCACTTTTCCAAAAACCAAACAGAAAGGTGCCTTAGGATGTTCTATAGCTGTTTGAAGGAAAGATGAAAGGTTGGAAAAAAATATTGGATTGGTGAGCTATGATTGTTGCTAGGCAATAAGATCTCTCGTGTATATATTTTGGAGGAACCAGATTTTAGAATGTGAGATTGTGGAGACTCATTTGAGGTTTAGCTTAGGAGCGAAAGATTGAGGATCACATGATTTTAGTTGCGATGAATTGTGGTATATATTATGTGGGGCTAACCAGTTGTGGACCCAAAACTTTGGAAGTTATCGATAAAAAAAGGTTTGTAGCCTTGAAGAAATGATATGAGGTTTAGAGATATTGGTGGAAACTATTGGATTCTTAGGAAGCACTTGATATATAAGGAGATTGGATTGATTAGGAGTATTAAATTGAGAATATTTTGTGATATGGGGAAGATGTTTTTGGATTTTAGGAAAAATCAATATGACTTGGAGTTAGTAGATGATTATTCTTGATGATATATTCTCGGAGCTTGTCACGCTCTGTCGATATTGTTTAGGGAAAATGATTTAGCATTGATCATGAGATAGGAGTTTGGGGATTTTGAAAAGATTTATAGGAGTAGTACAGAGTTGTTTATGCTTGTTGAATTTGATGGTTTATCTTTAGCAATATGATCGTTGAGAAAATACCTTTGAGGGAGACAAATGATTGGAGACTTGATTTCTAGGAGTATATTAGATTAATAGGAAGATAATGGATTTTCCTGGATTGTTAGAGAATGAGCAATGGAAAGCTCATGCTTAATAAAGATTGGTGGATATCCGAATGATTGATCTATAGGGTGATGAGAGAGTTTATGCCCGAAGAAGTTATTAGTGGAAGGATAATCTTTTGAGTGTGGAAACAAGTAGATCTTTGTCTGAAGAGTAACCCCTGGATTGATATCATGGTTTTGAGGAACAATAAGTTCGAGGTTTAGAACCTGGCACCTAGACCCTTTGGAAAAACTAATCTGTCGGTGGATTTTGGTAAGATTAATCAAAGGCGGGAAGCACCTGTGCTTAATGTTACCAACCACAAGCACTTTTGTTTTTGTAACCAAATGATCTAACATTGTTGTTTTGACCATACCCTCTTTTCTCTTGCCTGCGAATCTCGGGACGAGATTATTTTAAGGGGGGAAGGTCTGTCACACCCCAGTTCTTGGACTCTTGTACTGTTGTTCAAGAAGTAAAAAATTAGGGCCAACAATTTTTTTTCTCTAACAACATGCTTGTTTGAACTAACATATGTATATGATCTTAATCCTAGTTGCAATGCAATTTTTGTTTCTTTATAAAACCAATATCAAATATTCCTGAAAACAATTCTATAATTTTTCCCTGTTGTTTTCCCTGATGTTACATGAGTGGATTTTATTTTCAAGACTTGGAACATTCTTGATTTCATCTTTAAATAAACTTTTAGCTTTGTTGGATCCAAGAAAAAAAAATTCAAAATGATTTATGGAAGTTTTCTTTTAAGTTTTCTATAGAAACTAATCCCTGAAAATATAGCCAAGTACCTATTTTCACCTTTGTTTTCACTAGGCTATAAAATGTTATTTTATGTTTTCTTGACTTGTATTTGTTCCTTGATATATGTACTAAAAATCCATAAGCTTGTTTTTATTTTTGGAGTATTAAAAATGATATTTTGCTTGTTGTTTTTGTGGAAGAAAAATAAGGCAGAAAGTTGCATTTTTAGAAAACAGAGAAAAACTGAAAGTACACCTTTTCCCACTATGTTTTCATGGCTTTAAACTATTTCAATTGTGTTTCCAAAAGATGTTTCTTTAAGTTTATAACATGTTTAACAAAATCCAACTTTGGAAACAAATTTTGGAATCCATTTGGTCTCTGAAAACAATCCAAACTTTTCGCTCATTTCATTGTTTTCCAACACTTAGAAAAATTCCTAAGTGTTAACTGAATTTTCTGAATTTTTTAACAGTGCTATATACAATCTTGATCAGATGTTTTCATTTAGTTCTTTTTCAAATTTGGAAACACCACCTTGCCATTTCGAATCATTCTATTTGTACTCTATCTTGGATATTTTTGCTTTTCTTCTAGGAGTCTTGTGTGAGAAGAAAACAAATGGAGAAGGGAGAGGGAACAAGATGATGTGGCATGGTATGGGTCACCATGCCTTGACCTTTGAAACCATTCCATTGATCTTTCCCTCACTCCATAAGCTAACCTTTGACTTGGCCCCTAGTTGGTCTTGTCCCTTGGCACCTAAGCCATGATGGTAAATGACCAAAAACCCCATGAGCACACCCCATGCCATCCAATGGCATGATCCCGAGCACCCCCTTGCCCTTTTTCGTTTGCCCGTGGCTATAATCCTCGTCAGCCCTAACCCCTTTGCCACTAGCCTCTATACCACTCCCACTCCCTACCCCAAGCCCTGGCAGTAGTGCCCGAGCTGCTGTGAGCTCGCCCCGAGCTCGAGACGGACGCCGGCCACCGAGCCCTTGCCCGAGGTCGAGTTTCTCATCCACGCACTCCTACTCCCCGTGCTTGACTTCCTGGAACTCCCCGTGCACATGTGATGCTCCCTGACCCCTCCCCTTGCTTGGTTGGCCGCAGGTACGCCGCCGCCGTCCACGGTCGCCGCCGCGGGCGCCCGGCACCCGATCCCGCGCCCCTCAACCCGCCTACCTCCCTACACCTCCCCGAGCCCGTGCCACCGCCCCCGATCCCCCCACAGCGAGCCACCGCGTGAAACCCGCTGCCGACCGTATTCGCGAAGAGAGAGCGAGAGAGCGCGGGGGAAGGAGATGAACGGGGACCCTCGATCTTCGGATCGACGGCCCCGGTTGAATCCGCCCTTTCCCGCGCCGCGCGCGCGCTTGGCCTGCGCTGGCCGCGCCTTCTGCTAGTTGGGCTGCGCTCGTCTGAAGCCAGCCCGCCCCTCCATTTTCTTTTTCTTTTAAATCTGTTGCAGATTGTGCTGGTTTACTTTGGTTCTGTGAAAATATTTTTCATGCAAATTAAAATCAACCAAAAAACATGGCACGACAAGTATGTTTTCTTAACCATTTAAAATTGGTAGATCTAAGTTTTGACTTTTATTTTAGTCAGAATATCTGTTTTGCCACAGAGTGTCTGTAAAAATGTTTTTAGAATAACTTCTTGGATCTGTATCCATTTTTGTCAAATAAAATTGTTTTGAGTAGCCTATGAAAATATATAACCATAGGACTTGGCCTCACCTCAAGGTGAGTTACCAAATGGAAATGCCATCCATTTTGGTAAAGTACCAGTAGGCGTTTCTAGGATTTTTAGAATGAGTGTAAAAGTGATTTTTGAGGTAAATCCTTTTCCATGAGTTTTAATATGACTAGATATATCTAATCCTAGCTTCTATTAATTTTTGGAGCCCTAGATTATTTTTGGTGAGCAAAATTAGAAACAGCACCTTTTCTGTTTTCTTATTTATGTGTGAATTTGTTTGAATTAAAATGTTTGATTGAGTGGATCTTTGTTCCTAGCATGCATAGATGTGTTGAACCTTTTTATTAGTTTGTTTGCTTGCAATATGTCTACCTTAGAAAGTGTGTGCATGTTTGGAAAGTAAAATAAAAATAGAAGTAGCATTTGTTATTTTTCCTAGTATTATTATTTGGATATTGTGTGAACCAAATCTTTGCATGATTGTTTTTACCTAAGTTGTGCTATGCTTGAGTTGGGTCCAGTACCATTTTGGTACTGTTATTTTGATGTTATTATCTCTGATATCTTGCACTTTATTTTATAGCAAAGCATGTGTAGCATTGTTGGTTGTTTTCACTAGTATTGCTTTCACTAGTATGAATAGCCATGTATTGTTTGTCTGATAAGTTAATTTTGTCAAGTCCGACTAGAGGCTTTGTTACCTCTAAATGCCTTGGTATTATTGGGCCCATAACCCACTGGTCCCATTGCATTTTGGTTAGGGATGCAAATCCCCAACCATACACTTGTGTGAAAATATCATGCATTACTATATGTTTGTCTAGTATTTTCCACCAAGGAAAATGGTTGTTTGTTTTACTTGTTTGATTGAAGTATTTAGTATTTCTTTTTGAATACTAGTATTTTTAGTTGTGGTTCATTTGTTAACATAATATTCCCTTAGGAGTATCATGTTAAGAAGTGTTTCACTATTGCTTTGGTTAAATAGAATATTGTTTGCTAATAGAATGTTTTCCTAGTGATTGATAAATTATTTGTGAATGATTTTCATTGAGTGTTTGGATTTTTGAAAGTGTTTAGTTGATCTTGTATTGGGTGCATAGCTACTGGTTGTATAGCATGTACCTTGGTTTCTTGCTATTTAATTAATTAGAAAATCATGTATTGCTAGAATGGATTGATGATTGCTTAGAAGATGTCCTCATAGAATTATTTTTGTGTATTTGCTTACTAGCATGTGTAGGGCTTGTGTGCTGTTAGTAGGAATTTATATTCATGAGTTGCTTGTTTAACATTATGCATCCTTGTATTAATGTTTGCTTCTCTAGTGATGAACTAGTGTCACCACTAGATTGTTTGAGTTGCTCTAGTATTGTTGTCCTTTATATTTTATAAGTGTGTGATTATCCTAACATGTTTAGGATGTTATTACTTCTGTTATTATGACATGACTTGTGGAGTTGCTGGTTGCTATTAATTGTAGAATACAATTCTTATGGCATGCTTGTGTAGAATTTTCATACTAGTATGCTATTAGTGGACTCCAGTGGATGTGTTATTTTCTAGCCTTGTTATATCTCATAGTGATTGTGTTTTAGATTATATATTATGACTTGTTGCCATTGGTTGAGCTACTGATTTGTTTGTCTATTTTCATGACTGGTGGATTCCATAACTTTGAGTAGACATATGCATAGTCTATCACTAGCCTTTTCATCTGTGGTGTGTTTGCTTGTTGTTTGGAAATTTTCTGAGTACACACCTTAGAATGGGTATTGTACCTATGCTATTGATGTGCTAGTGTTGTGTCTGTGCTTAGTAGTATTTTTTGTCTATGCTTTAGTTAGTCATAAACTTGTTTGGTCATGATTTCTCGTGGTGTGGTAAACACAGATGCCATAGGGTGGCTAATGTTTGGGGCCGATGAACACTGTAGGTATTCGGGGAGGGATCGCACGTCGAGTAGACGCGCTCAGATACACTGCAAACACCAAGATCTACCTAGGTTCGGGGCCCTTGTGTGGAGGTAACACCCTACTCCTGCCTACCTCTCTGTATACAGCTCAACCGAGTACAGAAGTTACAAACACTCGGTATGCCTCTCTCTGCCAAGTAGCCAGCTCCTAGCTCTCTCTCTACTGTTTTCACTCTCAACTGCTAAGCCTTGCAATAAATGCGCTTTGGTCCAACATCCCCCGCACAGGAGGGGGCTGGCCACCTTATATACTGGTGGCCAGTGAGTATTCTACACATAAAAGTACACGATATGACAACACTACAGTGGAAACGGCGCACGCCTCCATGTTCCCGTTGACGCTGTGCCGAAAGTCTCCGCGCCGTCCGGCTGACAGGTCTTGTCCACCCTGTCAGCCCCTTAGGGTAGGTCACTGACATGTCATGTCCTCTTGTCAGTTGCAGGACTTGACAGGCGCCTACCCGTACTGTGCCCACGCCTCAGCGCAGATAAGCATGCTCCTAGTAAGTTGAACCGCACGCCTGTACGGCTGCGGGATACGCGGGATCTCCCACAACGGCTCCATTGACTTTGTGCCCGAGTAGGATTGCTTCCCATCTACTCGGATCACCGGAGCTCTACTCGGTTGATCAAGAACATCACTTGTTATCTTCTCTTGGCCTTCAGTACTTGTCTCTGAATAGTGCCTACCGGGTAACAGGTACCCGGGTAGCTGCCTACTCGGCTGAACCATACTTTGAGTATTGTTTACTACCAGTCTTACCCCTACTCGGGGGTAGCCCCCCGACATTAGTCCCCGAAGCTGGTAGAGTCCGGCGAACTTGGTTGTTGGGCCCTGCCAGCTTTAATCAAATTGCCTCCATGCTGAAGTGTGACCGAGTTGCTCCTCAACTCGGATGCCCATAATCTTTATTCGAACTTTTCTTATTACGGCCTTCAGAATTTTCTTCTCGGCACCGAGTAGACCACGCGATACTGAGTCCCACCGAGAACCCAACACTTAGTGAAAATTTCAACACTTTGTCGCTCGATCCAGAGTGGCTCTATCTTCTCGTGTCCAGGGAAGACACGTGTCACGCATCCGTACCCACCGACGCCTTGGTTCTGGCGTGGACACGCTGCACGCGCCCATCACTGCGCCAGGGCCCGCAGGCCGTTGTGTCACCTCGCGCACGTACTCGAGAGCCCACGACGCGCATCGTGGGATTAACTGCGCCCGTTACATGCGCATTACGCGCCGTGTGCGTTTCTAACAGGCGCGTTAACTCCCACTCCGCACGATCTTGCCCATGATTAATCCTAAGTAGCAACTGCAGCCGCGGTGAGATAAATACCCCCGCGCCGCCCTATGTGCCTCTTTCCTCGCACTTTCCCCTTTTCGCCTCATCTTCCCCTTCACCTCCACAACGAGAAAACAACGCCGCCGTGAGCTCGTAGTCCACCGCCGTTCGGCGCGCAGAGGGAGAGAGAGCTGATCTCCGCGCGCCTCCGCCTTTGCCTTCGTCCTCGACGCATTCGCTCCTCCACCGGAGAAATTGCTATGGAGCTTGAGAACCCCGCCGGAGATCTGCAGCAGGAGGAGATGGCGCTGCTACGCGCCGGCTGGGAGGGCTTCGACGTGAAAGCGTCGGACTGCCAGTGGCTCGTCAACACGCGGCGAGTCCCTCCCGGCGTCATCTGCCGCCCTCCCAGGAAGGAGCTCGTCCCAACTCCTGCCCCCGGTGAGTACGTGGTGTTCTTAAGCCATTTCAAGCGAGGATTTGGGCTTCCTATCTCCAAGTTCATGCGGGATTTCCTGCGCCATTTTGGCCTCTAGCCAGACCACCTACCCGCCAATGTGGTAGCCATGCTCTCCACCCATGCTGCAGTCTCCGTAGCCTTCCTTGGCATTTATCCCACCGTACACACCTGGGCCAGATTCTTTTTTTCCTTCAACAAGTGATCCCCAATCCTGCAAACCCACTCGCCCCGAAAGAGATGACCCAGACGGGCACGGCAATGATGCTCCAGCGCACCACAGGTCACCACCCGCGGGTACTCGGGCTGGACACTTGCCGCAAGTGGCAAAGGGGCTTCCTCTACATTAAGAACGCCCCTCCCGCAGAAGGAGAGGAAGCTGTGGATTTGATCAAGCTTCTCGAGTTCCAGAATGTCGCCCCCGCCGAGATGCGGAATTGGGGTTATCACCCCAGGAAGACGGTGAAGGACGCCAACCAGGTTGACGACCGCTTGCACATGCTGGTGCAGGAGGGGCTCCTCCAGGACGATCCGGTGGCCTGCTGGGCGGAGCGTCGAGTCCTTCCGCTCCAACACCGAGTGCACAAGATGTGTTATATGGGCGGGCCCCGCGACTTCACCCGGATGACCACTTTCGAGCTCACCAAGGCAGAGGTGGCAATCTGGGCCAAGTCCATCCTTCGGACCACGCTCACGGATACCTGGTTCTACGGCTTCGTGCCATATAGCCGCACCAAGCCCATTCCTCAAGTAAATATTCCTCTCTGCACACTTGCTGATCTCAATTCTTTACTGAATACCGAGTAGGCAAAACCTTAGCCTCTGATCCCAACATGCTTTATGCTTGGATTTTATACCAGATAGAGCTCCTCTGTTAGAACCTAGCTCATTTATGCTTTATGTGTGCATGCTGTTCAGAGTAGAACTTCCATCTGTGTTCCTGCTTAGGACTTAGTCTCAAATGCTCTCTGTTTGCTTGTTAGGCCGAGTAGGACTTTTGCTTACTTTCCTCTTCTAGGACTATAGCATGTTGTGCTTTATGTTTGCACACTAGGCCGAGTAGAACATCTACTCGTTTTTCTCTTCTAGTCCTTAGCATTTTGTGCTTTATGCTTGCACGGTAGACCGGGTATCATTCCTCTGTTGGGACTCTACTTATCGTGCTTTATGTTTGCACTTTCAGCATATCGCTCGTCAGAAACTGGAGGATGATGCCATTTTTTAGAGGAATTGGAAACCGGACCGGACCGAGGATGACGCGACAACGTTTGACGTCCAGGATACACTCTGTATCCCTCGTGCTGGCCAGGACGGTAAGTCCCGAGACTATGCCTTTATTCGGGACTGGTCTGACGATGAAGAAGGTGACCGAGTTCACCTGTTTGCTTGCTTGCAGCGTGCCCTGACCTTTCTCTTTTCTCACTTTGACCTTTGCTCCTTTCAATCATAGATGAAACGGAACCGGGAGAGGGGGAGGAACCACTGGACGTGGCACCTGTTTCCTTGGCCGCCCCCACCGAAACTAGGAAGAGAACGGGTAGCGGGGCATTGGAGCCCCCTGCCAAGAACATGAAG
This sequence comes from Alopecurus myosuroides, assembly GCA_028641055.1. Taxonomy (NCBI): domain Eukaryota; kingdom Viridiplantae; phylum Streptophyta; class Magnoliopsida; order Poales; family Poaceae; genus Alopecurus; species Alopecurus myosuroides. The sequence goes on along the minus strand of JAPCYS010001193.1, from coordinate 6,430 downwards.
AAGAAGGCATGCAACAAGAAGACTACCGTACGCAAGAAGCGCCCCACTGTTGATGGGTAAGTGCTTCCGAGTTGCTTTTATCACTTGCAATTCATAATCTTCTCTGTTTTCCTTCTGTTTTCTTTCTTCTCTGCATCCCTTTGATTCCATTTCTTCTCTTTTTATCTTTTCACAGCGATGCACTTGACGCCGAGGCCACCAACGCGCCCCCCAGAGAAGCCCGCCCCGAGATGTCGTGGAGCTTTCCGATGATGAAGGGGACAAACAGCCAGAGGGCAGGACGCATATGTCCACCCCTCCTCGAGAAGAACATGATCTTGGCGCCGAGAACACCGGAGCCGAGATGGAGACCGACCAGGTTCCAGAGCAGCCGCAGGCTAACACCCAGCATTCTGCCTAGGAGCCCACCACTGAGAGACCACCAACACTGCTAGCTGCCTCCGCTGAGGAGCCCAGAGACACCGCTGCCTCGCAGCGGCAAGATGACTCCGCCATGGAGCAGCCGGATCCTTCTACCGAACAGCGGGAGGAGAATTCCGCCGAGCAGCGGCCAGATACCCCGTTTGCGCAGGGCCATGTTGTGGAGCAGCCAACGCTTCAAGGCCAAGCTCAGCCTGATGCTGCACCGGTTAGCCAGCCTCAGGCGCCGCCAACCAAGAAGACATCTTCTCCGGACGCTAGGCAACCTAGCCAGCAGCAGCAAGGGCCTTCGCCAGCTACATAGATGCCGCCCCCAAAGCAAAGAGCTACTCCTGCTGCTCCTGGTGCTGGCAAGCCGCCCACTGCACCGAGAACCAGGCCCTCATCCGCAGCGATCGCCGCCGAGAAGGGCGCACCCAAGACCGCAAAGACCACCAAATCCAGCGTCAGCAAAGGTCAGGACCCGACCTACCGGGTACCGGCCCCTACTCCCTCAGCGACAAGCGGCGCACTGGTGCCCGTTAAGACTGGGCTGGTTACCCGGAGTGCCAAGCTTGTCCAAACCTCCATCAAGTTTAGTCCTCCGGAACAACAAGCTCTTGGAGCTGGCGCCAGCTCGCCCGCCAAGAGTGCGCTCTATCCGGATCATTGGCGCGACCTGCTAGAGCTTAACCAGCAAAAACAGGCGGAAGAAGCCGTGCGGAAGGAGGAGCTAAAGGAAAGGAGGATGGTGTCCCGCTCCGGGACTACAGGAAAGGCTCCTTCCCTACGCATTGGGGAAATGCCGCCTCCCTCAGAGTACGAGCTCCAAGAGGCCACTGAAACTATCGTCGACCGGATAGGTTTTGTGGAGCAGTACTGGGACATCAACAAGCACGGTCACACCGAGTGGGATGGCGTGCACCTGAAGAACCTTGATACATACCGGCAAGCCTGGAACAAGGCTGATGCCGGTCCAGTCACCATGGACATGTCCTCTTCTAGCAGTACGCTGGGGCACAAATTGTACTGCTCGCGCAAGGCTGCTGAGGACGCGGAGAACACCAATCGGATAAGTACGTTTTCCTCTCTATCCGGATTTTTGCGCTACCGGTTTCTTTCCGTTTTACACCTTCTCTTCTATCCACTAACCAGTCCCCGAGATTTGGGCCGAGTAGGTAAAGCTCAATTGAGTTGCAATCTACTCGGGCCAAATCTTCCAATTTGTAATATTTCCGCCAGCTCCTGCAGGAGTGCACTCAAACTCAGACCAATGTGTTCCACCAGCTCCTGTGGTCGCACCGGTCCATCAGAGATAGGAACCGGGTGCTGGTGTCTGAGAAGAGCGAGAGGGGCGTTGTGGAGAAGAATGTCATGGACACCGTCACCAAGTTGTCTTCCGTTGAAAGTAAGTACTTAGCATTTTGGTTTGTGCGTTTTTTGTTTACGCCCATTTTTTTTGCTTTTGCTCAATCTCTGTCTTCTCTGCAGGTGAGATCAAGGCACTTGTTGACAGGAACCAAGACTGCGAGGTCATGGCTGCGTCAGCGTAGAGCAAAATTTCCTCCTTGGAAGGTGAGCTAACCCCTCTCTTCTCTGCTCTTAGCTTCTGTTTCTTGTTCATGCTACTAAATGAGTTGCTCTCCCTGCATAAGAGTTGATGGAGGGATGATAACCCGGTAGCCCAACGCCAAGGTGTAACTCGGCCCAAAGGACGCTGCGTAAAGATCCGGCTAAGGATAAAGGAGCTTCTAGAAGGCCCAAGAGCGTAGGCCTGGTAACCCGGATTGTGGGTTCCGGTAAGGAAGTTTAGGGTTTTGTAAGCAGTGTCCGGGTAGGACTCAGGGTACGCCTTGGAGAACAGGCCAGGGGTCCGGATGCTTTATAAGCCGGCCCCTAGGTTAAGTTTAGGGACCAAGAGTTCGAGCAATATCGCTAGGTATCGAGTATCCAGTGTAACACGAGAGTTGAGATTAATATATCGAGATCGGAGACTCGGCGATTTGCTTGCCGGCTACCAGATCGCATATCATCATGTTTTCCTCTGAGCTAAACCCTCTCCCAAACGCCTGTGTCGTCTTGCCCCAAGATAAGTTACCCCCGGTAACGTCTGCCGTGATTATCCCACGACAGTTGGCGCCCACCGTGGGGCCTGCGTCCAAAGGTGTTTACATCACGGGAGAAGCTCGGAAGAACATGGAGAATCTTGTCATCGGTGATCTACACCGACCGCGAAGGAGAGAAGATGGTGGACGATTCCGGCTGGGGCCAGAGTCGGATCACCTCGAATCCGGATCTATCGTGACAATCGGCCGGATCAGCGTCTTCATCGGTATGGTACGTACTTCCGGTTCGATCCCTGACGACTTTGGATTTGATTCTGTGTCAGGGGAGGCCACCTACATTCAATCAGATGGAGAAGAATCAGTTGGGACGACAGATCCAACAGAAGAACCCACCACGAAGAGGGAACAGCTGGAGGAGCCGGCATGGACGCCGCGTGGCTGGGTCGAAAAAAAAGACGATACCGAGTCTATCCTGCATCTAATAGAGAATCGGTATGAGGAAAATAGCAGCGAAGAGGAACAGTATGAATTCGCGCCAAGCATTGTGCGCCGGGTTGCGGTTTACACGGCTCCCGCGACCAATCTCGATCAGGAGAACGTGACCGCGGCCGCAGTCGGAGCAGCACAAGCATTGGCCCAGCAGCAAGGTCCGACTAACGGGAACCCGGTTTTGGCCCGGGTTGACGGAGAGTTGGCATCGGTTACCAGTCAATCGGCGGAAAACGAGCTACACGCGAACACGTTTGGATTCCTAGCAAACCGGACACCAGGAGCGGGTCCTTCCAATCCACAGCACCCGGCCCTGTTCGACAACAATCTGATCCTAGATCCCACAGTTCTTGCCACCGTTATCACTCCAGAAAACGCGGCGGAACGTGTTAGGGACCTGGATGTAGCCCGTCGTGCTTTGGAGCAACAAAGAAGACAAGTAGAAGCAGAAAGACAAGGGATGGCCACACGACAACGCGAGCTGGATGCACTGGAAACCCGGCTCCGAGAGGAAACGACTAGAATACACCAAAGGCACCAGACCAGGTTACCAGCATTGGGAGGAGTCATAAACCCGGCTGCGCTATTCATCACGCCTCAGGATCAGCCGATCCCAGCGGCAAACCAGGGAACCGCCCCTCAACCAACAACCGGAGGAGTACAACCAGTAGACGCGCAGGCCGGGTTACCCGCACCACAGACTGGAGTTACTACCGGCAATATTGTACCACCACCACCATCACGATTTCGCACACCAGCGGGTCACTACAACAACCCCATGGATAACGTGTACGCAGCAACACTCGTGTTAAACCAAATCCCCGTGGGAGAGTCACCCCACGCAGAGGAGACCCGGCGGGCGATAGATCTATTACGTACCGCGGTGGCACAGCAGGTTAATTACCCGGATCACAGAAGTGGAATGCATGGGACGCCATATATCAGTCAGCAACGAGGCAACACTGGCAATATCCAGACAAGCTCAGCGCGGCGGAGGGAAGAGCAGCAGCAAATGCGCCTCCTCCCCGCGTTCAGGCAGTACCAGCAGCATCAGCAGCACAAGTCATCGTGGACAGTTCCAGAGCCAGGAGAGCCGCAGCCGGGTCTGCGGTGCATGGGCCACCAGCAGTCCCGCGTCCGGTCGCACCCCCTGCAGGATCACACGTTTCTCGCGTAAGGCCGGCCCCGACTAATCTCGCTGGGCCTAAGTGTCTGTCGGATAGCATCAGGGCTGAACCTTACCCGGAAAAATTCAAAGAACCGGGTAAAGTAGAGAACTATGAGCCGACTATGGATCCGGAAACATGGTTGAGCAGTTATGAGATGGCTATGTCAATTCGCAATGCGTCCGAGAATCTTCAAGCCAAGTTCATGTACTTAATGATGTCCGAAGGAGCAGCACAGTTATGGTTCACCAATCTACCGGAGGGATCTATCAAGTCATGGGAGGAGTTGAAAACTGTGTTCATCAAGCACTTTCATGGGACGTGCAGAAAATTGTTCACTATTGATGACCTAGAACGATGCGTCTAGAAGAAGGGAGAGTCGGCGCGCAGCTGGGTGCGCCGGGTTATGGAAATACTTCATTCATCCACAGATATTCAGCCCAAGGATGCATTACAAGCTATGGAAAAAACATGCAAGTACACACCTTTAGTGCAAAAGTTAACCCGCATGAAATCTAGTCGGAATGCTTCAGAGGTTACAATGGGAGAACTGATGGATGCATGCAACAATCACGCCGCAACGGACACTACAGAAGAGGAAGCTGACGACAAAAAAGCAAAAGCGAACACAGGTAATAATGGAAGAGCCGGCAATGGATCAGTGCCGGGTAATAACGGAAACAGCCAGAACAAGCGCCCGTTTGAGGGAGGCTCCGAGTTTTTCGCTAGTACAGAAGCCGGGTCTTCGAGACCCAGGGCAGAAGGAAACTTCAACACTGGAAATCACAATGGAGGAAACTATCAAGGGCCCCCAAGGCCAAATAACAATTGGGACATCTTCAGAATGGCGTGCCCGAAACACAGCAGGAACGGTAGGCTAACCTCCTTGGAGCAGTGCGCCGACCTACAGAGATGGAAGAACGAGGAAGTGAATAGAGCCATGCGAGGCGCAGGTCGGGGAGGAGGGCCGGGTCCAGGTGGAAACCCGGGGAACGGCCCACCCCCAGCCGGTAACCCGGCAGCAGGAAATCAGGGTAACAACCAAGGGGGAGCCAGAGGTTTCTAGGCTAACCCCAAGCAGTTGGGTCAATATCACGTGCATAATACAGGAAATTCTAACAAGGACAAAAAGATATTGAAACAAGCGGTAAACTCGGTTTCCTCGGCTGTTCCGAGATACCTGAGGTGGTCAGAACAGGATGTAACATGGAGCAGAAGAGATCACCCGGAAAGAATAGAACACCCGGGAGTCTTAGCATTAGTAGTTGCACCACAGGTCAATGGGTATGAGCTGAAAAAGGTCCTGATGGATGGTGGAAGTAGCATCAATATCCTATACTGGGAAACCTTTTTACGCATGGGTCTCAAGGAGTCTCAGCTACAGAAAAGCTCAACAATTTTTCATGGGATAGTGTCGGGTCATTCAGCATGCCCCGAGGGAAAAATCGCATTGGAGGTAGCTTTCGGAGAATCAAAGGACAATTATCGGGTTGAGTGGCTCACTTTCGAGATGGTCAAGTTGCGCAGTCCTTATCACGCACTGTTCGGAAGGCCGGCTTATGCTAAATTCATGGCTAGGCCGTGCTATGTGTATCTACAGCTAAAAATCCCGGGTCCCAAGCAGACCATCACCATACATGGAAGCCGGGTTATAGCGGCTGAGTGCGATGAAGGAGACGCAGCAATGGCTGAGCAAGCTTGCAGAAAAGAGGAACTCAAGCATTACCCGTCTCAAGCAGACCCGGATGACAGAACAACATAGAAAAGACAGAGTACTGAAGATGAAAGGGCAAAGTTCAAGGCACCACAAGACGCCAAGATGGTGGCTTTCATCGAGCATGATCCCTCCAAACAATCTGCCATAGGAGAAGAAGTCACACGACCGTTTACCACCACCCGCGTCACGGAAACGCCTCACCCGGATTGGCTAGCGAACCCGGCACTCATAATAAAAAAGACCAACAAGTGGAGAATGTGTATCGACTACGTTGGTCCCGGACAGATCCCCAAGAAGAACTAAACAATGTAACGGGCAGCAGGTTTCAGACACACTCTTTTCCTATCCAGGGTACCTAAGGGGACTGGAGGGTTTTTAACGAGGCGGCCTGCTGACCCAAGCTTTCTCATATCAATAAAGAGATGGTTAAGCAATATATCTTCTTCACATGCGTTATCAAGTCTTATTTTGTCGTGATCTCTACTTCGCTTACAGGCAAGTATCGTTTATTGTTATCAGTACATTAGTTTCCTTAAGAGTGTTGCATATATCTAGGTCTTGAGGGCTGATTGCTTGAATAGCACAGTTACAAA